>CM067495.1:1153588-1175060 GCA_034552555.1 Semaprochilodus insignis
TAATAATGAACATTAAAATAAAAAAATAAATGAAAAGATAATGTGCACTCTTATAAAAGATGGTTCTTCAATCGTTCTTCAGCAAATAAAGTGCGCACATAACCATAAATACTTAATGAATACCTGAGCATAATTAAATGGTTCATTGCCCTAATGGTTCTATATGGAGCTTTTTTGAGAAGGCTTCTATGTAGCACCGAAATGCTCTTCTATTGTTACAAGCTTCACATGGTGACTATAGCAGTGTTCATTAATTACAGTACATTAAAAGCTAAAAGAGAGAGAAAGAAAAAGGCATTTATACTAACATTTTAGAAATACTAATATGTATGTAGTGATCAGACTATGTATTTACCTCCCACCAAAAGACATGCCTTTCTTGTTTAAGGGGTAACAGGCACAAATCGAGACATAAATTTACAACACTGCCGAACACTTAATACAGCTCTATAAGTTCATTCACAATCTGATCTGTCTTTCTATATTACCAGTCAGTAGTCTAGACAGGGCTACGCACAGCAACTTCTCCTTATGTTTATTTTAATGCTTTACTGTGGAATAAAAGTGAAGACATCAAACTATAAAATATCACTCATGGAATACAGTCCACCTTAAAACCCTCCAGAATGGAACTTTACAGGAGGAGGAACCAGCTTTCTTAACCTGCAGTGGAGGCTGATACGACAAGGTTTATTTCACAGTTTATTTCTATTGGTTGGTCCCTCATGTATATTCACTAAACTGAATCAGAATCTCATCAGTTGGAGCTGTTCAGTGTAAGACTGTAGAGTCTTTAAGATCACCAACTACATCCATTTAGATGGGCGTGTCTAAACTTTTGACTGGTGGAGATTTTCAAATGTGGCTCAGTCGCTCCCAGCATATTGAATACACAACGAAATAGAGGTGTGCGCTACAACCGAGCAGATGTAGAAAATCAGCAGGTGTAGGCAGCCCTGTGGAGCTATTTGGTTCACCAGTTCAGAAATGGCACTTGGCTGCTCCTTGAATCTGGTGTGGAGAAGTAGCAGCTTAGTCTTGTGTTGTCTCCTGACTTCAGTGACATCTGGAAACTNTCTGTTCAACTTTCTTCCTCTGAGCCTTCTGGTACATCTCATTAGTGTAATGCTGTCCTCCATTCTTCTTCACCAAGGTGTCCATCTTCTCCAGCAGCTTTGTTACCTGAGTGCGGTCTTCCTTCTCCTCGTTATTAAAGATGTGATAAACCCCTGAACAGCTGTGGACGAGTCTCTGAAACTCAGGAAAAAGACGTAAAACATGGTCCACTCCCACATATAAGTCTCCATGGGTAAGCAGGACTATGCAACGCTTCACAAATTCCTTCCCAAAGTTTTCCTTTAGTAGGTCAGCATTGCCATGAGACCATGTGATTGTGGGAGAGCGTATTACAAGCAGGAACACATGAGGACCAGGGCTACACATAGACATGCACTCCTCAAACTGTCCGTGATCCCATGAAAAAGGAGCCCATATTGGGATTCCCATAGTGTCAATCACAGTAATGGTTTTACTCCCCACCATTCCATCCTGCCTCTTCCACTTTGGGGTACTGTTGAGAAGGTCCATCCCAAATGCTTCCCTTCCCAGAATGGTGTTTCCTGATGTACTTTTTCCTGCTCCAGCAGTACCCAGCAGCACAATCCTGAAATCAGACGCTGAAAAACAGGGAGCATAGCATCTTTACATATCACTAATTTTATATATAATATTTAATTACTCTTTAAATGTTGTTTGCTGTCCAGTGGGGCAGTGGTCAAACCAGTCACTGGACGACTACCAGCCTTGAGGCTACTGGGGCCTCACAGAATACATTTAGCCACATGTTAGGCTAATTGTAGAGAGTAAAATATTAGAAAATATATATATATTAGAGGTGGCAATATGGCAAAAATATAATAATGTGCTTCATCAAGAGTATATGTGGTATATCAGGATATGTACTGTTTCAGACTCTCATCAGTTGAAGCTGTTAAGTGTAAGACTGTAGAGTCTCATTTAGTTGGGTGTGTCTAAACTTTTGACCAGTAGTGTAATTACACTCATCGTCAAAAGAATAGTTCCACAAGTAGCTGCAACCAGAAGGAACCAACCAACAGGACACTCAGCTGCACATGTGACGTAAGCTAGGACGGGCCTTATCACTGCACCTGACCTACCACATACCGCAAACTCTGCATAAACTGTGTGAGGATATTCAAGCTGCATGGGATGGATTAGGAACCTTAGGAACCATTAGGAACCTCTACAACTCCATGCCGAGACGTCTTACATGGAGCAAACCCCATGTTTTAATGTAGGACTGGCCACATGATGAGGCGTACCCTGACCAACACGACTGAAAATATTTAAATAACTGGCACTGATGCCTCTACAGCTTATTCACTTTTCTCATCTACACTGTTCATGATTGCCTGACAACTTCACGAATTAAGAACTTCGGGAGCTAAAGCATGAAGGCATCCCAATCATATTTGATGTATTTGTAGATCAACATGACAGAATCTCACCCACCTGGATCATGTACAACTCCTCCTGTTGCTCCTCTGAACTCTTCCCATTTCCTCCTTTCCCTTTCCCTCCGTCCCTCCTCCTGCTGTTTGAAGTTTTCTTTTACGGATGTGGCATCAATCGCTTTTTCTCTTTCATTTAAAGACTTAACTGGTCCCTCCTGTGTTTTTCTGGTGACCTCTTTCTCCAGTTTCCCCTTCCTCTCATCTTCAGTCTTCGTCGCTTCATACTGTGATGTCATATCCATATAACGTGTCCACTGTGGAGGTTCTGGACGCTCCACTTTGCTCTCGGCTCTTGTTCTAGTAGTGGATAGTAACAGTTTATGGGTTTTGTCTTCTGTACTCAGTTTAAGTTCAGCCTCTGTGTTTATCTCCTTAGTGTCTGGAGTCTTATCATCCTTAGCTCTCTCGCATTTTTCCTTGGGTCTTCCATTCTTCTCCTCTTTTTGACTGCATTTTTGGTGTTCTTCCTGTTTTCTTTCCTCCTTTTTCTTCTCCTGTGCGTCTTTTTGTAATTGTCTCTTTCTCTGGACTGCCTTGTACATCTCAGGGGTGTAATACTGACCCCCGTTGTGTTGGACCATGGTCTCGATCTTCTCCAGAAGCTTTGTGATCTGAGCAGGATTCGCCTCTCGCTTACTGTTTATCACGTCATGACCTAATCCACAGTTATCAGTCAATTCGGTCATCTTCGCGTCCTGAGAAAAGCTCCTCCACTGTCTGTTTGTCAGTTCTTCTTTTCCAGTGAAGAGCACCATGGTGAACCTCAGAGCTTCTTCTCCCATGTTCTCCTGAATCCACTTCACAGTGTTCCTCTCATCTTCTGTGAATCTCCTCAGTCTGATCACCAGCAGGAAGACGTGAGGACCAGGAGCAGACAGTGAGAGGCACTTCTCTATTTCAGTCTTCAGCTGGTCTGTACTGAGAGTCGTGGTGTTGAGTCCTGGAGTGTCGATGACTGAGATGTTTCTGCTGTCCACTCTTCCTCTCTGGATCTCACACTCTGTAGTTTCAGTCTCTCTGAAAGCTTCTCGTCCTAATATTGCATTGGCTGTTGCACTTTTTCCAACACTGGTGTTCCCCAACAGCATCAGTCTCAGATCCCCAGTCGCTGTGTGGAAGATAACAAGACTGAATTCAAATAGAATTAGTATCCAGATTAACTATTCAAGACTAAACTGATGACTTTGAGCTACTGGGCTTTACTGCGATGACTGTGACTACAATGATTTTGATATCATACACTGTACAGTACTGTCCAAAAGTAAGACACAACCCTTAATTTATTCATTGTTCTGAGAATAGCTGAATGTGTCTGAGTAACTTTGAGTCTGTTTGTTTTTCCCTCTCTAGTGTCTCTCAGTCCACGAGTCTTTAATAGAAGCTCATTAATTAGTCTGACACTGACGTCTATTCTAATGATCATAAACACAGAACACTGAACTAGAACAGGTTCCATTAGCTAGAACCAAGCTCTGTCCAACAGGTCAAAACAAGCTCAAAACACTGCTGGACCGTGACCGTTTCTTTCGCTTTGCCATGTTACGTTTTTATGTATACAGAAGCCAAAGGAAGGACAGACCATCTCCAACACCCCACTTACAGTACACTAACACATTACACTTACTGAGTTACTGTACACCAACACACTACTTACAGTACACTAACGCATCACACTTACTGAGTTACTGTACACCAACACACTACTTACAGTACACTAACGCATTACACTTACTGAGTTACTGTCCACCAACACACTACTTACAGTACACTAACACATTACACTTACTGAGTTACTGTCCACCAACACACCTCTTACAGTACACTAACACATTACACTTACTGAGTTACTGTCCAACACCTTATCTGATCTTAGAAATGCCTCTTTACAGCCTCTATCACTGGAAATGAATGGAGAGTAGCGTGTTGTAATGGCTAGGTACTGTATATACAGTCGTTTAGTAAAATGTGACTTACCTGAAGGATTTAAAGCCATTTTGTAACTGAATCCTTCCCACTACTCTTCAAGTCCCTAAGCAGCTCTCATAGCCTCTCAATGTACTATAAAAAAGAATATTCATAAATATTCAGAAAGAAACATTGATAAATATTTCCAATAGTATGTGTACATTTAGTTTGCATTCATGACATACCATGGGTGAAACTGCATGTTCAGGTTCTTTGTGCATATCACAGGCTTGTTCTGTGTTTTGCAGGGTCTGAAACTAACGCTATTGCCTAAAATGCGTGCCTGCTACAAGGTGGTTTGGGCAAGACAGGTTTTGTGGACGTAATAACAGAAATATCTGGGTGATTATTGACTTCTAGTGTTGTAACGTATGTCACCTGGTGGTTCCAGAGTTTGGTGGTTCCTTGGCTTTGCATTCACACCCTTACTTTACATGAAAGAAGCGCTGTAATAGTTTATACAAAACAGCTTTGCATGCAGTCCTGTGTTACAGGAAACTCTGCTTGTTGGCTACCTAGCAGTGGCTCTTCACGGGCCATATTACAGAAACATCCTGATTCGTATCTGTCAAGTCACTAGGACAAATAAAGTTAGGACTGAATTTGAAACAGCAGCTTAGGCACAGAGGGCTTAGAATAACAGTACCTTTACAAATCCTTTCTATTATAATCTTCTCCATTAATACCAGATACACTGTAAACCCTATTAGGTTAACTTTACTCAAACCATTGGAGGTAATTTAATGCCGCAAATTATTTAAGCTTTTAAAAAAAAAGTTTTTTTTTTTAAAAAAAAAAGATAAGTTCACTGAAACTATATTTAGAGTTAAATACATGGAAACTTTTAACAAATGAGTTTACATAACACAAACTACTGTCACATGAACTTGAACTTTTAAGTTGAAGTAACTACATCAGTATCTTTTGGGTTATATAACTGTAATGATATAAAAAGTTACATATAACTTCAGAACTACTTACTCTAACACCAACGTTAGTGTAGCTCACCCTAACCCTAACCCTAACTCCTCCAACAAAACACTTGATCACTCAACTGAGTCACTAAAACATTGCACTGTCAGAAGTGCAACCTAAAAGAGTTACTTCAATTTGTTATGAGCAAATGAAGAAATGTTACTTTGATTTTGATTACTTCGAGAATCGTTCATTCAGAATCCTTATTTAGGCTGAGTAAACCTAATTCATTTGCTTGTAACAAACTGAAGTAATGTTTTTAGGTTGGACCAACAAAACACTTTCTACAGTGTAATAACTAGGAAACCCAAAACATGTTCAATGGCGCATTTACCCAGATGTAACATGTGACTGTGTTGTTTATTTGAAAGCAACATGTGAAGAAAAAATAAGAGCTAATAAACAGAAATAAACATAAATGCTAGGAATTCTGGGTACTCCACCCCTATATTCTCTTATTGCTTGTTTGTTCTGCTCAGCAAAATAAGTGCACTTGAATATTCAGCCAGGTGGTACGAGCATCTTGCCTGGATTAAGTAATAACAAGGAATTGCAAATAAGTAAATATTACTTCATCATTCATGTACAAATAACATCAGGGCTTTAAGTGTAAGGAAACAGTGTTACTGTCATGTTATCGCTTGTCCACTCACACTTTAGAGCTATCCTGGACTCAATTACTTCCTTTTACGCACTTCTTTGTTTGGTTTAGTTGTTTGCAAAGTCTTTGTGCCCTATATGAGTTACATGCCGGTATTTCTTTTTCATATGCCCTTGTTCTCACCCTCGCTTTGTCTTTCACCCTTGCAATGTATGGTTTTGACTACACCCTGATATTGCCTGCTTATGAGGGCTGGACTGCCCCAAATACACCCATTCCACACTTGCAGCTGATCTATATTAAACATATGTACACAATGAAAATACAGGAACATCCTAACTAGACAAAATTGCCTAAAGTACTGTCCTAACTTTAGGATAGCCACCAACAGTGTCCTGTCTTCTGTTTCTTTCATTAGCCAGATCAAATTGTTACAGATTTAGATCTGCATAACAAGATCATTATACTTTTGAGCCAATAAACGAAGAGAAGGCTATGCATGAAAATGACATTTGGACGTAAATAATCTCAAGTTAATGCTGAACATCTGCAGCTCTCGTTCATTATTACATTTGAACTCTAAAATGCCGTTCTAGACAGCTACAATAACACTGAATGTAGTCAGCATTAAAATATGTACAGACCTTAATGTATTTGTAGGAATAACTACTCTGGAATTGAGGTTAGTGAAGCAGCAATGAAGAAACCTGCTAAACTGGCGATAGAGTCACTCTTAGCCTCCATCCACATAAAACTGTGTCATCAGCATTAGTTTTTCCACACAGAGGGCTTGTTATGGAACCAGAGAGCATTCTACATTTTTCCCAAAAGGGAGTATCTAAAAATATATCTACAGCATAGAAAAGTTATATCTACAGCACAGAACATAAGTTATGCTTCATAAAAGTTATGCTTCATAAAAGAAGAAATGGGATTAAATTGATTATTATATTCCCTGCATTTCTTTAACTATTTTCAGTGGTCCTAAACTGTTGCTGTATTTAAATAACAAGTTGTTTAGAGCTTTAACTCCTGGGTAAATGGCAGAAACTTGTGTATTTATAATAGGAAATAATAACCTACCGGAACGCTGAGATGCTGCTAGAGATATTGTACTTTCTCTTTCTGTGATTATGAGGAAGTGCTTCGTGGTAGACACTCCCTCAGTGTCGCCTGGCTACAGTATTTACACAAAGCATGCAGTCGGTTGTTTTATTGTTGTTATAATTCTTCTTTTTATTCTTTTCTTAGAAGAACATAATGGAAAAAAACATTAAATTTCCCTTAATTATCATTACTTAGTCTATTACTTAGTTTAATACAACATGATATGCAGCATTAAGACAATAAATAATGTTTTATTTGTTAGATTGACAAACAGAAAACATCAGATTTAATAATGCTTCCATGTTTCAAACAAACAAACAAACAAACAAACAAATGACCTAACACAAGAAGTGTACTGTGGATTTAGACAGGGCTGGGTAATACTGGGATATGTGTAGTTGGATTATGTAATAAGACTGTAGACAATGTGGAAGTGGTGTTAAGATTTTGCTGACTATGTTCAATTACTAACAGTCATCATCATCATCTTATGCCGTTAAGTCCAACTAGGGTCGCGGTTGCAGTAGGGATAGCAATGAGCCCCCCATTACATGTGAACAAGACCCCAAGATACTCATACTCCTCCACTTGTGGCAGGTCCTAAACCCAGCTATATCAAGATGGTATCTCTCTACCTCCCGTATCAGATCCAGCTCCTCCCCCCCAAGTGAGTTACATTCCATATGCCAAGAGCCAGTTTCTGCTGCCCGCCATGCCAACAAGGACCTCCCCACCATTCCTCAAGGCCTATAAATCACTGCATCGGTTCCCCCATGCTGGATCTTGCAGGTGGAAGGTTCTAGTTTTCCCCCTTGTTGCCCCCGGACTGAGCCCAACCAGGTTACGTGGGCTGCCCGGCCATCAGGCACTTGAGATGTTTGTATAATATTCCCGTATACTTGACAGATACAGGCCTTGCTGTAAGACATTTAACTGCACAGAGCTTAGTCACATGATGATCGCATGAACATAACCACATGCCTAACACTGCTCACATTTACCCCCATGCTTGTCTATGACACACTGCTGCTGGTAGGTGATTAATATCAGCCCTGTACTTTCAGTTCTGCACTGGCACCCCCTTGATTTGACTCTAGCACTCAGCTAAAGCAAGGCCTCAAAAAGAGGAAGTGTCTGGAATAACTGCTATTCTGTTACTTTCATTGTATACCACAAACACAATGGGCCAACAGTCCTCAAGAGGAAGTTTCTTCGACCAATGAATCTGTGTGTGGAGGCATCGTGGTGAGCGCAGTTTGTTGTAACGTGTCACGCGTCCAGAAGGGCTGGTGTCAATATTGGATTGAATGGATTATCAGAAGACACCATTTGGAACCTCTATAGCTCCATGCTGAGAGGCTTGTTTCTGGTACCTTTTTACCAGTAATTAATTATGGAGATGTCATTGGCGAAGGGCTTACTGAGTATTCTGACACAAGTCAGAAATAGACATTAAGGATCTGGGAGACCTACATGAACCTCGGAGGGGTAACCAACGGATTGTCCGACATGCACAGAGTGACCTAACAGCCACAATTGCTGATGTACAGTGAGCAGTGACGCCCTCCACTTTGGTGTGCTATTTTAACAGGAAAACGTTTGTCCGCATACTGATGCCATCTCAAGAGCTTGCCATGAAGGTACAGATACTATGCCATGGCCATCTGCATTGCCAGACCTGTCCCTAATTAAAAATGTGTGGGATGCTAATGGACGCGCTATCAACACTCCACCTCCACCCCTACCGCACCATCTGCAGGAACTGTGTGAGGATATTCAAGCTGCATGGGATGGATTATCACAGGACACCGTTAGGAACCTCTACAACTCCATGCTGAGACGTCTGGCGTGTTGCGTCAATAAACTTGGCGGCCTGACGCCATACTGAGAGACAGACTTCTGTATGTGTAGCTCAATAAATATTGATCATATCAGTCTAAATGTATCATCAGTTATTGTTCCTGGTAACCTTTATCTTCCTTACCCATAACACAGCAGCAGTCCTGATGATAACAACAATGCATTTGGCCCACTAGAAAACTACCATCAACTTTTATAACTACAATATCTACAAGAAATTTGGATAAAGAAAAATGATCTTATGTCTAATTTCAAACAAGAGAGCTGTAAAAGCGTCCCATGAAACCTCTTTATCAGCGGTTAGCCAGCGACTATGTTGTCTCAAACTGAAGATGTTTATTTATCCTGCGACGTGTTTATTTGTACATATGTACATGAATATACATATAATTATATAAATTTACTTAATATAACATGGTATAATATGGTTATACATCACATTACCAACCCACTCCAAACTATTGCTTTCATCTGAATACAGACGCACGGACCGCTAGAGGGTGCTTCTTGGCCCACCAGCGGTCTGTGGTCCACAAGTTGAGAAACCCTGGTCTAATAGACTTACCTGTGTCAGATGCTCCGCTCATTGTTGCCCGCTCGAGTTTCCATTTCGTTCTTTCCCTCTCCCTCCGATCCTCCTCTTGTCTTCTGAGATCTTCTCTAGTGGACCTGTGCCTGTCTTTCTTCATGCTTGCCTTGGTTGGATATTTTCCTGCTTGGACTCCTCCCTCCCCACTCCATCTTCAGTGGTCATTCTTTTACCCAGTGATATCATCTCTATGCTCTGTCTCTTCTGTAGCCTTTATTTAGAGTTTTTCTGGTTCTCTGTTGTCTCTGGTGCTCTGCCCTCTGCAGGACTGAACACTGTAGCCAGGGTCGTTGGTTCTGCTATATTCCACTCCTCTTCTTCTTCTGCTGTGTTATTATGGCTCTCTTGTGAGATCTCATTGTCTCCTCCCTCTTTCTTTCTTTCCCACTCCTCTCTTCTTTTTCTCTCTCGTTCTTGCTCCTCTCTTTCCTGATGCTGTTTTAGTATTTTTCTCTCTATTTTCTTTTCTTCTTCTCCATGTCTGATGGCTTCCTCTACTTTCCTTGTTTGGATCACGTTGTACATTGCATTGCTGTAGTGTTGTCCTCCGTTCTGCTTGACCATGTCATCAATCTTCTCCAGCAGTTTCATGATATGAGCCGGCCTAACCTCTCTCTTACTGTTTATCACACTGTACCCCCCTCCGAACTGCCTGTTAAAGTCTTGTATATTTCTTTTCTCAAAAAACATCTTTAACTGTGTGTTTGTCATTTCTTCTTTTCCAGTGAAGAGCACCATGGTGAACCTCAGAGCTTCTTCTCCCATGTTCTCCTGAATCCACTTCACAGTGTTCCTCTCATCTTCTGTGAATCTCCTCAGTCTGATCACCAGCAGGAAGACGTGAGGACCAGGAGCAGACAGTGAGAGGCACTTCTCTATTTCAGTCTTCAGCTGGTCTGTACTGAGAGTCGTGGTGTTGAGTCCTGGAGTGTCGATGACTGAGATGTTTCTGCTGTCCACTCTTCCTCTCTGGATCTCACACTCTGTAGTTTCAGTCTCTCTGAAAGCTTCTTGTCCTAATATTGCATTGCCTGTTGCACTTTTTCCAACACCAGCGTTACCCATCAGCACCATCCTCAGCTCAGGTAAGACAGATGGTACATCAGGTTCTTGGAAAACAACCATATGACAGTGTGAGACAATGTACATTCTTACCCTATGTTCACAAGCAACAGAGTGATGTGTGACCAGTCATTTGAGTTGCAATTTTCTGAACTTTATGAAAATTAATTATGCCAAGTTGAAGCGACATTGTAAATGTTTGGTTCCAACAAATTCTTCAGATCAAGGCCTGAGGTCCCCAAGTTCTGCACAGCTTTTAGTTCCTACTAGCATTTGGTTCCAGTTCTCAGCAGTGTGTCTCAGCAGTGTGGCTCAAAACTGCTGTTTCTGCTTTTCCCAGTTTATATGATGCGTCTTTGTACATATACATCTGGAGAAAAATTAAGTGTGGAAAAAGGATATCGGATATTGTTGGTGTGTCTGGGGATTTATAGGTAACTCAGAAGCCAACTAGGTTAGCTAGCATGCTAACTGGCCAATAAAGCTAGCCAGCTGAGCAGTTATGTTTCCCTACAAACTCTGTTCAATAATAACATGAGCTTTAAAAACTAGCTAGCTTTTTTGGACCTTGTACACACACATGATAATGCAAGCATCAAACATGCTCACAAGAGACTAACGTATGCTAGTGTGAACGCATGGGTTCAGTTTAATCCTCAGGGGTCAACAATAATTGATTTGATGTTTCTCAATTATTGTTTGTATTATAATTTTGTGATAGTACAGCACAGAAATATATGAAAAATAAATCTATCTCACAAGAGATATACATTTTTTTACACACACTCTAGGTTATACTGAGGTTATGGAGAGAACTGAAACTGTTCTGAACATGTTGAGATGAAACATGCGGCTATTGTACGTTGTATACAGATACCAGAGAGTTATATAGTAAAAATCAAAAAGTTATGGCTGTGATCATAACAAAACAAGCAGGGCAACAAATCATAACTCATAGAAACAAAAGAAACAAATCATATCACAAAGAAAGCGTGTCTTGGAATGTTACTTTCACTTTCATGTTCTTTAGTACTGGAACAGTTGAAAGCAGACATATTACACAGTAATTTTGTATTGACGAGGTCTATGCTACCAGGGCAGTTCTAATTCTAGCTATGGAATGTTTCACAATGCTGTACCTAACATAACGATAGCTCAGATCATTTACTGTTACTCAGAGCTGATTATGGTTCCTGTATTATGGGTAGTCCTTTTTTTCTCACCTGCATGAACGCATGTCATTTTCCTTCAAATCCACTTTCCCCCCTTCTGTAATTCAGCCTGCTGGTATATCACTATTTTGTCAGAGTAAAATTTCCTTGTGTCCATTATGGCCAGCCCCGACGTATCAGGAAAAGTTCACCATGTGAAGCTTCTTATCTTTGGGCTGGCTTCAGGGTTGCCAGGTTTGTAGATTTCCTGCAGGGAGTGTTTGTTCTGTTTGTCTTTTCTTTTTCTCAAAAAGGCTTTGATACAGACAGTTTGGTGAGAGAAGCCAATGAAAACAATAACAGCTGAAGCACCTGTCCTGACCAATTCAACATTAAGATACACAAACATTAACAGAGTATCAGAGAAGAGCAAGCAAGAGTTAGAGTGTTTATGGGTAATATGAACTGATAGATTTGTTAGATGTATTATTTGGAGAGATTCCTTAAACAGTATTTAGTAGATTTCTACAGCTTGCACATTGTAATGGGCAACCATTGCTGACATTCCACAACAGGTGTTTCAAAGACAATAAGGTGAGACGTGCACAAGGTGTTTTAGGTTCTCTTTTTTCAGGTGTTTCTATGATTGTCTATTCTTATAATCCCTAGCAGTGGGTGGAATGTCAAAATGTCAGGGGGAAAATGTAGATCTAGTGGTAGCATATTAATATTATAATACATAATACATATCATCTGCTTTTCAAGAACCCAAAGATACCTACAATTAAATCAATAAATAGAACAAATGAATACATAGAAGAAATCCAGAAGCTCAGACAGTAAAGTACAGGAAACCAAATAAAGAAAGCAGAGCTTGGATGGAAGAGTAGTTCAGGTGTGGAGAAGGTTATAGGCATGAGGTTAGATTTGAGGATGGGAAGGGAATTAGACTATTGGATTATTAGACTTTGAGGGTGGGAATTAGACTGCTGGATTTGTGGAGGAAGTGAGTTTCAGAGGTTTGATGAAGGAATACTGAGTAGCCCAACTGAGGAGGACCATGTTTATGGTACTTTATGGGGAACCAGTGTGGAGTTTGGAGAACAGGTGCGATGTGATGATGTGACCAGGTATAAGTGAAAAGACATTGAAGAGCTTAATAAGCAGACAGTTTTCGTTTGAAGACCACGAGAGAGTCTGCTGTTCAGACTCTGTGGAAGTGGAAGTGTCCTTCACATAACAGTGAAAATCCAGTTTGAAATGGCTTATGATATAGTAAATAAAAGATGAACAAAAGAGGTCCAAGGACTGAACCTTCTGGAAGCCACTGAGTGACAGTAGAGGTGGTAGAAATATAAAATAAGGATGCTAGTTGAACCAGCATGTACACATACAAAAAGATAATTGATTTTTGAATTTGGACTTTGCATCATCAGTAATTTTGCCATAATTGATTAAAATAATGTAAAGCTCAAACGCATGTGAAAGTTTGTTTCTGTAACAGTACAAGTACATTAACTATACGAATATATGAGCCTTTGGTCTGTGAGGTTTAAAATACTGCCTATATTGTGCTCTAAGGGCTCACACGGATTCTTGGACGTGCCCTGATTTGTAAATGCATGTTTGAACAATAACAGCAGAGGGCGAGCTGACAACATTCCTTCCATTCCTTCATACTTCATGCATTAGTGTCTTATTGCTTTATAAAAGGTGGTGTCGCCTTTGAATGTGGCAAATGTAAACTAAATATATTCCACTTTGCTAGGAATTCACTTTAGACTGTGTCTGTAATAACTGTGTAGTTACACATTAATAATACATGTAATTACACTGTAACTACTGATTATTTACTCACTGTTAAATATGGATTATAGTGGTATAGCTTATGTAATTTACACAGCAGCAGCAGATTTCCCTTTAAAATGTGTGTGTAATGTTACAACAGCAGTATTCAGCAGTAAGTGTCACAATTACACTTTACAGTAAGTGGCCAGTTCCTGTATGGTTGTTATGTATGTATAGTGAATTAATACATTACGGACATTGTTTTTAGCATGCACAATGCTTAAAGAGTATGCTGCAAACAGGTTTGCTCTTTTGGGATGGGCTTGTAATCTGTCGCTGCCCACATACTTCTGTCTTTGTTTTCTTTCTCTTCTTTCTTTCATAGGCAGGCTGAAGAGCCAGTGACCATTACCTGCAGAGTGTTGTTTGGCCAGTTAGCATGCAGAGTTCCAACACCAGGGGAGGAGCTTGGGCTTGGAAAGGCAGTCTAGCCGAGTTTGTCATTATGTGTAGCGAGAAACTCTAAGATCTTTGTTAATTGGTCTGCCGTGCTGTATTTTAGCCTATTAGCACTGCTAGCTAATCGGGAAAGTATTCATAGTGTTCATAGTTTTTAAAATCAGTGCTCTGATCATTCATTCTCTAGTACTCCCAAACCTTGTTACTGACTCCCATCCCACCCTAGACACAGCATACCATACGTATGCACATGCATGTAAACTCATATATATTTATATTTATTACTTTTCAAGTTTTTCTAAATTTACATTTCATTGTTTTGTGATTTCAATGTTGTTCCTGATTAGTACTGCAACCATGTAGCACATGACATTGATAATTTAGCAGAAGTTGTCTTGTATCAATGCTAACTTGCAACAAATTGTGATATTTATACTTAAAGAGTACTCTTTATGGTACCAATAGTGAACCATTTTGATGCTATATAGAACCAACAAAGTTTATTTAAAGAACCATACACAACAAGCTTTCTTTTCTAGAGAAGAACCATTTAACCATGCATAAAAACATGTCTACACAGTCTTCATGGTCTAATTAGATGTCATACTAAAATATATATAATACGATATAAGCCCCTACAGAACAGATAATTCCCTGAGATCATATTTAGTAGAATATTCAAACATTCAAATTCCCAAATGCTCTTGGTACTACAGCACAAGCCCAGTCCACATTTCACCGGAGAAGGACAAACAGGGTACTAATCAGCACAGACCCCAAGGTTATACCCATTACTCCAGCTGCCCTGGCTAGAACCTTCGTCCTGACTCTTCTGACTGCTTGTCTTGCTGCGATAGCTACTACAATTGCTGCTACTATTGCTACTACTGTAGCTCCAGCAGCTGCTGCAACCCCACCAGCAGCTACATCCTCCACACCAAACATGTTCACTGCCACGGATGCCGCGTAAGCTCCAGCCCAGCGCAGGATCCAGATCACCAGGGCGGCGCTCACTAAGCCAGAGAAGCTGCAGAGGTAGCTGTACAGCTTCCTCATCACTATAGTCTGTTCGAGAGCCCCCATCATCGCTGACTCAGCCACCACCAGCTGCAGGACCACCATGACTACAGCTCCCAGCGCACCTGCGCTTCTCACCGCCGCTGCTTCCTCCTCTGTTCTGCTTGTACTGTCCACCCACAGCTCTGTCTCACCATGCTCAGAGACCTCGTCCACCAGACATCTAGCCATGGCAAATGTCTTGTATGTCCAAAGCCCTGCTTCACAGGTTCCTGTGGCAAATGCCTCCACTGGTGCTTTCATCATAGCGGCTATTGCTACAGCCAGCAGTGCAGTTGTACCTGGTGTCCCTGGTCCTGGTCACATTCCTCGTGGCCCACTGAAATGTTCAAAAGGTACTTTGATGTTTGGGTTGTAGATCAGCCAAGAAGCATTTGTTCTTCATTCCATTCTCCTTCCGTATAGCCTGTGCGGCGTCCATCAACTCTGTACCATGTTCTTGTTTAACGCAGTGCTGTTCAAGTGTTAGTCCTACAGGTAGGCAGGTTTCTCTTACCTCCTCCTAGTTCCTCTGTACCGCACAATTTAGCATTCTCTTGCTTTAACATGCCTGATTTAACTCATCAGCTCATTGCCAAACCCTTTATGAGGTCATAATCCACGTGGTAGAGTGGGGAAATACTAAAACAAGCAGTATAGGAGGCTTCCAAGAGTAGGACTTGAAAACCCTGAGTCACAGTATGAACCATCCTCTCCCAATTAATCTAATCTACACTGGTATTGTGTGTACATGCACATGACTATGGTCTCTATTGAGCTCTAAAGGCCCAGAGGGCCTAAACCAGGCTGGCTGGTTTGACCAGCTTCATGATTTCACAGTAACGTATATGTATATGAGTCTCCTTGTTTTACAGCATTCCAACACCACGTGAGATGCCTTGTGTAATAAACAGTGATCATTTAAATGTAATATATATAAATATACACACATACACTCATCATCAAAAGAACAGCTGCACCCAGAAGGAGGTGTGGGGTTGCAGTGCTATTGGGAAGTTACAATAAATGATGATACATTTAGACTGATATGGTCAATATTTATTGAGCTACACATACAGAAGTGGTGTCTCTCAGTATGGACTCAGGCCGCCATGTTTGCTAGCGCAACACACCAGACGTCTCAGCATGGAGTTGTAGAGGTTCCTTATGGTGTCCTGTGATAATCCATCCCATGCAGCTTGAATGTTCTCACACAGTTCCTGCAGATGGTGCGGTAGGGGTGGAGGTGGAGTGATTCCAGGCCTTCAGGACGTGTGACACGTGACAACAAACCGTTCACCGTCAGTATGGAAAGCACGAGTAACAGGAGGACCTTCTCAGTCAGGTACAGTAATAAGGCCTGTACTTGCTTATCTCACATACGTGGCTGAGCATGAAACTTGAATCTGTGGCATGTTTCATGATGTCAAACCTACCCAACAAGTTTCATTCCTGTTATATATATATATATATATATATATATATATGTATGTATATTTCACTATGTTTAGGTACTTTGATGTTTAGGTTGTAGATTAGCCAGGCTTTTCGCCAGCATTTCTTCTTCATTTCATTTCTTCTGCCCAAAAAAAAAAAAATAAAATAAAATAAAAAATTCTACAAAGAATCAAAAAGGTTTTTAGACTTGTAACAGTAGTGAATCATTTTTGGTGCTATATAGAACCATTAAGTATCCTTAAAGAACAATATGCAACAGGCTTTCTGTTATAGAAACGAACCATCTAAGCATACAAATAATTACTTATTGGTCTTCATGGTCTATTTGTATTTACGCATAATACATTTTGGGCCCCTAATCTGATCAGAACATCTGATTGCCTATGATTATATTCAGTAGAATATTCAGACAATCAAATATCCTATAGCTTAGCTTGTGGTACAACAGCACAAGCCCAGTCCAGGATTCACCAGAGAAAGGCAAACAGCGTACTCATCAGTACAGCTCCAATGGTCATGCCTGTGACTTCATTTAGCCTGGCTAGGAACTCCTTCCTGGCTCTTCTGGCTGCCCATCCTGCTCCGATTGCTAGTAGTGGTGTTGCTACCGCATGCTCCAGCAGCTGTTGCAACCACACCAGCAGCTACACCCTCCACACCAAACATGTTCATTGCCACGGATGCAGCGTAAGCTCCAGCCCAGAGCAGGACCAAGACCACTAGGACGGCACTCACTAAGCCGGAGAAGCTGCAGAGGTAGCTGTACAGCTTCTTCATCACTCCAGTTTGTCCGAGAGCCCCCATCATCGCTGACTCAGCCACCACCAGCTGCAGGACCACCATGAGTACAGCTCCCAAAGCCCCTGCGCTTCTCACCGCCGCCGCTGCTTCCTCCTCCATTCGGCTAGTGCGGTCCACCCACAGCTCTGTCTCCCCTGTAGCTGTGCCTCCATGTTCAAAGACTTCGTCCACCAGACATTTAGCCATGGCATCCATCTTGGATATCGAAAGCCCTGCTTCGCACGTTCCCACTGGTTATTTCATTACTGCAGCTTTGCCAAAGCCAGCAGTGCAATCAATTCAGCCATAGCTGCTGTTCCTGGTCCTTGTCACGTTCCTGGTAATCCTCTGAAAGATGTTTAGGTTCTTTGATGTTTCGGTTGTAGATTAGCCAAGCTTTTCAGTCTTCTGCCCCACAGCCGGTGTAGCATCCGCCAACTAAACGTCAAATCCTCGGTTACTGCAGTGCTGTCCAAGTGAAAGACATGCAAACGTTATTTTCACTCTTGGTTCCGGGGCTCATTACCACATGCATGAACACTAAGCAGGAAAACACTAAAACAAGCAGGATAAGAGTCCTTCAGGACTAGGACTGGAAGTGTATTAGAATACTGACTAGAACCTCACCTGGTGCTGCGTTCTCTCTTTATATCTCAGTATGAACCATCCTCTCCCAGTTAATCTAATACACACTGGTATTGTGTGTTCATGCAGATGATTAAATAACTAATTTCTAAAAGCCCAGAGGGCCTAAACCAGACTGGTAGGTTTGGCTAGCTTCATGATTTCACAGTCGTGTATGTACATGAGCCTCTTTATTTTACAGCATACACAGATTCAACACATTGTGAGACACATTGTGTAATCCACAATAATAATGTAAATGTAATGAAAAGTGAACCAATGTATTTCTGTATAAGATACACATGGGCTTATTTAATGTGTTTATTTTGAGTTTGCTAATAGTCACTAGCCCACACCCCATTGCAGATGGTGTAAGGTTTCATTGCTACACAAGATATTCAAATGAGAACAATGCTCCAGTTCTGTCAGCTACTAAGTCAGTCAGTTACTACAGATAATAATTTAGATTTTTGAGAATTTGTTGTAATTTGCTACCAGCATAGTTGCACAATATATACACATAGCACTAATATATATATTCCAACACACCTGGAACCGCTGTGAGGACTGGGGTGCTCCCAGCTGAGGTCATGGTGGCCTACTGGGGGACTCCCCAGCCTCCACCCAAGAAACTTGGTCGCCATGACTGTCCGTCCCGTTAGCAGTCAAACAGATCTTAATTGTTGTTGCCTGTGTTATTAATGTTGTTTGCTAATTGGGATATGTTTTAGTGTGTTGGGCAGCAGGGTTAATCTGGGTTGGTGTCTTTCCACAGAGAGGAGTCCTGTGTTTGGAGGTGACCTTTCCTGCTGTTTTTGGTGCCCTGCGATTGTAAACAAAGAGCTTCTCGTGGCAGAAATAAAGGCCTCTCCCGCATCTCCTTCAACACTGACTTCAAAAGTATCATTGTGTATATACTGCATATGCTGTATGTGTGTATTCTGGACCTCGTTGGACAAGTAGTACAGTCTGCCCATCGAAAGTTAAACCAACTGAAACTCAAACTGAAGCTCACTGGTCAAAAAATATGAGTCCCCTGTGACTGAAATATACCTAATAGTGTGTAATACCTCCACAAGCATAAATACCAGCTGGGATTGGATTTGGCATGGACTGGACAAGTTTCTGGATGTAGGCCACATCAATGTTCAGACACTCTTATATTAAAGAATTAAGCAGTTGGGCCAGATTTGGTGGATGCCTTCTCTGGCACAATTCCGAGGAGAATTTCCTGCTAGCCTCCGCTAGTAGTAGACCTGTATGACCGTACATTTCCATACACCTGCACTTTCAGCTACTGCCTTTGGCATACCCCAATGCAGTCACTCCTTTTAGCCAATCATTAACATCTGCTTTGGAGCCATTTTCCACACATGGAACGAGACATTCACTGCACTGTACCACTTCTTCCCAATCTATGGATCCTGTATCTCACACTCTGCAGAAATTTATAGCCCAATCATCCTCGCACAGCGCCATCTGCAGGAGCCTGAAGGTACTACCACCTTAAACATGCAAGGTGACTATTTGATTGTCCTTATTGTCTTGTGAGCTCATGTGTATGATAACATTTTTAAATTTATACATTTTAATTCTGTGGAGGAATGTGTGCCAACTTGACTGTAACATACCCGTAGGCACATAACGATTGCAAAATGGACCTTTTTAGAAACTGCACTCTTTGTAGCTCTCATTTCATCACATTGTATGAAGGTAATGAGCTTGACTGATTTACCAGGAGTTGGGTACTCATACGGCACGTGCAGCATGACCTGTTAGACAGATCTGTTAACTGACAACAAGTAGTCAGCTGCAGCAAGTCAGAGCTTCAATGCACACAAGCAGCATTCGAGCTGGCATTGACGACTCACGGTGTACTGTCTTCTCTTCACGTGACAGACGGTGTAACCTGATGCCTTTCTTCAGCTATGACTCTGAGGATACTTGTCTGTTTTGTCCACAGGCTTACTGATCTGGAGAGCATAGAAACATAAGAAAACACAGCCTAACATTAATCATGTTGGATATACTGTAGATAATAATATATATACACAAGTGAACATCACAGGCCAAGTCTGACATTTGTGAATGATGGTCCTATAAAAGGCAATCTGCTGGAAGGTTTTGCCATCTTGTGATTTGGAGGACCTCTACAGAGTCTACAACATATGACAGTGATGGATGAAGCTGGTCACGCACCTCTTAATAGTAACTACCCAAAGACCAGCTTCATGGGTTTCCCCTTTTAAGACACCCCAGCTGTAAAGTTCGTTGGTGATTAGCTATGATCAATAAAGTAGCAACATGACGTTTACCAGGAATGCCGAGGGGATTCTACTTCTCCTGTTCAAGCTTTGCCTCATCGACCTCTCAGGAGACCGTAAGTCTTTGAGAGGACAATTCTGAGGGATCTTCTCATTTCTTCGGATGCAAGCAAATTCCCGAGCACGAACGTCTTCCTGCACAGTATGAATGATGGTGCATTTAGATAGTAGAAGCTGCTTATCTGAATATGCTGGCTCACATAGGTGCGAAGTATGACCAAGGTGAGCAAGTCCAAGACTTCCATGCGGAAAATTTGGGGAAGAGCTGAGCTTCAGGATGTCTTGCTAAAGCCAAAGTATTAAGTGTGGCAATCTGAGGGTGAACATCTGCATCTAACGGAGGATTGAACTCGAAAACTTATTTTTTGTGGCATCTTAACAAGGATGTTTCAGGAAAGCTGGCCCAAAAAGCCAAAGAGATGAGCAGCAATGACAGACCCTGTGTCTAATCCACAGCCATACTGACCCTCACTCCTCTATGTGTCTAATCCACACACTCATACTGACCCTCACTCCTCTATGTGTCTAATCCACACACTCATACTGACCCTCACTCCTCTCTGTGTCTAATCCACAGCCATACTGACCCTCACTCCTCTATGTGTCTAATCCACACACTCATACTGACCCTCACTCCTCTCTGTGTCTAATCCACAGCCATACTGACCCTCACTCCTCTATGTGTCTAATCCACATACTCATACTCACCCTCACTCCTCTATGTGTCTAATCCACATACTCATACTGACCCTCACTCCTCTGTGTGTCTAATCCACACAGTCATACTGACCCTCACTCCTCTATGTGTCTAATCCACACACTCATACTGACCCTCACTCCTCTATGTGTCTCATCCACACAGTCATACTGACCCTCACTCCTCTATGTCTAATCCACACACTCATACTGACCCTCACTCCTCTCTGTGTCTAATCCACAGCCATACTGACCCTCACTCCTCTATGTTTCTAATCCACATACTTATACTGACCCTCACTCCTCTATGTGTCTAATCCACACACTCATACTGACCCTCACTCCTCTATGTGTCTAACCCACAGTCGTACTGACCCTCACTCCTCTATGTGTCTAATCCATAGTCGTACTGACCCTCACTCCTCTATGTGTCTAATCCACAG
>CM067495.1:1186893-1257187 GCA_034552555.1 Semaprochilodus insignis
ATATATATATATATATATATATATATATATATATATATATATATATATATATATATATATATATCCGAGAGACAGCTCCTATGTTTATTTCATATTAGATCTGTCATTTCACTGCTGAGGTAAGTGTCTGATCTTTCATATTTTCTGCAGACCTGCCATCCAGTACCTGTATTATTAAAACTTCCCAAAATAGAATCAGTACATTTATCATAAACAAGGAAGTAGACTGATGAATGTGGGCTTCTTTGTTCTAGCAATATCATCAATATTTAGACGACTCAGAACAGGAGATGAATCAGAACAGGAGACGAACAGACACAAACACAAGTCTGTGAGGTGAAAAGAGAAGAACATTCTCATTATGTTAACAAATGATTGGATACATATCTGATCTAGGACCACATATGAAATAAGTTCAGGTCAGTTTTCTTTTCAAGATCAGATTTCCTTGTCAATACAGCTCGAAAAATATTACATCTGTTTCACATTAGGGCAAACAAAAACACATTTGTGCCACTTCAGTCGAGTCTGTCAATCCGCCATCAGGCAAACAGTGAACAAGAGTACATATGGATAATAGCATGGAGAAAATCACTACTTGTGAAGGAACATTGCTGTTTAGCAAACATAAATTTTTAGCAAACTGAGCCCTGCATTCCAGCATAAGAACGTCATCCTACACTTGAAACATGGCGGTGGCAGTATCACAGGTTTGCTGCTATTGGACCAGGACAGCTTGCCATTATTTAAGGGAGCTGTGAAATATGGATTGTATTAGGAAATTCCATAAGAGAATGTTTGGGCATCTGCAGGGTTGAACAGCAGTTACAGGAACCATTCTAAAGTCATTGCTGCTCAAGGGGTTCACTCCAGTTACTTAAAACAGAGCTTGACATGCTTTTGCCAACAAAGAAATTGCTTTGTTTAATAAATAAATGAGAAACATTATAAGTTGTTTCTGTTATTTGTTTTAGAAGATTCTCTTTGTCTATTAATATGGCTTTAATGGAAATCTGATCATGTTTTTGGTCACATTTATTTCATACATTTTTCTGCTCCTCTTAGGAAGTGTGAATGCCAGTCAAAGATACATTGTGGTTTCTAAGTACATGAAATGGACTATAGCTCAGCGACACTGCAGGGAGTATTACATGGATCTGGTCAGTGTGAGGAATGAAACCAGAGAACCAGAACTTGAAATCTGTGCTTATGAATAATTATTATTTATATTTTTGGATCGGCCTGTATAGAACCAGGTCTTGGTCAGATGGAAGCAACTCTTTTTTCATCTACTGGAAACCAGGACAGCCAGCAGGACAGAATGAACACTGTACAGCTCGGTCATTTAGTGACTTTGGCCAATGGACAGATGAAAACTGCAATCAGGATTCTCCTTTCCTCTGTTAAAGTGGTGAGTAGAGTTCCCTCTTAAAACCTTACACAGTTACAGTATATGCTCATTAGTATGTCTCTGTTAGGTTTTACATTGTTTGGATAACCTGTTAAACATAATATCCAAACTAGTCGTCCTCAAAGTGAGATTTGGGTTGGGATTAGTAGTTGGACCAATGTTCAATTTCGGATTAAGTTTAGGATTAGATACTGGATTAAGGTTAAGGTTAGTTTAGGATTTTCTGGAGTTAGGGAAAATTTCGGGGAATCTAATAGATTTTATTTTAGGACCTTATTTTATTTTAGGACCTTGATTAGATGGTACTTCTGCTTCATCCTCTTATCCTTGACACAAGGTTATGTAGCCCCATTTGTGCTTTTCAGAAATGTAACAGAGAACCATCAACACTCTGTTTCTTATGCTCCTCTTGCATTACCATCTCATCAGTATCACTTTGTTGATGAGAGTAAGACCTGGACTGAAGCTCAGAGGTACTGCAGAGAGCTTTACACTGACCTGGCCACCATTGATAACATGGAGGAAATGGACATGCTCATTAACACAGTAAATGGCAGCTACTCTAGTTTAGCCTGGACTGGTCTGTATGATAATCTGGAGGGCTGGAGATGGTCTCTGGATGATGATAGTTTGATAGTTTTCTGCACCAACAAATTTGGATTTGTGTGCTACAATGGTAAGCCTCAGTATATTATATTATTGTTTTTTTATCAGTTGATTGATTGACTTAAGTAACAGCATGTTTTAGGTAAAATGTTAATACTTGTGATATCAGTGTGTGTAAGGTAGACTTAACACTATGGCACTTGGCCTGGTACTGACTTTGCATGTTAACCACTACTATCTGCTATCTTTTATTTGCTATCTACCAAAGCAGTTTACCACTTCATGGTCTAAAATGGACTTCAATTCTTCCCCATTTTAGGGACAGACAACACATATGTCTCTGAAGGAAAGACTTGGTCAGAGGCTCAGAGCTTCTGCAGAACAGATTACACTGATCTAGTGAGTGTGAGGAATGAGACAGAGCTACAACAAATCAGAGTGTCAAATGGGCAGCAAGTATGGATGGGTCTGCATAGAAACCAACTGTGGTGAGATCAAAGCAACACCACTTTCACTTATTGGAGGCCAAGAGTTCAGGCAGCCAATGCAGAACCTGACAACTTCACATATTCATCTATCCCCTTGCAAGTCTTCATGTTTCCCATGACTTCCCAGCAACGTCATTGTGAAAATGAAAAATATCAGAAGGACCAATCCATGAGGGAGGAGGACCACTCCAATATTAACCTGTTTTCAGTTTTAATGATGTTTTGGAAATTGTTTGCTATTCAGTTACTCAGGAAATAATGGTGGTTGGAATGCTGTATAAAGTCATATAGTCATATACAGCTGTATAATTTTTTTTTAATTTTTACTTTTTAGACCAAAAATATTTTATGGTCTACACACATCGAAGGCAATGATAAAGATAGTGATATAAACAAAATAATCTTTTGTAAGGTACTTTGTACAGGGAGGTGTCTAGTCCAAACTATAAACCCCCTTTTTACATTTATTTTTCTTTGTAGTTTCAATAAATATTAAGTTTAATTTGTGGATAAGAGTAGTTTGAGCTTATTTATGATGTGTAAGATATAATGGTATGAATAAAGAAAGATTTTGAGTGGTGCTCTTTGAAATTGTTGCATCATTTAACACATTTACCTCTTTTAATTAACTCACATGTCAACAAACAGCTACTTAAATAAGACTTAAATCCAAAGAATCTAACCTCACTGCCAAACTTTGTCCATCATCTTGTGATTATCTTGGGCCACACCTTCTCAGTCAGAACATTTCCATACAGTTGGTTTTTGACAGTTAGGTTCACTAAGCCCATGAAAGAAAAGTCACTGCAGAGTTCGTGTTTAATATATCTTGGCTAATCAAGTGCTGCTTCAATATTGTGATGAGTATACAAGTTTCTGGCTTATAATAAGCTACTTCACTACTCAACTTGCTAAATACTGACACAGAAATGGGTCAGCTTATGCCACTGTTGACCAGTAGAGGGCTTGGGCACTGCATCAGGAGAATCATGAGAAGCAGTTCCCAAAATTTTAATTCTCAAAAGCCCTGGCACTAATCAGCTCTGACTGGTACCACCTATTGGGCTCTGCATAAAACTCCCTCAAACAGTAGCCTAGTGATACACATTTACTGAGGGGTAACTGGTGCAGTTCCTCAAGTGTGTATGAAAGAAAAGAAGAAAAAAAAGTGTAGACTGAAACAGAACAGAAATGGAAAGAAAATTAAAGAAAAGAAAGAAAATGAGGACTGAAACACAAAAGAAACCGTATGGATATCCAGTAGATCGAAGGGATGCTCAAGTTGCTACCCCAGAGAGGTTTGAAGACGAACCAGACAAGTGCAGAGGGTTTCTGCTGTAGTGTTGTTTCGAGCAGCAGTGATGCCAGTTTCCTGGGATGCCCTCCTCAGGGCATTACGAATATCAGGTAATGCCCTTAGTATTTATGAACGCACCAGTGGTCTTCCAGCGCTTCGGAAATGAGAGAGGCCCAGGACAAATATGTCTACATCTACCTTCATGATCTCATTTATAGTCATAGCCCATTTCAGACAGGTCCTCCAGCTTCTGTTGGAAAAAAAATAAAAGAAAGAAAAACAACTAAAAACAAGGTTTATGTTTGATAGTGGCAGTATGGTTATGAGCTGACCAAAGTGAAGACTGAATTGCTATGAAGTAAATCCAGTGCATAAAGAACATCATGTGCTGATGCTTTGAGGTGATAAAATGTCTCACTGTTCAGCCTGAAAGTGGAATTTTCCTTTAGCAGTAAGCTGTGTAGCCAGCCATTGAGGCATCTAGGAAGAGTCTGGTACCTTTCGCTGCTTAATGTGGGCAAGAACGGCCAACTACTGGGGGAAAAGCAAATTCAACATGCAGAAGAGCCAATCACAAGCTGCAGGTTGGCATGACACATAGAAGGGGGCAATCTAAAAAAATGGCACAACAAAAACATCTCTTGTAAAACATGATGGGCAGAGTGTCTGTGGCTGAGAGTGCTGTTCATTAGACTGGATCAACAAAACTTTTTTTCCCCACATAATCCAATAAAAAACATAGACGAAAATATATGTGGAAATGCAGATCCAGATCCTTATATAATATCCCTGCATTGTTTTTTCTGTTTTTGCTATTAATTTCTGATTCCCACCTGTGATGAGACTTGGATTGCTGCTAATAAAGCCACTCAGCACATACAGATTGCCTACACACCCCATTCATCATTCAATGAGGAGCTTCTTGAACAGCTACACATCCTTTCAGACCTCCATAACATTGAGGTGTCTTCTCACAGAGGGAGGATGGACAAAAACACCTGTGGATGTTTTTAGATCTGAAACAAGGGTGGAGCTTGATGTTCTATCATTCTCTTTCTCTCAATAATGAAAACTTTAAACTTTGACAAGTTTTTTTGTTTGATCATTCCAAAATGAACTAAAATAGAAAAAACACTTTTGACAGCGTGTGAAATACACCTGTGTGTTGTGTGGCAGAGATACATTCAGGCCCAATGGTGTATTCCAACCTCTGGTCAATCATGTTGAAGGTACTACTCCTGGTTAGGGCTGGTAGTCAATGAAAGGAAAAGTAAACACAACGATGACTGAAGCTCCTTTTACCAAGAAATCTCTCAATTTCCCAGAAACGCGATGGCTGTTTTGACTGGCAGTAAATGAATGCAGGTCTCTGACTTTGTACAGGACTGTACATGAATGCATAGCTTATGCATTCTAAGACGGTATTGAGATCATTTGATTAGGTACCTACTTCAGGATGTAAAGGAGATGAATACACTGATGAATAGACCCTGTATTTACTTCTGACCAGAGTTGAAGTCGTCCAGGAGTTTCGTCTGTTTTTTTCCCATGTTATATTAAGACCACACGTTCACCACAGAAAGGGCATCTTGCCTTGTCTTCTCATGGTGTTCATGTCATAAGACTATCGAGTGATGTCTTATGACCAAACTACTCTGAATGGCTCTGTCTAAATCTCTAGGGTTGAATAATCCAGATGTTAAAAAAAAAAAAAAAATTGCTGATTTTTTTCTTTAACCTTGCAGTCTATGGGGCACAAAGTGTTCTAATGAGCTTTTTTTAAGAATAAAATAATGTTTTAAAATAAAATTACATTTCATATAGCCTGCAACATTGTTAATTAATGTTATATTATAATCTTAGTCAAACTTGCATTGTAACTGGAAGCAGTGGTGACAGCTCTAATAATGGCTACCAAATATTCAAATAAAGTACATAAAACAGCCAAACGAAGGAAGCACAATAGGCATATAAACATTAGATTCTGACATTACTGAGTGCTTTGCTGCCTCCGAATACTGTATGTAGACAGCATGTGTCATTTTAGGCACAGCCACTGAAACCAAATGAAATTTAAAATGAGATTACATTTTTAAATGGATTAACTCCAACATGATTTAACCATTAAATTATTAATAAAACCCCAGGTTAAACACTCATCTAATAATATTATTCTATTATTATTTATGGCATGTATTGCTTTTGTGTATTGAATATTCATATTGTTGTGGAAGCTCCCTGTAATCTTTATTTAACCAGTTTCCAGGAAGCCAGGATGCCCCATACCAGGAAAGCCATGTGAAAATGATGTGACACTTTGTTTGGGTTTGTTCTGGGCACTACAACAAGTTCTACCTGTCTCTCACAAGCTATGCACATTTTCCAGCAGGGTTATTCTACATGAATGCACAATGATTTATGAGTTTTTGCAGCATATTGTATACCATTATAGTAACTTTAATATACAACATGTAAATCATATTATTAAAGCCATATAGTGGAAAACATTGATTTTATGAGCAGTTCAAACCGTTTTTGTTATATGAATTGATGATATTTAGATGCACAATTTAACCATGAACATAAATCGCGACTGCTAAGTAAGAATAGTACACTCATTATCGAGAACATAGTTGCACCCAGAAAGAATCAACTGACTGGACTAACACAAAACCAGCACTGACACGGTTCATGACTAACATTTAATCCTTCAAGCACTTTACCCAGCACAAAAATAAAAGTATTAAACTCACGAACAGAAAGAACACACAAAGCTGTTAATGTGAATAGGCACTCTGAAAATCACATTTGGTGTGCAAATAATGGTCAGTTACATACATTCTCAAATTAATTTACAGTTGTCCAAATGAAGACGAGAGTCATACTGACCCTCACTCCTCTATGTGTCTAATCCACAGTCATACTGACCCTAACTCCTCTATGTGTCTGATCCACAGACATACTGACCCTCACTCCTCTATGTGTCTAATCCACACTCATACTGAACCTCACTCCTCTATGTGTCTAATCCACAGTCATACTGACCCTCACTCCTCTATGCGTCTAATCCACAGTCATACTGACCCTCACTCCTCTATGTGTCTAATCCACAGTAATACTGACTCCACAATCCACAAATGCAAGTTAAAGCTGTATCATGCAAAGAAGAAGACCTATGTTAACACGATCCAGAAATGCCACCATCTTCTCTGGGCCTCATTAAAAAGCTCATTAAAAATGGGCAAAATAGAAAACTGTTCTGAGGTCAGATGAATCAAAATCTGGGGCCATCTAGCTTGTTATCAGCACACAGCTCTGCATATGCTCTGTTATCAGCAAGTCTGCATCTCTGATGGTATGGGGTTGCATTAGTGCCTATGGCGTGGGCAGTTTATAGATCTGGAAAAGCACCATCAATGCTGAACAGTATATAGAGACAGTATCTCTTTCAGCGAAGGCCTTGCATACTTCAAGAAGACAATTCAAAAACACATACTGCATCCCTCACAACAGCATGGCCTCGCAGAAGAAGAGTCCAGATGCTGAATTGGCCTGCCTGCAGTCCAAACCGTTAGACCAATAGAAAACGTTTGGCACATCATGAAACAAAAAATCCAGCAATGAAGACCCAGGACTGTTGAGCAGCTAGAATCCTACATCAGGTAGAAGCCCATAGAATCCTACTGGTCTCCTCACTTCCCAGAAGTTCACAGAGTGTTGTTAAAAGAAGAGGGGATGCTACACAATGGTAGACATGGTCCTGTCCCAACTTTTCTGAGATGCGTTGCTGCCATCAAGTTCTACATAAGTTAATAATGTTTATGGTAATAATGAAATGGTAACATGTCTCACTTTTAACATCTGATATATGTTCTGTGTTCTATTGGGATTTGCAAATCATTGCATTCTGTATTCATTATTATTATCACATAGTAACTGCATATAGTTCTTTTCCAATAATGCGTTATTGACTACCCAAGATGCAAAAGTTATTGATGTGCCTGGCTCTGCAGTACTGTAAAAATGTAACCTTTAATTGAAGTTACATGAATTTGTGTTTTTTATTTATTAACTTTTATGTGAAATTCAATAAACTCAAACAACTGAAGTTAACAAAGAGGGCCTTACAGATGCCATGACAATGAGGGCATATGCTCAAATATCTATGGACAAAAGTCATACATTGTACTGTCTCGATGAAGTTGAACAGGCTAAATACATCTATACTCCTAAAAGCATCCACCCTCATTTCCAATGTCTTATGTGTTACATTTCCTATTTTGTATTTCATATAATAATATCTGTAATTTGATTGTTAGCAGTGCTTTCTACAGAAACCTGTAAAACCAGTACCTGTATTATTAAAGCTTCCAATCATAAACAAGGATGTAGGCTGATGAATGCGGGCTCCTATTTTATGGCAATATCATCAATGTTTAGACTCAGAACACGAGATGAATCACAAGAAGAGACAAGCGGAGACGAGCACTAATCTGTGAGGTAAAAAGAGTTATTTAGATCAATATATGAAATCACCTCCATAGAGATTTTAGCAACCTTTTGTATTAATGATGTTAATGATGGGTCAGTGTTATGTATATGTTTGTCACTTGTTTTTCTATTCATCATTTTTGTCTTTGTAAATTTTTCAGAAACATGCTTCAAAACTTGCTGCTCTTAGGTCAGTAATACCTTTATGTGGTTATAATGTTAGGTCTTATGGTTTGCTCAATTTGAGACACTTGAGACACAGAAACATGTAGTTAACTCCGTATGTAACTGAAGCTGATATACAATGTGTTTAAGATTAAATGCATGTGATCCTCCTGACTTTCTGAAAATTTAAACTACACATAGTGCATTTCTATTTTCTCTGTCTGCAATAAGAAACATCTGGCAAATTAGTATTTGAAAACAGCAAAAACCATAAACCAAAAAGCACTGGGTTTACTGAATGTAATTACTTAATTATTGTCACCAGGTACTAACTTACTTTAACATAAAAACATAACGCAAAATGTAGCTACAACAAGATCTGAAGTCAAATCTATTATATTATTTTTCTTGTCCACCATCAGTGCTTGACCTCACAAACACTCTTCTGACTGAATGTGTATGCAGTTGCCAACTATAAGCAGATGTCTTCTCTGGTGTAAATAAATAAAATGTACATACAGGCAGAATAGAAATGGGATATGCAATTTAAAATATGTGGGCTATTAGGTTATTACTATAATAAGCTACTATTATCCATAAATATGTTCAAGGTGTAAAAGTGACTGTGTATTTAACAGGGTTTTGCACCCTGGGAGTTTGTCTTCCTCGTCAGTACCACTATGTGGATGAGTACAAGACCTGGTCTGAAGCTCAGAGTTACTGCAAAGAGCATTACACTGACCTAGCAAGCATTGATAACGCTGAAGAAGGACTGGGGCTTCTTAACCTAGTGGACATCAGGAACAGTGGCCCAACCTGGATTGGACTGTATGATGATCTGAGCAGCTGGAGATGGTCTCTGGATGATGATGACTTCTACAAGGGGAATGAGAGGAACTACAGAAACTGGTACATACAGAAACCTACAAACTGGGGTGGAAACAACCTCTGTATCTTCATTTCAACCTCTGATATGACATGGAATGAAGTAGCATGCTCTTCATTACTTCCATTCGTCTGTTATGATGGTAAACAAAACCATATTTTTTATTTAATAATATATATGTGTGTGTGTGCCAGGTTTGTGGGGACAATTCCTCCTTGTGGGGCAAGTATCTGTGTGATCTGGTTGGAAAAAGTATGTAAACCTCCAGAGAGAACAGTCTGGTATAGGTATAATTACAGTCAGTAGATTCAATCAGCCGGATGAGAATCAGGTGTGAGTGGGGCTGACCCTACTCTATTTAAAAGATCAGCATGCTTCTGCAATCTCTTGGCACTGCTACTACATTCAGACTGAATGATAAAACATGTGCATTTAAAAAAATAACTAGAAAATAAAATAAGAATTTTGAGTGTTCAAGTCAACATGACCACAAATTGGCCATCTAGGAACACATATGAAATAGGCTTAGGTCAAATTTGAAAAGATCAGATTTGTTTATCCACACAGCTTTGAAATTTTGACACTTCAGTCTAATGTGAATGTGACCTTACACTGGCTAATACCAGTGGATGAGTCAATCGACTGCACAAGTAATGTTACATGAACCGGATGTGCAAAAATGGGACAAAGCAAGGCGTTTATGGTCTATATGACAGAGGTTATGTCTGGCAAAGTGTCTCATCCAAAGTTTGAAACATGGGGGTGGCAGTATCACGGTTTGGGGCTGTTTTACTATTTCTGGACCAGGACAGCTTGGCATCATTTAATGGTGCTGAAAATGTTTGGGCATGTGCAGAGCTGATGAATGGCTACAAAAACCACTTGGTTGCTGCTCAGTTGTGTCACTCTAGTTACTAAAGGCATAGGTTTACATATTAGATAATTAATGTTGGATCACTTTGTTTAATTAATAAATGAAACTATATAAACTATTAGTGTTATTTGTTCAAATGGATTCTTTTTGTCTATGATGAGACTAAAATTAAATTTTAATTGTGTTTAGATCACATTTATTACTAAATCTATTACTTTTCTTTGTTTCTCTCAGGAAGTGTGAATGCCAGTCAAAGGTATGTTGTGGTCATGTTTGAGTATATGACCTGGACTGAAGCTCAGAGATTCTGCAGAGAGCATTACACAGACCTGGTCAGTGTGAGGAATGAAACTGAGAACCGGAAGTTAAAATCAGTACTTTACTTTACTTTACTTTATAATTATTATTGTACAGAATTGTGGATCGGCCTGTATAGAACCAGATCTTGGTCAGATAAGAGCAACTCTACTTTCAGCAACTGGAAACCAGGTCAGCCAGATAATGCTTGGGGGAATGAACACTGTACAGCTGTGTCATTTAATGACTTTGGCCAGTGGACAGATGAAAACTGTGATCAGGCTTTTCCTTTCCTCTGCTACAGTGGTGAGTAGAGTTCTCTCTTTGAACCTTACACAGTTACAGTAAATACTCATTAGTAAATGCAGTTGTGATTAGAATTAGGAGGTCAACCTTTGTTTGTTAAGTTTAAGGTTAGGTTTTGAATTGAGTTGGGTTTAGTAAAACCAGTAAAACATTCCATCATACAAAGAGTATAAACCATTCATAGTTAATGTAAGCACATAAACAATGTTTTATCCTTTCTTTTGTACGTGCCTAGGAATATCATCTACATCCGTCCGTCAGTATCACTTTGTTAATGAGAGTAAGACCTGGACTGAAGCTCAGACGTACTGCAGAGAGCTCTACACTGACCTGGCCACCATTGATAACATGGAGGAAATGGACATGCTTATTAACACAGTAAATGGCAGCTACTCTGGATTAGCCTGGATTGGGCTGTATGATGATCTGGACAGCTGGAGATGGTCTCTGGATGATGATAGTTTCTACATGGAGGGACAGAGAGATTACAGAGGGTGGAAACAAGAACCTGACAACAATGGTGAAAAAGAGTTCTGTGTTTATATGAGTTCTTCTGGGACGTGGTTTGATGAACTGTGTGATACACATTACACATTTGTTTGCTATGATGGTAAGAACTTCTATGCATATTAATTTGTTTCTGTTCAGGTTGTTTTCTCCTCTGTAGACGGTGTTGATCAGATCATTAATCTATTTTAGGAAGAGCTGGATCAGAGAACTACATCTGGATTGACCAGGGCATGTCTTGGCCAGATGCTCAGCAGTACTGCAGAGAACATTACACAGACCTGGCCAGTGTGAGGGACTGGACAGAAAATCAGAGAATTGTTGATATTTCAGGTGGATTTGATGTTTGGATTGGTTTATATAGGACCAGGATCTGGTCAGACCAGCACGATTCCACATATGAAAACTGGAGACCAGAACTGTTCAACCTATTTGAAGAACCCGACAATGGTTTATATGCTTCATCGGGGCGTTATCAGCACTGTACTGCTGTATCATTTGCTGATTCAGGCCTGTGGACAGATGAGGACTGCTTAGGCACATTGCCTTTTGTGTGCTACAACAGTGAGTTCTTCTGTTTTTTTTCTTTTTAGTGCACACTGTAGTTTCTTCAGAACAAAGTGTACCCTCCAGTAAATATCTCACTTAATTTCAGCACATTATATTCACCCACTACTTTATTAAGATCACCATTATAAAACTGAACACCATTAAAATACTGAATCTCCAAACATCAATAAGTCTTTTTGGCATGGATTCAAAAGAGGGCTGGGAACATTCCTCAGATATTCGAATGTGTTGACATGATTGTATTACGTAATATCAAATCTCTCATTCTACCAAATTATATAGGTGTTCTACGAGATTCTGCTCTGGTGGACAGGAAAGTTCATTGACACTAAACTCATTGTTATGTTGAGGCTATACGCTATAATTGAGAGAGACTTGTGCTTTGTGAAAAGGCGCAATATGTTGCAGATAGCCTTTAGAAGATGCTCAGAAAGGCTGTGTAGGCAAAAAGACTCCAAGACCGACGTTTGCAGAACCAAAAGTCAGGGTGGTTTATTTAACAATAGGGCAATCCAATCCAGCAGCAAACAACAGAGCAACTAGAGGGAAAGGCAAAACACAGAGTCAGGAACAGGCGGAGGTCAGAACCAATAAGAGCAGTCAGCGAGAGCAAACAGGTTTAAAGGGTGAGACGAGAGGAAGAGTCCAAAGTGAGAAAGCAGAGATCCAAAGCCAGAGATCAAAATAAACACTAGAGGAGACAAGCAAAAAGGATAGTCAAAGAACCAAAGGGAGTCGGAACCGGAAATAGACATAGACAGAAATACAACGCTCAGAATTGCTAACACAAGGTTTGGCAAAGCTTCGCAAGAAGCACATGTAAACCAAGGCCTTAAATCAGACAGTAATTGGACACAGCCGCGCTAAAACTCAGGTGACCTCGAACGAATCAGAGAACTCGACCGAGTGCGCAGAGATATGACGTCACTGAACGTAACCCTCTGGGAAGTGGAGTCCGGGAGAGCGAGGGAGTCGGGGAAACCCGGAAGCGTGACAGGCTGTGACATTGTTATTAAGGGTGTTAAGGGACCTAATGTGAACCAAGACAACATTTCTTAAACTATGACAACAACAGCAGCAGATTAAATGTAATGGCCAGGATGAGTGACTCCGCAGTGGAAACCACAGAGCTAGAGGGTTGCTGGTTGGTTTGTTATCTGTTATGTTAGCTTTGATCGTTGTATTGTGGCTTTACGGCTACCTTTGTACCATCCCACACACTCCTGGTTAATAAACCCAGTCACCTTTTAGATCCACAAGCATCTGGTCTGTCACTCCAACATTACACTAATAAGTTATTGTCAGATGCTAGAAGTTTTGTTCAGAGTTACTGAGCTCTTTAAGGGGTGGCCAGCCACAGCGGTTGTGACAAATTAAACCCTGGTAGGACTCAGTGGTCTTCTGCTGTTGTAGCCCTTCTGCCTCAAGGTTTAAAGCTCAGAGATGCTTTCCAGATTAACACTGTGGTATATAGAGGTTATTTGAGTACCTTAAACAAAAATCTGTCCATTCTTCTGAACTCTGTCATAACCAAGGTGTTTTTGTCCACAGAACGGCTGCCCAGTACATGTTTTCTGTTTGCTTGTTTATTTGTTCGTCTGTTTGTTGCACTATTCTGCACGACTATCTATGACAGTCCCTTGTATAATCAAACCCCACCATCTGGTTCCAACAGCCATGCCATGATGTTCTGATGTTTGATGTGAAATAAATGTTTCGTATCAGAAGCTCCTGACCAGTTTCTGCATGATTATATGTAATGTGCCACTTCCACCTGATTGGCTGACTAGATAATTGCATTACTGGGCAGGTAAAGGTGGGTATGTAAACAATAATCTTGTCAACTTTCTATTACACGTACAACAATTACACGTACAACAATTGTCACTACACTTGGACACAGGAGGCATAAGTTCTTTTTTGCATCAAGTATTACAACGTAATTCATCTGCAAAAAATTTACCTACTGGCTCCATGTTAGACTAAAGAAAAGAAGAGTACAGAGCTTTTACTTCCTGTTTCAGTAGAAGTCCCCACTGGTTATTGTTTGCATTGAGCCTTTTTCCCCTTTCACCTTTTGAGCTCTGCCATGGCTTGGGTTTCTTGCCTCTGCCGTGGTTGCGCAGTCATTCACGTTGTAACACTACTTAATCTGTTTTTCTCTTTATCAAATATAGGACTCTGCACAGGATCCTCATGTGTCCCTCACCAGTACCACTTTATTAATGAATCAATGACCTGGGAAGCAGCACAGAGATACTGCAGAGAGAACTACACTGACCTGGCCACGTTTGATAACGTGCAGGAGGTAAACGGACTCCTACTGACAGTTAAAGACAGCTACTCTGGTTTAGCCTGGATTGGGCTGTATGATGATCTGAACAGCTGGAGATGGTCTCTGGATGAAGACGGCTTCTACAAGGAGAATGAGATGAACTTTAGCAACTGGTACATAGAGAAACCTACAAACTTGGGAGGAGACAGTCTGTGTGTGTACTTTTCCAGTGGGAAAGGAATATGGCATGAGCAGTCTTGCAACTACAAATTCAGTTTCATCTGTTATGATGGTGAGTACGGCTGTTCTGTATTCCTCTGTATTACAGAGGAAAACATTTCAGAAACCAATGACTGATGTACTCTTTCCTTTTCCTTGTGTAATATTTTGAAATGTTGTTCATTTTTAGAAAGTTTATAAGTCAAAAATAAAAATCTGATCATATTTTTGGTCACATTATTTCTAAATGTATTACATTTGGTTGTTCCTTTTAGGAAGTGTGAATGCCAGTCAACAATATATTGTGGTTTATGAGGGTATGAACTGGACTGAAGCTCAGAGATACTGCAGAGAGTATTACACAGACCTGGTCAGTGTGAGGAATGAAACTGAGAACCAGATGTTAATATCATTACTTCAGTATAATTTGTATTTGTGGATCGGCCTGTATAGAACCAGGTCTTGGTCAGATGGGAGCAACTCTACTTTCAGCAACTGGATACCAGGACAGCCAGATAATTATGGACAGAATGAACACTGTACAGCTGTGTCATTTGATGACGATTACATTGGTCAATGGACAGATGAAAACTGTGATCAGGCTTTTCCTTTCCTCTGCTACAGTGGTGAGTAGAGTTCCCTCTCTGAACCTTACACAGTTACAATACACCCGCCTTAGTAAATGCAGTTGGGATTAGAATTAGGAGGTCAACCAATGTTAGATTTAGGATTAAGTTTGAGTTTTGGATTGAGATAAAGGCTGGGTTTAGGGTCAGGGCCAGGGTTAGAGAAGATTCAGAGGAGTCTAGTAGATCTTTAGTTTCAGTCAACCCACAGTAAACTACCAATAGATTATCTAGCTTTAGAAGACCCTTTAACACTGCTTCTTGTGTTTCTTTAGATGGGCCATCTCGTCAGTATCAGTTTGTTAATGAGAGTAAGACCTGGACTGAAGCTCAGACGTACTGCAGAGAGCTCTACACTGACCTGGCCACCATTGATAACATGGAGGAAATGGACATGCTCATTAACACAGTAAATGGCAGCTACTCTGGATTAGCCTGGATTGGACTGTATGATGATCTAGACAGCTGGAGATGGTCTCTGGATGATGATAGTTTCTACATGGAGGGAGAGAGAGACTACAGAGGGTGGAACCAAGAACCTGACAACAGTGATGGAAAAGAGTTGTGTGTTTACATGTATGGAACCGGGGAATGGTATGATGTTGACTGTACCAGCAACTTTAGAGCTGTGTGCTATAATGGTAAGAGTAAAACTTAGTATATTATTTCATTGTTTCTTTTAGGAAAATATTATCACTTGTGATATTAGCTTGGGGAAGGCAGACAAAGCTCTCACAAAGCTCTCTAACCACAGTGCCCCTCCTGACAATGCCGTTATGGTCCCTAGTGTGGTATCTTACCTTTGGACATTATTTGGATCAACTCAAAGGTGTAGGCTAAGTGAACAAAAGGGTGCTTCCCCCCTTAGATGTATTTTGCCCAACCAACATTAGCCTTTATCCGCAGGTTGAAATAATAACCTAACCTACGTACTTTACTATAATAAGCCTTTTGGTTAAATGCCAAAGCAGTTTACCCCTTACCTTCTTAAATGATGTTCAATTCTTCCCTGTTTTAGGAGTAGACAGCACGTATGTTTATGTGTCTGGAGAAATTACGTGGTCAGAGGCTCAGAGCTTCTGCAGAACATATTACACTGATCTGGCCAGTGTGAGGAATGAGATGGAGCTACAACAAATACTGAGAGTCTCAAACGGAGATACAGTTTGGATCGGTCTATATAGAAACCGACTGTGGTCGGATCAGAGCAACTCCTCTTTCACATACTGGAGATCGTATGTTCAGACAGCAAGCGCAGAACCTAAGAAGGTCATGTTGGCAAATGGGCAAGTCAGAGATCAGCACTGTACAGCTGTGGACCTGAAACATTCAGTCCAGTGGACCAACGAATACTGCTTAGAAAGTTTCCCATTCTTCTGCTACAGTGGTAAGACTACAATCATATATATATCCCATTGGAAGTTTTCATGTCTTATTATCACAGAACATTGAATCAGTTTTATTTTTCATTTTGTTTTTTTTCACTGATCATCAGAAACAAACTCTTTAATGTGAAAACACAGCAAATCTCAGCAAAGTGATCTAATTACAAATTATAAAACAAGGTGTCTGGATGTGGATTCACTCTTGCTTGTTAAATGATAAAGATATTAACTGTTAAATGTACAATATAATAATATAATATAATAATTACATCATTAGATAATTGGATATCACCTGTGTGTGATCAAAGTGAAAAAATAGAAGAAGAAGAGTGAGGGAACCCATCAAGAGGCCTATGGCTCTCTGAAAATAAGCCTCAGCTTAGATGGGAGACAACAACAAGATGGGGTTTTCAACAACCACTGCCTTCTTGACCAGTCACAGTTTTAAGGTAGAGTGGCATAGAGAAAGCCACTGTTAAGTAAAGCTGACATGCCCTCTCAGCTAACATTTGCCAAGAGGCATGCAGAAGACTCTGAAGTTAGTTGGAAGAGGGTTCTGTGGTCATTAGATTAAACATGTTAGCATAAGCCAAAAACTGTGAAACATGTGGTGGCAGCATCATGCTATGGGGATGTTTCTCTGCAGCAGGTTCTGTAAGGGTAGACAGTGTCATGAATGCAGAAAAGTACAGGGTAATCCTGGAAGAAAACCTATAGCAGTCTGCAAAAAAGACTTCGGAGATGGTTTGTCTTCAGGGCAATAAGGAACTCAAGCATACAGGCAAAGCTACACAGTAAAGGCTGAAAAATAACAAACAAACAGACAAACTTAAGGTCCTGCAGTGCTTGAGTCAGAGTGTTGAAAACGACTGCCCCATGCAACCTGACAGAGGTTGAGCAGTTGCAGAACTGCAGTAGGGACCTATTCACTCAGACTAAGGAATGTTATTTCTGCCAAATATAGAGCTACCAACTACTGAGTTGTCAGAGATTTGTTTCTGTTGACCAGTTTCCAAAAGAACAAATTTGACTAATTTTCATTATGTTTAAATTGAGATTCACACATCCAAAATGACCAATGGAGTCAATACATTATAACAAATAATATTTTTAAATTTTCAGTACCTCCACAAGTTCCAGGTAAGAAATGTGCATTTTAATGTGCTGACTATCAGCTTTAGATCTGAGTTTAGTTTTCAGTTCATTTAGCACACAGTTGAAAAGTATTCATTTTAAACCATTAACATGATCAATAGTGGCAAAGTGTTTCCAAATGTTCATGAAATGTATTGTGAGATAATGTCTTTCCCTCAGTTCCTGTGGTGGGAGTACAAATTAAAGTCAGAGCTCCAAGTAATCTGGCAGAATTTCAGATTGAAGAATTGTTGATAGAGCAGGTGAGCAGCGTGTCTGACCTATGTATGTACATATATATGAAGAGTTTCCACAGAGAACCTGTGATTTTGCAACATTAAATAAAACAATTTCACATAAAACCTTAGAAAGCGTTCATGTAATATCTGCATAATATGTGCTGTAATTCAATCTTAATGTAGTCATGACATTGTATCACACATATTATATCATGTGATAGGTGGTATATGATACAACATTCTTTAATCTTTCATTTTTCCTCACCCAGCTTCAACAGAAATTTGGCGCGCTGGGACTTCCCAGCAACATCACTGTGAGGGTGAAAAACATCAGAAAGGCCAGTCCGTGAGGGAGGAAGAGCGCTTTTATATCACCAGTACTTGCTTTGTGAATTATTTTGACATTCAGTTACTCAGGAAAAATGGTGGTTGGAATTTTGTATAATCATACACAGTAATACACAACAATTTACCATGGTATTTGGGGATATTTGATATTTACAAGGATATCTATTTATATATTTACATCATGATCTACTTACAGTGAAGGCATTCATAGAGACAGTAATAAGCTAAATATATAAAAACTCAATTTGTAGGGTACTCCATATTCACTCCAAATCACCTACATTTAAACTTCAGTTTATTATTTTTTTCTTGTTAAAACCTATTTCTTTAGATTTATTAATTTAATAAACAATTAATTTAATAAATAATTAATTAAATAAACAAATGAGATTTTAGCCACACCCCTGTATTTTAGAGCAGGAAGTGAGACTGCATATCCCTGTCCCTCTTAGCCACATGGTGAGTAGTTAGATACAATTGTTTTGAAGTAAATATGTCCTAATAAGTGAAAATCAATGTGAAACATTAAGAACTGTCACTATTGAAACATATATTTTCTTCAGTTAAGTTAACTTGTTTGTGTGTTAATGAAATTATAATAATTTTATGTTCATGCAACTGTTCAAAACTAGCATTTTTGAGTTGTGCTCATTGTAGCTGATTTGAGCAGCAGTGAAACTCTCCACTGCCAAATTACATGGTAAAGTTTTTGAGCAGTGTTATAATTGCTTTGTTAAAATAAAAATGCAATGTTCAATTAATAGTTTAATAAGTTAAACAATTAATTTTTAGACATAATTAGGATTTTAGTCTAAAGTTGAAGTCTAAAAATTTGTTTTCAATTCTGACTTTAAACTTTTTTATTATTTTTTATTATAATAATAGTTTAAATGATTAAATGGTTGTGCATTTTATGTGTGATGTTTTTTTTATTGTTGATCATGGTCAGCTGGTAAAAAAATGACAAAAACAAACAAATAAGATACAAGGTTTGATAAAACAGTGAAATTTAATATTTAATTATTTTGCCTATTGTTTATTATACATATTACATATTATTTCAGTGACTTTTGATTTACTGTAATTAAACTAAATAATAATAATAAAAGTCATCCATAATGCTGGTTATTGTACATTTTGGTTTGGTAATATTCTACTTAAAATAGTCCTTTTGTAGAGAATCACTCCCAGGCAGCCTTGCTGTTGTAGCATGTTTAGTGGATGGGACCTGGGGCTGCATCTATATATGTGACAAGTTGGCTTCCTTTGATGCCCTCAGGAGAAGGGTGGCCTGCAGGCTGGGTAAAGGTCTCAGGATAAGCTGTAGGATGGTCATATGCATCAGGGGGTCATATAATTGGGCACTACTGTCCAATCTTCATGCCCCACTAAACCCAGTACATTTTATATATGCTTCTATAGTGGCAGGCAGCAAAACAGCATATGTGCATGCTACTACTCCTTGCCTATTAAACAAAATCTAATAGAAGTTTTTTGCACTTCCTAATTGAGTGGACTTTTATTGATTCATCTTCTGTGTGTCTTCTGTGCAATTCAAAAGTAAGAGGAACCTAAAAACACTCTGCTCCTTTAAAAGGCAAGATCGCATCCACCAGTTTAAATGGAGTTCTACAGAAGGTATATATTTTTATTTGTGTAAGAGACACATCTGTATATTAACTTGATACCAGGCTTCATATCTAATCTTCAGTATTACCTTTATTACTGTATTAGCAGTATTATCCCTTGTATTGTGTTATTACATTGATAGCATAATGTATTGGTTACAACGGCAGGAACAGTAATCTATTGCCCAGCGTTTATAGGATATAGGTAAAAATGCTATAAGATGAGCCGACATTGTTAATCTGTCACACGGTCAGCCACATTATCTGCTTATTGAAGTGTCTGAATTCAACTCAATCAGTGCACCTATGATACCACCAATCCAGAAGATCAATACCTTTAAACAAAAACTCATCCATGAGTGTGTTAAAACCCCTATTACTGAAAGTACCACAATAATGATCAGCCCAACTCCCAAACCCATCAGAACTGATCTAAATATTGCATAGATTTCCACCAGCAGTGCTTTCAGTATGAAGTCCAAGAGTTGAAGGAGAATCCTCCCCACTTTTTTTATGGTCAGTTCTGCTTTCCCATTCCTTTCATTTTCTCTCCCTTTATTCTCCTTCTTTCTGAGCTTTCTGTTGTACATCTCATTAGTATAGTGCTGTCCTCCGTTCTGCTGTACCATTTTGTCCATTTTCTTCAGCAGCTTTAAAACCTGAACCTTCAGCTCTTCTTCAGAAAGTGATGTACTGAAGAGTGCGGGAGTGTTGATGAATGAGAACTTTGAGCCCTCCACTGTTCCTTCATATTCCTCACATTGCCTGCTCACAGATTTGATGGAGCAATGTTTCCCAAATTTTTATCTGTCCAGGATGGTGTTTGCTGCCACAGGTTTTCTAGGTTCAGTCTCCCAGGTGAACAATCCTTAAAGCTGAGACTGTCAAGAGATATAAAATACAATATTGTTATATACAGTAGATTAGTACATGTTACTAACCTAAGCTCATTGCCAGAGGTAGGTATAGAGAATGGGCACTAAAGCAGCACACTAAGACCTTCACACATGCTTTTGCTTACTGTAACTAGTTCAACATATAGTAGATGGTGGTTGGTATATCTTCCATGTGGCAAACTGGGCTATAGGAGTCCTACAGGTTGGGGAGGCCTGCTAACACTGCATCTATCTATCAACATAACCAAACCTCAAGTTGCTGTCAAATGTCTTAAATGTAAATGTAGTTCAGTCTAGACTGTTTAATGTGCAGTTAGGTTATTTAAAAGACCCTTATATACAGAGGCATTTTCAGACTTTTGCCAGGCCGGGTATGTTTGATATTCTATTTATACTGATGTGGGTGTAATTACGCATATCAGCCTCATGGGGGAGCACAAATGTTAGATGCTGGCTAAAGGAGAGAGAAAAAAAAGTGTCATATACAGTACCAGTCAAAAGTTTAGACACTCAACTAAATGGATGGTGTTGGTGATCCTAAAGACTCTACAGTCTTACACTTAACAGCTCCAACTGATGAGAGTCTGAAACAGTCCATATCCTGATATACCACATACACTCTTGATGGATCACAATACCTTATTTCTGCTATTTCGCCACCTCTAATATATATGTTGTTGTTTTCTGCACAGTGTAAAAGCTCTAGTTCTCCTTTCAGTTTAGTGAATAATTATGATGGACTGACCAATAGAATTGCTCCAATACAGCTTAGAAATAAACCTTGTTCTATCAGCCTCCACTACAGGTTAAGAAAGCGGTTTTATCCTCCTATAAAGGTCCATTTTGGAGGTTTTAAGCTGGACTGTATAATTTCATGAGTGCCATTTTGTAGTTTGGTGTCTTCACTTTTGTTCTAAAGTAAAGCATTAAGGTAAACATAAGGAGAACCTTCTATGAGTAGCCGTGTCTAAACCTTTGACTGGTAGTGCATATCAGTGAAGATTTCAGGCAGTAGTGAAAGTGGAAAACGTGTTTACTTAGAGAACACAGTTCTATTATTCACAGTGTATACACAGTGCTAGTTATTCTGTTGATTCCTACAGGTAACTTTTATAGTGCACATACATAGATAAATATTGCTTCCATGTTTGTAAATGTCAAATGTGCTCTTCTTGGCTTTCATTATAGGTGGAAAATGTTAATAATGTATTACTATTCACACTCGGCCCTGGCTTAGTCTTCCATAAGAACAGGAAGTGACAACTTCATTTGTTCTCTGTTTATCTAAGATCTATGGCTGCAGTCCAATGCCAAGAGCATATCATTACTGTCAGGCCAAAACCTTGTACCTTGTACCTTTACAGAAGGAAGAATTCTCCTCAAACTTTAAAATTTGGACCATTTCTATTGGTCATTATGGTATTTTCATAGAGCATAACGGGTCTCAGTTATGTTAATTTACATACAGTGGTGTCTGAAAGTTTATACATTTTTTTAAATATATTTTTTTAAACTTATTTTAAACATTTTAATATATGTCATTTACTTATTTTAACATATGTTATTTATCTGGTTTCTTTTATCTGTGTTTTGGTTGTATGTGTTCATGTGTAATCATTAGGTATTTTTATGTACAGCACTTTGGTCAACGCAGGTTGTTTAAAAAGTGCTTTATAAATAAAGTTTACTTACTTACTTAATTTAAAATTTTAGAATTCTATATTTCTGCATAAATTTGACCTGAAACATTTAAAATTTTTCCTAAAAGTAGATAAATAAAGGCCAATTACAAAAAAAGACAAAATGTCTTATCTAATATGTGAAACTATGCTTTCAATATCTGGTGCAATCTTCTTGTGCAGCAGGACCTTCAACTAAACATTTCCAGTAAGCATTAAGCAGTCCTGCACTGCAGACTTTTTTTAGGAGGCTCACTTTCAGTTTCTCAAAGACTTCTAAGAAAGTATATCTTAGGAATTGGTTTAGCATTTTCCATTTCCCACAAAACCAGCAAGTAATCCTCATTACAGGTAATCAATTCTGAAATGGCTCACTCTAGCTCCGACTTCTCCAAGCCTCAAGCCCTTCATTATGCACACCTGCTGTAGATAGTCTAAAGGACTCAGTAGTCCCCATTTATATGCAACTATCCCTTCGTTACTCTTGCGGTTTCTAGTGTTTCCCATATTTTGTATTCCCGTATTTCTTTTTTTCCCTATTTTTGCTATTATGAATTCGCCTCTGATGTTGCATGCCTGTTTTCTGACCCCCACCAGTAATGACTAGACCAACAGAACATAAAGAAATAAAGGTTTTGATGCCATGTCAAAGAGGTGTATGTATCTTGCTGCAGAGTGTTAACATGCTAACCAGCTAGCCCTGGCCTGTCATGTCTGGCAATACCACTTTGTACCTGAAGAGGCGATAGTGAGTCACTGTAGTGCTGTAGGAATGGAATCAGTCTAACATGAGAGGATGAAGAAGTAGCGCTGCTGCTCCAACAGCATATTCTAACCTCTTATCAGTCATGTTGAAGGTGCTGCTCCCAGTTAGACCATATAAGGGCAGGTAGTCAATAAAAGTAGCAATAAACACAACCATGGCTACCGTCACCACCGCCCACTCTCAGCAAGTTTCTTCTAGGCTGGTAAGGAGTGAAGAGGGAGGAGGACATTGCATTTCCTTGTTTACTGTGATAGGAGTGGACACCACAACTCAGCTGATATGCTTCCCTCTTTTTAAGTGGAGTATGAGTTTGACAGGTTGCATCATCTTACAAATTGCTGCTCCAAGTGCTCTTTATTTGGTGGTAACAGCTTTGGTGGTCTACCAAGTGTTCCGGGTGGTTGTTAGGTGGCTTATGTTCTTGGTTTTTAATCCATTTTAAACTTTTTTAACCATTTTAAACCTGTTTTTTTTTTCACTTATTTTGCTTCTCTGTCCTATTTTGGCAGATTATCGTATCTAATATCCCCAGAAACATCTCCTGGGAAAAAAAACATAACTTGTACTTAATAGCCATTTTGACTGGCAGTAAATGATTGCTGGTCTCTGACTTTGTACAGAGCATTACATAATTGCATAGCTTATGTATAAACACTACATACTGTATACTGATATGTTGTATAGTCTAAGACAGTATTGAGAGTATGTGATCAGGTACTTACTTTGGGATGTAGGGAAGATGAATAAATCCTGTAATGGGTTCTGAACGGAGCTGCCGTGCAGTAAAACTGAAGCCGTCCAGGAGTTTCTTCTGTTTTCAGTGTTTCTCATATCAGATTAAGACACCTTCACCACAAAGGGCTGGACTCACTGGTTTAGTGATGTCACAAGTTTAATCAGATCTAACCAAAGGAAAGCACATGGTGTTCATAGTGTTCATGTCATAAGACTAAAAGATAAATAGTCTATATATACACACACACACAGTATTAGTGATTGGAAATCTCCAGTGAATAATCCTCCACTTCCTAAAAAATAAAAAAATATATATTTATTTTGTCCTTCTCACATTCTTAACCAGCCAGTAAAAGTTCAATGACCCCGTTTCCATGGGGATTATGAATGCAACTATGCTGGTCTTAAAAGAACCGGCTGACATACTTGCGCCAGTGAGCCATGAAGTTTGATATGAACTGGGCGCTAAGCAAAACACTTTCAGCAGCCTGTCTTACATAATGGTCTATCTTGGTTATTGAGGACTATCTTTATTTTTAGGAACTAGCTTTTATATGCTGGGAACCTGCAATGCTATTGGGAAGGAAGATAAAGGTTACCACAACCAAATAAATGATGATAAATTTAGACTGATATGGGTGATATATTTATTGTGTTACCCTTACAGAAGTAGTGTCTCTCAGCTAATGCAGCTAATGAGTTGTAGAGGTTCCTAACAGTGTCCTGCGATAATCCATCCCATGCAGCTTGAATATTCTCACACAGTTCCTGCAGATTTTGTGGTAGGGGTGGAGGTGGAGTTACCCAGGCCTTCTGGACGTGTGACCTGTGACAATAGACCAGTCATCTTGGCGCTGACCACGGTGCCTCCACACACAGATTTGTTAGTCATCATGACTTTGTGCATGTAGTCCTACGTTGTGCAGTCGTCTGCTGGCACTAACTTATGACAGGATGACTCATGGAGGGCATCACTGCTTGCTGAATTTCTGCAATTGTGGTTGTTCGGTCAGTAAGGCACATGTACGGTAGGGGTGGAGGTGGAGTGACACCAGGCCTTCTGGACGCGTGACAACAAACTGTTCATCTTGGTGCTGACCACGGTGCCTCCACACACGTATCCGCTGGTCGCCTCCACCAAGACAACAGAGGGACTCGTCACTGAAGATGACCCGCTGCCATTCTGAGTCACTCTGTGACAGTCTGGCACGACACCGTTGCAGTCTTTGGTGACGTTGACGTGGTGTTAAGGACAGTCGCCATAACAATCTGCATGCGTGCAGGCCTGCGTCATGCAGTCGTCTGCCAATGGTGCTGGCACTAACAGGATGACTCATGGAGGGCATCACTGCTTGCTGAATGTCTGCAGTTGTGGTTGTTGGGTCAGTAAGGCACATCCTTGCAAATCTACCCACCATGTTTCATTTCTGTTGGTCGATTCCTTCTGGGTGCAAATTTTTTTTTTGAAGATGAACGTATAATCCGATATGATCCTGAGCGATTACATTTACATTTATGGTCTGACTGTTAAAGATGACTTAACTTAGAAAACCTTCTGTTTCATCTTCCCCCATGAAAGAAAACAGACAGAGCAATTAAAATAAAGGAAGAAATGAAAGAGTAACACAGTAGATAGATAGATAGATAGATAGATAGATAGACAGATACTTTATTGATCCCGAAGGCAATTTAGCAAGTAGTTCTCAAGAGATATTTGAGTTTGGCCTAATTTCCTTCATTAACATTGTATTGTTGCTAACTGCTTGTCAGTGGTGTCGTGTATTACATGTTGGTCTTACAGGTCATCAGTTTGATCCCCATTCCGGCCTGTAAATATTTCAAGCTTATTTGAGTCTAGACATTCGAGTCAGCTGCTCACCTCGAGAACCTTTCTGTTGTGTGCTGTTATGGTACAGTGGCTTCACCCTTAGTGTTCTGGTATGTCAAAAAGATTACAGATCCATCAGCCTAAACCCTCATGTAAATACATACCTGATACGCTTCAGTTCAGGTTGGCAGTGGTAAGAGAAACACACATTAATTTTTTTTTTTTAAACCAATACTTCACACCTGTTGCCTGCCCTTTTAGACAAATCCCCCTCGGCTATAAGTCAGCCCTGCTAAAACACCTGTTGTCTTTTAGGACACAAGTTTACATGGTGCTGATGAATTAGACTTGGGTTTAAAGTTCAAGGCTGAAGGTTTTGATTTTGCTGTTTATGCCTCATAAGAACCAAGAATGAACTGCTTCAGATGCAGGTGGAATAGAAAATCTCATTGATGCTTGCCCTGAGAGGGTAAATGCTGACGCTGACAGGCCTGTGTCTGCGAGTACTGAACGGCCTATGGGCCTGTTCCCCTGCCACGTGCAGGTTCCAGCAGCTACACTGGTTCCTGTGGTGGTTCAGCTGACCGTGGCTGAGCCTGTTGTGGATGTGCCAGGGCTGCGGACAAGCCTTCATCATCTAATGCTGCTTTGGTGGAACTTGCTGTATAGGAACCAGGAGCATCCTAACTCTCAAAAGCAGGACAGAGAGGCACGGGCAGGGCTACTGAGGTGGAGTTGGGGTTCTCATTGAGGATAAGTTTGTTTGTCACAGGTTGTAGGTGAAGCAGCCGAACAATGATCTGTCCCTGAATCTGTGTTTGAGTAGCTATTTTACTCTTACAAGCAGCATAACGTCATAATAAGTTCACTTTAATAAGTTTTTTATTTTTTGATAAATATTTTACACAAAATTAAGTGGGTTTATTTAAGAAGTTTCACTATTTTCACTATTTCTACTTTAACCCACACGTAGTAAATATGCTGATGTAACACATTTCATTCATGTTGAGCAAACGTGCACAATGAAAGCCATCTTTAAACCACCTATTGTTCAGTATACATTGTAGCCCTGTTGCCTCAGGTCTGCCATATTAACATGAATAAACGTGAGAAAGACATGCTTGTGGTTTGCACATGAGACTTCCTCTACCAGCAACAGCTGGACAGCCACAAAGTGCTCTGACTCTCTGATTGGTCAGGAAGTCTCGAAGATGCACTGACTACGTGACTAGTGTGTCTGCCTCTTAAACCACTGTCTGAGTGACTGCTTATGTCAAGTTTGTCGCTAATGCTGTAAATATATCACAATGGATTCACTGAATGGTGCAGTGTACTATGTTAAGGGCCTGTTTCCTGTACATTCTGAATTAGAATTAGCAGCTGTTTTTTACTGGTACCACATACTTTACCCTGTCCACATTTTTGGAGATTTGTTGCTGCCATCAAGCTAAGTGATGCAGGCATGAACTGGTACAATGTCTCACTTTCAACATCTGATATGTGTTCTATGTTATAGTGTGAATAAAGTATGGGTCTATGAGATTTGCAAATCATTGCATTCTGTTTTTATTTAGATTTTACACAGCATCCCAACACTAATCAGTGAATACATTAGTCCATAAAAACACCAGACAAAACATAAAGAATCCAACACTAGAAAGGTATGCAGCAGACAGGACAGCAAACCAGTAATATGAATGGTCATATATATATATATATATATATATATATATATATATATATATATATATATATATATATGATAATTGTGCACTTCCAGAACGTCTTTGGGTGAGCTAAGGCCAGCCTTAGTCATAAGCTTAGATGCCCTGCCTTAGTCACAAGCTTAAATGAAAATTTTCATGATATTTGTTTTAAAAAAAGCAACAAGTTTCTAGTAACTAACATCTAATAATCACAAAATGTACTGCAAGAGTATGATGCGAAGTTGTCCACATATATTTTCTCTTTTTGCACAAGTATTTTCAGGCATCTACATCTTTTGAGTAAGTTGTTATCTGCTATGAGACTGGGGGCGTTTACCATTACATTGGGGATGAACAATTATAATGTAAGACTGTACCAGGGTACCCCATTCTGGGGAATAGCGAAGTTGGTTCCAAGATTGGGCCTGGATTCAATTCTCACCTGGCCACCAGGTGGTGTATTCCAGAGCTATTTCTTGGAATTTGACTGTCGTTCCACATGAATGATTTTTCCCCTATTCCCCTAGATTGCTATTCTGATATTTTAATTTAATTAATTATTTATATGGTGCGTTCCTCATCAAAGATCTTTCATTCATAATCATATGAAATTTAGATTTTCACAGGTATTTTTCTTAATATTACACAAAGCCAGTCTGCAGAAAAAGAACACAAGAGATTGTGCAGTATAGTCAACTGAATTTGTAGTTCTTGCTGACCTGAGAATCTCCAGTTCACAGTGTGATCTCATCAGTCCTGCAAAAATGGGCTCCACTCCTGAATCCTGCAGGTCATTGTTACTGAGGTCCAATTCTTTCAGGGAGGATTTATCTAGCTTCAAAACTGATTCCAGTTTTTCACAAGTGTTTTTCCTAAGATTCCACAACGCCAACGTTCTGATCACCCGACGCCAACAATACCACAAAACAACACCATTAATGCACAGAGGGGCTCGGGACAAGTGTATATGCAAAGTTTGGTGGTTCTATGACCTCATCTTCAGTTCGTCAGCCATTCCAATAGCATTTAGGCCTTTGCCCAAGGCCTAAGTGATTTTAGGCCTTTTTCTCCCTTGGCCCTTTACCCTAGGGGCACCAAATTCAGATATGTTGTATGTCCTGAAAGGCTGATGGAAATATCTGAGATTTGTACCCAGTGTCCTCACCTTCTCTGTGAATGGCTAGGCTTACACTTTCAGGCCTCTGCCATGTGGCCTAAGTGATTTTAGGCCTATTGTTCCACAAACTTTGACCCTAGGAATAGGCCTTTGACAGTCATGCTCATACCTCTTAGGCTTCTGCCTACTGCTTGAGTGCTCTAAGGGCTCCTCGATCTTTGACCCCAAGATCACCACTCAGATCACAACTCGGATATGTTGTATGTTTTGACAGGCTGATCAACAGCTCGGTTTCGTGCTCCTGCAACCTGTCTTCCCTTTGCACAGATACCATTAGATGATTTTAGTCCTCTGTCTGAGGCCTAAGTAATTTCAGGTCGATTTCCATAAGGGCCATGTCTCCTGGATCTTTGACTCTAGGATCACAACATATGTTGTATGTTGTCCAGATTGCAGCACTTCCTTGTCCTGCCCGGTCGCCAGATTTACTCCCAGAATTTATGCCAGCTTCAGCAATCTACCAGTGTGCAGGATCTACAGGCTCAGCTGCAACATCTGGGGTAAATGTGCCGCAGAATGCCATATAGAAACTGCATGCCTCTATGCCCAACTGTATCTCATCTTGTATCCAGGCTAAAGGCGGCCCAAAGGGTACTAGAGCCTACTTTCAGCTGTACAGTTTTCACCAGTAAACATACCCTTTAACTCTAGTACTGTAATCACTTACGTATTTCATCATTACATTCACACATAGAAAGTTTCAATCAATCCCAACAACTCCTTCTTGGTGCTTTGTTATTTAGAATGTATATAAACACACAGCATATACAGTTTCTTAGTTTCTTTCAGTTTCTTAGAGGCTGCAGCAGTTTTGCTTTCAGCTCTATGCATCAGGTCAAGCAGATTTAAATAAAGGTTGTAGTTGTGCGGCTGCTGCTATAACGCCTTACCCACAACCTCTTCTGATTGGCTGAAAGCTTTTGGGGGGAAAGCACAATTCAGTGTGACCATAGCATGGTATTTAAACACTGTCAGAAGAAGTGATCTCACTGGAGCTACTAATTTCTCTGTTAATACATCTCTAATGGTTACTTTAGTTACTAGAGTTTTAGAGATTCAACCATTATTTTCAGTAGTACTGAAGTAGAACTGAAACCAGTTGTAGGAATTGGATTTGGGCACAGCCTAAAAGATCTGGTGCTATAGAAAGATGAAAAACAAAGATGGTGTCTATCGTGAGTATTTAGAAATGTATGTACTATCTGTTATATTTGTTTGATTAAAATGTCCAAATTAATAATGTCTATCAATTACTTAGCAGCAAAGTAATTAGCAACAATGGGTATTATAAGTTTGTTTGATGAAAATCAAAATGTTTCTTGTGAAATGTGACCAGAAAATAAATAAATAAAAATACATAGATAATATCACATGCTGAAATATTATTAGACTGATTTTTGTTGAAAACTCGTTTTCCCTTTGTACTTCACATCCTGCTTAAAATTCACCTTTGATTTGATCATGTTATGTTGTGCTTTAACCCAATTATTAACATTTTGCTGATTCTCCTAAAACATTCCTGGCACTGGAGATGCTCCACTCTGGAGAGTTCAGTTAAACTATGCAGAGAGCGAGATCTCCAGGAACAGGATTGGGCACCACTGCCATAAAACGATAATGGACATATGATTGCATGAGATACTCATATTGGTAGATCTGGTTATGCTTGTCGTTCATAACCTTGTGAGAACCAGTGAGAAAGAGTAGCTTGTGGTTTGCTCATGAGGTTTTGGTACCTATAGAGATGCATAATGAGAAAGTACACTCACTACATGACCCGCTAAAGCAGGAAACAGATGTAACGCTTTGCAGAGTCAATGTGTGAAGATGGGGTGCAGAAATGCACGTCGCATGCGCTTACTGAAACTATTCAGCACAGCTGTTATGAGACCAGCGTGGTATATTAAGCCTCCAGTAAATGCCAGCATATTCCATGACTTAACAGGTTACAATTTAACATAGGGCAAAAATTCACCTATTGTACTAAACTAACCTTTGTATCTATAAGAACTAAGGCAAGAATGTTGGTTTGGTTTCAACGTTGGTAAGGACACAACAGATCACCTCTTACCCTCCCACCATCTAATAACTTGATATATACTCCTATTTTATGTTTTCTCATGCTAGCAACCTGACTACTAGCCAACAGATGACAGAGGCAGGGTTAGCTTGCTACTTAATGCTAGCTAACATGGTTAATTAACATCAGTTGATATTGTTATTCACAGTGGAACGGCTGGTGATGTTCGGTAACAGGTTCCTGATGTTCCTTTACTTTTTTGGTGCCATAATTTCTACAGAGTACAAAGTGTGTTGGCAGTGCAGGCAGTAGAGTATGTGAAGGGACTAAGTCGTCTCTAAGACCACATTTCTCCACTGCTTTCTCCATGATAAGTAACCATTATCACACTGACCAGCTCCCACCTCCTCCGTGTCTGACAGTAACTATGATCTTTAGAGTCTTTAGAAAGCCCCCACCCTTTCAGCCAATCAGATACTAGCATTTGCCTAAATTGGTAGCCTCTGAAATGACCTAATATGGCTTCACTTCAAAGACAATGCAAATAAGCTTGTTCAATTATTTGTAGGGACTGTTCCGCCCCAAATGTTGGTAGGGACATTTGTGTAAGAACTCCAGCAGCACTGCTGTGTATGATCCACTCGCACCAGCACAACACACACTAACACACCACCACCACGTCAGTGTCACTGCAGTGCTGAGAATGATCCACCACCCACATAATACCTGCTCTGTGGTGGTCCTGTGGGGGTCCTGACCGTTGAAGAACAGGGTAGTAAAGTACACAGAGAAACAGATGGACTACAGTCTGTACACAATGCAATCCAGTACAATATGACTTGTTAGTGTTAAAAGCAAAACCCTGTGAATTATTCAAATAACCTGCAACTTTGTCTCTGTTTCATTGCAGTGCAATTACTTGAAAATGAGGCCAATGACTTCTCTACTCCCTTTTCTGGTGAGTTGTGAGATTTCAGATTTCTCTGTATATATTATATGTATATATGTATGTGTGTGTGTGTTTGTGTGTGTGTGTGTCTGTGTGTGTGTGTGATGGTACACAACGTTGGTTGGTGGGGTTTGTGTTCACACTCATCAGTAGCTTTGGCCCTGCCAGCATAATAGCGACCCCTAGACCCCAACACAAGAAGTGCAGCAGAGGAAATGTAATTTAGTGCAGGAAACAGGAAGCAGATTCAGTGGTAGGCTAGGCTACATATGGTCCAAGGAACTGCTGTGTTAGGTCAATCCTTCTTCATCCATTTACTTTGGTGCAATTGTTAGAAGCACAGTGTTATTTACTGTAGTATGGTATCAAAAAACATAAAAAAAAATTTCAAGCAAATGGCATATTGTTTTCAGTGAAACTACTTGGACCAATTGTTTAGCTGACTGTATAACTGAATACAGCTACATTCAGTAAGCCAAGTCAACTACATTCATTTGATCCCTGTAGGACAGCAAATAGATGGATACTAGTTTATGTTAGTCAAAACAACTAGTTACACAGAGATGCTTACAGATATACAGTGCTGTACGAAATTCAGACTCTTGACTTATTTACTTTCCAGTCAAAACAACCAATTGATTGTGTTGCCCTGTTTCAAATTGATACATGTGAAGCTGTAAGATATCTGTTGATTCACAGAGTCTGAAGTAAGAATTGTTCTGGTGGGTAAAACTGGAGCAGGGAAGAGCGCAAGTGGAAACACCATCTTGGGCAGAGAGAACGTCTTTGAAGAAGGATCTTCACCTGTATCAATTACCAAGGTATGCGAGTCAGGGAGTACCAACCATGAAGACCGGGGAATCTGTGTGGTGGATACACCAGGACTTTTTGGATCACTGAGTCAAGAAGGAGTGGAAGAACAAATAAAAGATTGTGTCTGCATGTCCCTACCGGGACCTCACGCATTCCTGCTAGTGATCAAAGTGGGAAGATTTACAGAGGAGGAGAAAAAAGCTGTGGAGTGGATTCAGGAGCACTTTGGTGAAGATGCCTCACTCTTTACCATCATTCTGTTCACTCACGTTGATCAGCTAAAGGGGAAACCTCTGGGAGATTACATCAGAGAAAGTAGAGATCTTCTGAGGTTCATCGACCGCTGTGGTGGTAGATATCATGGATTCAACAATGACAGCAAACAGAACCAAGAGCAGGTCACACAGCTGCTGGAGAAAATAGATAGAATGGTGGAGAGAAACGGAGGACGACATTACACTAATGAGATGTTTCAAAAAGCCCAGGAAGAGATGCTTCAAAGAATCAAGGAGGAGAATAAAAGAAAACGAAAAGAGAAGATGAAGGAAGTTGCACTGGGAGCCGGAACAGCACTGGGAGTAGGAGGAGCAGTGGCAGGAGGAGTGGCTATCGTAGTCACAGGAGCTATAGCGCTGCCAGTAACAGGAGCTGTAGCTGGGGGAGCACTTGCTGTGGGAACAGGAGGGAAGCTTCTTTATGATAAAATAAAAAAACAACAGAATGAACATTGAAGGTGGCATAACAATCGAGATGATTACAAATGATTGCAGCGAACATCCTTTTCTAGTCAACTGCTCCTGTAGAAAGCTTAATCATCTTGTTCATTCAGTTTAATAGGATATGTACAATACCAGTCAAAAGTTTAGACACACCCATCTAAACAGATGTAGTTGGTGATCTTTAATACTCTACAGTCTTACACTTAACAGCTCCAACTGATGAGAGTCTGAACCAGTCCATATCCTGATATACCACATACACTCTTGATGTACCACAGTATGATATTTCTCCATATCTCCACCTCTAATATATATTTAGTGGTGTAAAAACTTTGATCTCTGTTTCTGCACAGTGTAAAAGCTCTAGTTCTTCTTTCAATTTAGTGAATATTCATGAGGGACTAACCAATAGAATTGCTCCAAACCTGCTTAGAAACAAACCTTGTTCTGTTAGCCTCCACTGGAGGTTAAGAAAGCTGGTTGATCCTCCTGTAAAGTTCCATTCTGGAGGTGTTTAAGGTGGACTGTATAATTCCATGAGTGTTATTTTATAGTTTGGTGTCTTCACTTTTTTTCTAAAGTAAAGCATTGAGATAAACATAAGGGGAACCTGCTGTGAGTAGCCGTGTCTAAACTTTTGACTGGTGCTATATCATAAGATGTGTTACTTTTATATGTTTGCCTTGATTTTGCAATAAGTAATAAGCTCATGGGGCAAGAGCAGAGTCTTGTGGGTCACCATATTGAAATATTCTATGTTCAGAAAATTCCCTGTTTACAAAGACAAATTGGAAGTGGTCTGCAAAGTAAGACTTAAACTGCTTGAGCTGTTCAGTGCTAATATGTTTTAACCAAATGTTTGATCTCTTTTAGCTTAGCTCATAGAATGTCCATGATACTCATGTTGCTTAATTGGATGGTTATCCACATATAATATGAGACTGCAACTTGGTGGTTTAAGTCTCTTGAATTTATGGATGACATCAATAGTATATGTTTGATACTAAAGCTGTGTTTTAAATTGTCTTGTTCCTGTGCTTAAATTTCTCCATTAAACTGGAACTGAATCCACTAAAAATGTGACTGGTTACTTTTGTATGGGCTTTAAAAATGCATGATTTATGTACAAAGGCACATCTGGGTTAGTGATTAGCAGCAATAACATGTTCAAATTCACTTGAATATGAAAAACGGGATATGATAGGGATATATCTGTTTACTTTAAACTCATATTCCAGCAGCATGTGCAGGAACAGTGGATGGTTTAGATTATCGTAGCACTATTTCAACACAAAAAGGTTTGTATTTGTGTATGTGTTTTATCCACAGACCGACCATATCGCTCGGATGTGAGGATTGTGCTGCTGGGTAAAACAGGAGCAGGAAAGAGCTCAGCAGGAAACACCATCCTCGGTAGCGAGGTTTTCACAGAAGACACTTCACCAGAATCTGTTACGGCAGAGTGCAACAAGCACACTGTTGGGAAAGATGGGCGGATCATCTCAGTGATCGACACTCCAGGGATCTTTAATACATCGATGACTAAAGAAGAGCTGAAAGCTGAAGTAGAGAAATGTGTCATTATGGACGGTCCTGGACCCTGCGTCTTCCTACTGGTCATCAGTTTGGCCACAAGATTCTCAGAGGAAGAGAGGAAAGTCATGATGTGGGTCCTGGAGAACTTCGGAGAACATGTTCCGGTCTACACCATCGTTCTGCTCACCCATACTGATCAGCTGAAGGGTAAAACAGTGGAGGACTACATTAAAGACAGTATAGAACTTCGTAGGGTTATAAACAGCTGTGGTTGGAGATACCATGTGTTAAATAATAAAGACAAGGCAAATAGCTCTCAGGTCACAAAGCTACTGGAGAAGATTGATCTGCTGGTGGAGAGGAACGGGAAACAGCTCTACAGCAAAGAGCTCTACCAGAAGGCCCAGAAGAACCTGAGAGAGATGAAGGAGAGAAAGAGAAGAGAAGAAGAGGAAAAATCTGGGATCATTGGCTTGATCAAAAGAATTAGGGAGAATCCAAGGCAGTTCCTGGAAGATAGGGTAGGTTCAGCACTTACTGGAGTGGGGTTAGGAACTGCAGCAGCAGGGATAGGAGGTCTAGTGCTGACAGGAACTGTGGGGTATGTCCTCTTCTTAGGGTTAGTGGCAGTATATGGTTTCAAGTTTTATCCATGTATGAGAAGACAATGCAAGACAAGCCTTAGATAGTGATGCAGTCTGTAGATCATCCTGTTAGTAGCTCGAACCAACATTGAGCTCTGCTGTGTTTCTGCATTATGACATTTACAAAGAGCTGTAACTTTCAGTACCAGTCAAAGGTTTAGACATGCCTACTCCTAGAAGGTTCTCCTTATGTTTAACTTAAAGCTTTACTTAAAAAAAAGTGAAGGCATCGAATTATAAAATAGCACTCATGGAATTATACAGTCCACCTTAAACACCTCCAGAATGGAGCTTTACAGGAGGACGAACCAGCTTTCTTAACCTGCAGTGGAGCTGATAGAACAAGGTTTATTTCTAAGCATTTCTGGAGCAATTCTATTGGTCTGTCCCTCATGAATATTCACTAAACTGAAAGGAGAACTAGAGCTTTTACACTGTGCAGAAAAAGAGATCAAAGTTTTTACACCACTAAATATATATTAGAGGTGGAGATATGGAGAAATATCATACTGTGGTACATCAAGAGTGTATGTGGTGTATCAGGGTATGTACTGGTTCAGACTCTCATCAGTTGGAGCTGTTAAGTGTAAGACTGTAGAGTCTTTAAGAGCACCAACAACATCCATTTAGTTGGGCTTGTCTAAACCTCTGACTGGTACTGTCTACATCTATATCCATTGCTTATGATGTATGTACATTTGATGTAGCTGTTTTATTACTATTTTATTATTACTATTTTTTACTGCTAAAAACAGATGTGAATAGAGCAGTGTGACATTCAGCCTGTAAAATACCTGCAATAAAAAGTACATATAAAACAATTTGTTGTTCATATTCAAATATTCACATTCAGTATTCAAGTGTTACTTACAAAGTTACTTACAAAGCCCTGATCCATAATTACCCTTTTGTCACAATGGTTAAAGACAATGTTGTGTTATTGTTTTCTGAAGTTATATATCTACATGAGACGCATATGCTTTACCATAGCAGGGAATACTTCACCAGTCATTACATTGTTGCTGCATGTATTGTTAGTGTGTTATCACTACACAGTGAGATACAGGTGGGACTCACAAGAGTCTTTAGTTAAATATAGTTCCACTCATGTTAATCAGAAAATGTTTGGCTCAGGCTGGTTGATAACCAGTGCTTCCAGAACTGCAGCTAGGAGTATTCTCTACGATTCACCATAATAACATAAAAACTTTTCATCTATGAGATTTGGATTTGAATGCACATATTCTGTGGGGAAAAAAAGTTTTAGAGAGTAAAATAAAAAGTCAAAGCAACACAAAGAACTAAAATTAAAAACCTCTCCTCCTGCCTGCTTTATTCCCTCTTTCAGTTTAATGATGCAGCTGAATGTTGCCAGCACTGCTGCCTGTTTTTTGTTAGTATATATTTATACTATAAGATTTAAATAATAAATATTGATGTTCTGAAATTCAAAATAGTAACATTTTACCTTGTGTTCACTAAATAACATGAAGTAATGCATTAGTTAACATGAAGATTAACAGTGGATACAATGCTTAACTAAAGTTAACTTAATGTATAACAACATTTGTTATTACATGTTTATTTAGCATTAGTTAACCATTGCTAATGTATTTCTTCATGTTAACTAATACATTTAGTAACACTTCATGTAATGTAGTCAACGTTTAATGTAAAATGTTACTGACAAAATTGATTCTGTTGAACTGGCAGGCCAGACTTTCATATTTGCCACCGAGTTAAAAAGTATAGATTGATTTTCACTGATTATTTATTTTGAAATCCAATCAGAGTGTGTCTACATGTCTGCTGTCAGTCTGACAGTAAACAGGTTAAAGGCAAACTTTTTTTTCACAGTATCAACAACAATAATAACAAAAATATAGTACTATGACTACAAATAATAATAATAATAATAATAATAATATTCATAATAGATACAACAGACTGATGACAATGAGGGAAGATCTTGTACTTACACTCTGTCATTACACGTTGAAGAGAAAGTAAAAGATCAGAAGCAGCAGCTCAGCATTCAGGTAGGCTCTCATTTCATACAGTCCATTAAAAACTAAATAACTTTCCATTATGTGACTATCAGGAAATATCATAGGTGGATCACTGTTTAAAGACAGCAACTTGACTTTTTACTTTCCTGTAAAATGTTAACATTTAGGGACATTTAGACAAACATCAAAGATTCAAAGTAAATGAGAAAATATTCCTTCATTGTGTAATAACTTTAAATGCCTCTGATGCACAATAGTAGTAATTTTTTAGACCTTATTTTAGTCATTTATTTATTATGTCAATATCTACTAAGACATATTCTCAGGTCTTGCTAGAAAGGTGATTGCAGTTAAAATGTCCAGTGTCTGTAAAATAACCAGATAATTTTGTAGTTTTCCCTGGACTGAAAATGACCATCTGGGCCAGTGTTACAAAAAAAGCGTTTACCTAGTTTGACATCCCTAAATACAAAATCATTAAAAATGACAAAAGTCATAAATCTTTTTAAATCACTAATAATATAAATATATTTAGTCGTATATTTATTTTTAACAACTGAGTAATGGGGTGTGTTTGGAACAACTTTCTTGTACTTGTCAGTTGTACTTTGACAGTTTCACACCTGTGCTACAGGGCTCTTTTGTAGGGCTGGGTCCATGTTGCTAAAGGTGCGGAACTTACTGTGGGGTAAGCGGTTGGAACTTGTTGAATAATTTTGTATTAGTAGTTTAATTACCATGATTTGTGATGTTTGTTCAATCATGCAACACCTCTCATTAGGGAAAATGTGTCATCAACAAACCTAAGGCTACAATCACACCAGACCCAAATCATGTTTACCATGTGTTACATCACCTTTCCTTTTAGCATCTCTTAATAAAAGTTTGGGGACTGAAGTGCACCAAATGCTTTTAGGGCTAACACGACTCAGTGTTGTCATGTTGAAATAAACATGTCAAGTTGAACCAGAATATGTTGCTCCAAAATTTGTTAATGGCAATATTGTTTCCTTCACAGATGTTGCAGTTAACCACTAATACCCCCCATACCATGACAGACGCTGGCAACTGTCATTTTTCAGATGCAGATCAAAGTAGATTTATAAATATCCTTTCTATAAAATATGCTTTCTGTTTTCATTTGAATTTTAGCTACATAACTAATTTACCTATTTTTGGGGGTGGGTTTCCATCATGTGTTGTTAAAATATTTTAGCAATAAACATGATTTCTAAATAAAAACAATAATTATATTTGTATTCAAATGTTTTTTTCTTAATTGGTTAGGGCAGCAGTGTGTAAACTCTAGTGGTGAGTTTGTGTATTGCAGCCATCTGAACCTTAAAGCTTGATTTGCTTCTTTAAACACACTTCTGTAATAATCTACCACAAAGAGACAATCTGCAAGTACAGTCTCAGTGAACAAACATTTGCTAATACCACACAATGAATATAAGATTACAGGTAACAATAGCTGAACATTATTTACAGGTTAATCTGTTCTAAAAGTGCAAATCCTGTTATAATAGTTAATATACTTATAATAATATGGTGTGATTAAGAAACACACACCCATATCACAAGGCTATTATTGGGAGAAGCTCTAATGTATACCAGAACCAGGTCTAGATTGATTGAATTTCAGATAAATAAATAAATAAATAAATAAATAAAAATGAAAACAAATTATTATTACAATAATATAATGCAGTTTTATAACTGCATAATAATACTGCAGATGCAGTATTATTATGTATTGACTGGTGGTGGTAGTGGCTCACCTCTTTTACCCACTCATGTAATTACACAAGTGTATCTGGCAGGTTAGCTACAGCATATGTCACACATCATGAAACAAGACTGTCAGTGACCCTGTGTCCGACTGTAAATACTCCAGGGCATTACAATTCATATTTACAGAAAAAATAAATAATGAATAAGGAGCAGTTCAGTGAAATGTATTGTTGGGAGAGAGAATGAATGTACGACGCCTTAGAATGAAGCTTTCCATTGCACCAGTGGCCACTAGAACACCATCAAAACATTGCACAAAGTTTAAATGTCAAAATGACCAAGTTCTCCATGTTCTACAATCATTTCAAAGCTCCTGAGAATGTACTTTAAGTTGTAATATATATAAATATATGTTTAACTGTCACACAGTAATTTCGTGAAAATTGCAAGACTGCGGAGGTTTTCAAAGAATGCAAAAAATGCTTCGGCTCCTGCTGCTTATAGGTCAGACCAGGGTGCCTCCAGGACCAGGGCTGAGAAACACTGCTCTATTCATCTAATCCGATGTTTCCACAAAACAAAAACAGTTATTTAGGAACATTAGATAAAACCATTCCACATAAAGCATGACATTAATATAATCACCTATAGTAAAGGTTGTAAAGTGAGTGTAATCATATTACAGCTTGATTGCATTACAAATACCTGTTTGCGTAATCTGAATGTGAAATGTAGAATTCCATTTAAAGATTGTTTTTTTCTCGTCCAGCTTCAACATGAATTTGGTGCATTGGGATTTCCCAGCAACTTCACTGTGAAGGTGAAAATGATCAGAAAGACCAGTCCCTGAGGGAAGCACAGCACTCAAGGGAGGCAGAGATTTTGTTCTTTGTTTGCTTTTTAGTTACTCAGGAAATGATAGTGGTTGGAATGCCATTTTTTTATGGTTCAATTTTTTTTTAAAATTTGTGTACAACTGTTCAAAGCTGTGTTTGCTAGTCATGTATTGTCTAATGTTTGGGCGGTTTTATGATTATTCTGTTCTATTCTATAGTGACAAAATTAGAATGTTTAATTGTTATTTTTAAAATAAAAAAAATAAGTTGTTAAAATTAAGTGAGTCTGAAATGTGGGTTTAACTCTCCCTTTTAATCAATTTGGTAGAATCACCCATATGTATATTACAATTTTTTAAATCTTTTCTGTTTTTTGTTTCAAATCAGTTTTTCTCCACTTAATGCTTGGTTTAATATTAAAAGGTTGGGGGTTTGACATGTGATTGTTTTTACTGTTGCTGTCAGAACAAAACCAGTTTTTATTAGTTTGTGTTGATGGACAAACAGGTTGTGACTAGCTAAAATCAAGGCGAGGTTTATTTAACAGGATTGGAATCAACCACAGCAGCAACAAGAGCAAGGTGGACATAACAGAAGGGCAAGACAGAGTCAGAGTCAGGAAACAAGCGGACGTCGAAAACCAGGCAAACAATCAGACCAGCAAAAGTACCAAAAGGTCAAAAACAAAAGAGTAAAACAGAGAACCAGAATAAAGTCAAAACCAGAGTAGCAAACAAGAGTACTCACAGAGAGAATTATGTAAAAAATGTCATGCAAAAACAACCAAAATGGTGACTGGAAGTTTACTCTGACATCAACTAACTTTTTAAGTTAAAACCACCATATATTTTTTACAGTGTACATATAAACAGATTGTTTATAATAGTGTATTTTACCATAAATGTAATATTTCATATTTCTATGTACAGGTTTTACAATAAGTACAATTTTACAATAAGGCAACACCAATAAAGGCTTTAGGAATGGTTTAAAACCAGTCTAATATTGGCTGTTAATTATGTCATAAAGATTTTTAACTCATTAATAAGCAGTTATAACATGTGCTGTAGTACTCAAGGCCAGTCTCGGCCTAGAAACTTGGTCTTGACCTCATTTGGAAGGTGGACTCGGAAATTGCTGTCCAGGCCAGCTGACTACGATGCCTCTATCTAAAGTAACCGGAAGCTGAATTACTATTAAATATCAAAAGTAAAAATAAACAGAATAAAACTGAATAAAACAGTCATTCTCAAGCTTTTGCAGCTCACACTCTGCACAAAGCTGCTGTGGATTTGACCAACTAACTAATTTGTCAACTAATGAGATTTAGCAGCTAGCGAGTGTTGGACGTCCTTTACTGTTATTATTCTCCCTTTATTTGAAGATATTATTCCTTACACTGCTCCTCTCTCTTCCCATTTGTTCTGAATCTTCTAGGTTTTGAAATCTCTTTGTACGGACTTTATTATTTAGTCAGTGTATCATTAATATCACTGTATCATTTAACAGCTTTACAATTATAAGCTATTTGACATTTAAATAATAAGAAGACATGCCATAGGTGCCAAGACCTTATGTCTTCTCCAGAGGGAGGCAGAGAACAGCATCCCAGGCTCAATCAGGGCAATTGTGAACAGGTCCTGGACAAGCCCTACTAAAGGAGCTCTCTTGGTGCTGAGTCTTGGGTTCTTTTTGTGGAGGGCTGATACGAGGCTGTCTGGTAATAGGTAAAGACTCTTGAGCTTTTTCTTAAATCCCCCTGCTCTCTTGAGTTCTTTCTGTGGTCAGACCAAGCCCCCTCTTAAGTGTGTCTCCTGGGGCTTCTCTCCTCTCAAGTCTATCAATCTCTCTATGTTACCGTTTGGCTTTGTATCAAGCCAGTCAGCCTCCCCTGACAGTCCTAAGTAGCTCACCTGCTTAGGCACAGGTCTACAAACGTGGAGGTCCAGGTTTCAGGTCTATTTCTGGGTGACTGCATGCTTAGTATCTTAAGTTCTACCCTCTTTATTAGCCACCCATCTTGTGCAGGCCCAGGTTTCATATAGTTCCTCTGAAGCTATGTACTTCGGTCCATCTCTGTCCCAATTTGGTGGCCTGTCCTGACCACCCTGGCTGTTGGTGTTAGAGATCAGTAACAGTGACAATAATAGGAAAACACATCTTAAGGTGAAACTCACAAGATTTATTAGTTAATGACAGCTCCACCCATGTTAGGCCAAAAACGTCTGGCTCACTGGTTGACAGTCAGTTCTACCAGTTGAGAACTACATTTTACCATGATAAGATTAAAAGCCTTTCGTATGTTAGCACCATAAAGACTGCCTTTTTAAGACACATAATGCATATTTTTCTAAAGTCCTGTAACACAAGCACATTTCATACACATTGCGAAGCTGAATTCAAATCTTTCATGGTAAAATCAAAGTGTTAACCCCAAAAAACATCAAATGAACAATAATAATTGAATGAAATCAGTACACAAAAAAGTCCTAAGTAAAGTAAAGAGCCACTTAAATAAATATAAATACTTAAATAAAAGCCAAGAAAAATTAATTCTTAAATCTACAGTATTCGTCTCACAAATTGTGCAAATCAAACTCTAAAAACACAGGAGGGCTATGGTTGACTTGGCCTTCTTCAAAGTCCTAAAGGTTATACCTGCAATTTGCTGCACACTTTGAGAGAAGACATCATTAACCTTCACTTGTTGTGACCGTCCAGTTAAGACATCCATCAACCATTGAGAGTTTCGGTGTTAAAAGTATGGATGGATATTGGATGGTGATTATGCTCCTGAAAACCAATCCCAGCATGTTTTTGTATTTGTATTTTGTAGCTATTCAGAGAAAGTGAAGTTCATGTATATATGTGTTAATGCACTTCAGTAAAATGTTAACAATTAGGGAAATTTAAAGAAACAAAGTAAACAAGAAAGTATGCCTTTATTGCATAATAAAATCTTTAAGATATGCATCAATACTTTTAAGCTTAGCATTAAGAATATATTTCAAGTTCTGGTCAAATCTTGTTAAGAAGACAATCTCTCTTAAAAATGTCACGTGTTTGTAATGTACCCAAATAATTAAGGAGTTTTTCTGGTTTAGGTATGTAGAAACATGTAGACCACTCCCTGGTTTGTGCAACTGGGCTAGTGTTACAAAAAAACAGGCTTTTATTTCAGGTGTGTGGAGACTAACGTTTAGAGTGAGCTCTAGTCTCTTAACAGGGAACAGGTTTGGCAAGTTTCTTTATTAAACTCTGTTCAAATACAGTGATAATCTTATAATTATTAAATTATATTTCCATGTGGGAAGGTAGTATAAAATAGGAAACCAGGACACCTACATAAAATAGGACACCTACATAAGATTGTCATTACGACTGACGTAACCCTACATGAATATTTGTAAATGCTTTTTCTAATATGCCTCATCTGACATAAAGGCTACTTTAGCTAACTTGGATCAAAACTGGCAACCTCTATAGGGAATGACGCCTAGTGTCCTTTTAGCAAACTTCCAGTTTATTTAGTCTATTTTACTGCAAGTCCATTTTTTCCCCCATGAGCTTTCATAATTCATGGTTGCACAAGCCAGTAATTAATGCTACAATATAATTTGTGTGGTTGAATATAGGCTTCTATACACAATTATCAGTTGTTTACTATTGTCTGGCCTATAAGTACCTATAGACACTACACCAATCTATACCTGCAAATCTATAAACCAAATAACTGTAAGTATTGTAAGAACTTATAACCTATAATATTTTAACAAAGTATCTGGGGATACAACAAGAATCTATAAACTGTATGAGATATGAGTCGTTCCAGAACTTCATAAACTTCATCAGATGTACATACAATTTTAGTCTTGGAGGGCCAAAGTGCAGTGTTTGTGGTGGTTTGAAACATATTAAAGATTGATCTTTTGCTACTATAAACATATTCTATAATAATCTACCACAAAATTACTATAAGTAAAATGATATAAACATTAGTCTGATGATATCAGACAAACAGCAGTAGACTGCAGGTGGTAACAGGTAATTTCTTGAAATAAATCTGTTTAATATCTGTACAGGAACTGGGAGCACAGCAGTAGTACTGTTACTCCTGTTATTAACAGCTATGAGGAAAAGTTGGGTTGTACTTTGACAGCTCTACGCCTGAGCTACAGGTCTCTGTTGTAAGGGCTGGGTCTGTGCTGCTGCATGAGGGTGTGGAGAAACAGGAGGGGCTGAGTGGCCGTTAGGTTAGTGGCGCATGTGTGGTGTTCTGTGGCGTTCATTGAGTGAATCATCCTCTGTATTAAGGAAACCAGCATGAGCCAGCTTGTCATCAGAACAGGGCACTTGTAAAGTTGTTGAGTTAAATCAGACCAATTTCAAACATCAATATATAAATCATCAGCAAACCATCAGCAAAATAAAGCTATGAGTAACAATTCATATCTATAGAAATTCAGACAAATCTTGTGTGTGTGTGTGTGTGTAAAAAGCAATCATTTACTGGGTTATATAAAAAAAGATGTACAAAATGAACACTGAATCTAGTTAATTATTAATAATTAATAAATGTATCATGTTGGGATTAAGTTAAATGAATGAATAAATATAAGTTTCAGACTGTAGTCCATCTGTTCAGGACCACCACAGGACCACCACAGAACAGGTATTATGTGGGTGATGGACCTTTCTCAGTACTGTGGTGACACTGTGGGCAGCATCCTGTGCCCACTGATGAAGGACTAGAGGGTGACCAGCACTGCACTGTGCAGCAGCAGATGAGCTATCGTCTCTGACTGTACATCTACAAGGTGGACCAGCAAGGTAGGAGTGTCTAATAGAGTGGACAGTGAGTGTTTAAACACTCCCGAAGCACTGCTGTGTATTTCCTGGGTTATATAAAATAAATGTACAAAATTTAACACAGAATCTAGTAAATGAATAAAGATATGACTGACGGATATGTGTCTTAAATGCTACAAGTTAACTGGTAACATTTTAAGTAGCGTAGGATTACAGGTCGTAACAGGCCCTTTCTTAAAGGTAAATTCCGTTGATCACACCAGGGAGTGCTGTGTAAACCTGTTTATTCTGGTATAGTCAGCTGTGATTATAAAAACACACACCCATATTGCAGGGAGTTTAAGGAAAGCTCTAATGCAGTGGTCACCAACCCTGTTCCTGGAGATCTACCTTCCTTGCAGACTTTAGGTCCAACCCTAATCAACCCCACCTGATCCATGTAATTACTACTGTCAGGAGTCCTTAATCAGCTGAATAAGGTCTGTTACCGCAGTGTTGGAGGTGAGCTCCAGGAAGGAGGCTTGGTGACCACTGCTGTCAAGCATTCAGTTGGTAAGGACTGTTTTCTTTGTGATTATGTGGGTTTGTGTTTTAAGATTTAGTTGTTGTTGTTGTTGTTGTTATTGGTGGTGGTAGTGATGGTGGTGCTGGTGATGGTGATGGGAAAAGGGCAACATAAACACAAATTAAGCCTAATTTAATTCTATATATATATATATATATATATGTGTGTGTGTGTGTGTGTGTGTGTGTGTGTGTGTGTGATTGTTCTTATCAAGAGAAAAAGGAAGTGCAGGTAAATGGATGCAATAGTAACTCTTCTTAGAAACCTTAGACCGGCGCATGTCTAGAACAAAGTTAAACTCACTGAATGTTTGTTTTTGTGCAGAATAGATACATTATGGTATTACTATATAGGCATATTTATTTCCTATGTAGTTTCTAGTTACAACAATAATGTAGCTATTGATAATGTATTTACCGTTATAGATGAACTGCAGAAGTACGTCTTATTTAAATACACATGGTTTTAATAATGTAATTTCACAAGTGTACAGCCACGACAACATATATTAACTGTCCAAAGTAAAACCAGCATCTCTAAAATTGCAACTTTACAGGAGTGGGCAAAAAGCTAATTTAATTTTAATGTAAGTCAATAAAGCCAGGCTTTTTTTCCAAGCAGTTTTGGGCCATTAGCAAAGGTAAAAAGTAAAAATCTACCAAAAAGGAGATACATGTTTTTTCTTTAGACAGTGATTGTTGGTGGTTGTTCACATAGTTATAAATGTGTAAGGGTGAGAGTGATTACATCTGTATAAAAGGTCATTACCTCAGTGCAATGCTAAGCTTTCCTGACATTTAGCTGGCTGTAGTGACGTGTGTGTGTAAGTTCTGGCTTTATGCCGTTCTGTAACCAAAGACTCACCAAATTACATACGGATCCTGGTGTACATTAATGTATATATAGTTTGTGTTTGGTGTGTGTGTGTTGTCCCTCGAGAATTCATCCCAAGCAGCTCGAATATTTGCATGTTGTGTTAGCAAACATGGTGGTCCGACGCCATACTGAGAAGCACTACTTCTGTATGTGTAGCTCAATAAATATTGATCATATCAGTCTAAATGTATCATCATTTAATGTTCCTGGTAACCTTTATCTTCCTTCCCAATAGCACTGCAATCCCACACCTCCTTCTGGGTGCAGCTGTTGTTTTGACAGTGAGTGAATAAGCAAAGAAAAGTATGGGGAACAGCTTTAAACGTATGTGATTTTTAAATGTTTAAACGTGTGGGATGTAAAACGTGTAGGATGGCATGAATGTGTGGAACATACAGCATACTACCAAACTAGAAAGGAGTAGAACAATTAATAAACCAAACATTTTGTTGTGAGAGAGCAGCCAGCCAACACTGGAGTGGCCAGTAAATATCGGAACCCCTGAATTCCAAGGGGTATTTCGCAATGGCTGTTTACAGTAATAGATTTTCCCCGATCTGATTGAATTCACTGTGACTATGTATTGAGTGAGATGTTCATGAGTCACTGCATGCCTAGAGCACCACTTAGTGTAGACATTACCGTGACAACCAGCATCAGTTCAGTCTGAATGAGACGAGCAGCAGTGTAGAGTTACCTAAGCTTTGTTTTAGGTTTATAATATGCCAGTTTGAGAAATTTCCATCTGTGGAAATCCACCCTCCTTCATTTACTCATATTTATCTGCACAGCTTGTTATTGTGAATGTTATGTATGTCCTGATAACTATTTTAAAGTTTAGGACAAGTCTTTTAAAAGTTTAAAGCATAAACTTTGTCTCCTCTACCGACCAGTTTCTGCTTCTGCTATGTGATAAACAGACATGTGCATAATTTACTCAAACTTTCCAGTCGTGGATACAGGATACAGATTGTCAAGCAGCATGTAAATGTGACTACTGCCAAGAGACGATTAGAGAGGTGTCACGGCTCCGGTTTCCCTGACGCGTCCGATCTCCTGAACTTATTTCCCTGTTTGTATTTAAACCCCTCAGTTTCTCACACACACACACACATACACACACACACACACACACACACACGTGAAGTATTGCCAAACCTAGTTTGCCTTATCGAACGGTTTCGCCTGCCTTCCTTGTTTGCTATCGCTGGTTTTGACTTCCCTTTGGTTCTGACTTTCGCTCTTGGATTCTCTCCTTGATCTGTTTGCTGTTTTGTTTGCCTCTCTGGCTGTCGGCTTCTCGTTTGTCTATTGGTTTATTCTCTTGCTATCTCCCTTTGGATTTGCTTTCTGGTCTCTCTGATTCCCTGGTTCTCGACCTCTGCCTACCTCTCCGTTCATGTCCCTGCCTTGTCCCTTGGTTATGTTTGCCTGGCTTATGCTGTTGTGCTTGACTGTCAATCTGTTTAATGAAACTCATTCAACTTTTAGCTCTGTGAGCGTCAAACTAAGTTTGTTATTCCTGACAAGAGGTAAAAAGAGTTCTTCCAGTGAGATGGGTTTAGCAATATGGCTTCCCAAAACATCTATTTTATTACTGATGTGTGAATATAATGCATGCGTGTTATTAATCTAGATTTTTTTTTACTTGCAATTTTTCAGAAACATGCTTCAACTCCTACTGTTCCTAGGTCAGTAACAACTTTTTCTTTGTTTAATATTATGGCATGCTAGACACCTGAATACACAAAGTAAATTTTCTTTCTTTTTATTCTTGAATTCTGTATATAACAGCAGTACTATGGATAAATGTGTAAAATCACTTTGTTTTCTTTAACAGGGTTTTGCACCCTGGGAGTTTGCCTTCCTCGTCAGTACCACTATGTGAATGAGAGCAAGACCTGGCCTGAAGCTCAGAGTTACTGCAGAGAGCACTACACTGACCTAGCAAGCATTGATAACGTTGAAGAAGGACTGGGGCTTCTCAACCTAGTGGACATCAGGAACAGTGGCCCAACCTGGATTGGACTGTATGATGATCTGAGCAGCTACAGATGGTCTCTGGAGGATGATGGCTTCTACAAGGGGAATGAGAGGAACTATAGAAACTGGCACATATGGAAACCTACAAACTGGGATGGAAACAGCCTCTGTACCGCTGTTTCAGCCTATTACAGCTCATATATGTGGACTGAAGCACCATGCTCCTCAGCAATACCCTTCATCTGTTATGATGGTAAGCAATGCGTTGTGCGAGCAGGCCAGTGTCCTTCTTCCTCACACTGGAGAGAGAGCCAGTTTATAAAGAGCCTGTGCTCTCACGTGTGCCCCCGGCACACACACACTTAAAGCACAGCCACCAGGGGCAAAGGTGAGCTGGGGTCTGGTAGCTGTGTCCGGGTCGAGAAGGCAGGACGAGAGGAGCACTGTTGCTGCGACTAGTGGTAGTCTGATATCCTCCAGGAGGACATATGTACCATATGTCATAAGTGGCGGTTCTGGGGTGTTCTCTGAAACACCAGGCGGTGCTGATGTCAGGACACACATAGACAGCTTAGCAGGAGTGATGCAAAGTGCTTCATTTACACACTTCTAACGACATGAAATACACCAAAGTGAATGTAAAAATCCAAAGGAGGCAAGAGTCCTTTGATCTCTTTTTCTCGTCACTCTCTCCATCATGCGGCATGCAGGCCACGGCAGTTTATAAAGAGCCTGTGCTCCCATGTGGAAGCATTTGCCATGTTTTGAAGGGGAAAGGTGGCGCACTGTCCCCTGGCACACTTCCACCCTTACAGTACAACCATCCTGGTGAAAGGTTAGGTGAGGTCTGGTGGCTGTGTCCAAGTCGAGCAGGTAAGGTGTTAGATGTGGTGTTGCCTCAGATGGTGGTTGTCTGGCATCCTCCAGGACACCATATGGCATAGACAGTGTAAGTGGCAGCAGTGGGGAGCTCTCTGGAGCACTAGATGGTGCTGTCAACAAGGGTGATGGCAGCATCCGGAACACACACAGACCAGTCCGGAACGAGTGAACCAAAGTGCTTTACAGGTTTTTAACAACATGAAATAAACCAGAACAGTTGTATATACAGCCCTTTTAGAGTCCTTCATCTTGTTTTGCTCTTCGCTCCGTCCATCAGGTGGCGTTCAGGCCAGCTTCTTTCTCCCTCACACTGGAGAGATTGAGTTTATAAAGAGTCTGCACGGTGTAGTTTCTTTTCTTGCTTGCACAGAAAGGTAGAGTCAGGAGACCGAAGGCTGGAGATGTTGGAGTAGTTCATTTCATGGCGATCGCAGTTCTCTCACAGCTCCTGTCCAAAGACAGTCCAATCCAGTCCAAAGACAGAACCTTGTCACACAGGTTTTATACCCTGTTTCACCACCCCCTTAAGATACACAGAGGATGTGTCAGCTGTCCTTATCTAGTGTCAAAAGATGATCAGCTGTCCTTCAAGTGGTGTTTGACCTATGACCTGTAGAACCCTGATAGCAACATTCTCTTAGGGACTCCACCTTTCCCCTGCCACAGTAGATCCAAGGTTTTGTTGTAGCATTGATGATACAGTACTGTGCAAAAGTTAGCTACAGGCACCAGAGCAGAACTTTTCTTTCAAACCATTCATCAGAAACTGTCAGTTTGGGATTATATAGTTCTTCGGGCAGTTCAGTGCAGCTTTGAGATGTAGAGAGTCAAACGTCCAACTTTCAAAATAGCAAGAACTCTCATGTAGTACTGTTACTGCTAAGTCATAGTTTCGAGATGCATTTGACCTTCTGGTAAATGTTACGTTCCTTTAGGGAATGGAGAAGACACCAAGAGAATCTTTTAATTCTGAGAACCATTTAAGGTTCCAGGTCCAAATAAACCAGATCCAGAAGTTCCTAGTGGAATCACTGACGCCAGCAACTCTTCTTTTCGAAGTGTAATCTCTTGTTTGTGTTTGTTCCTCTTAGGAAGTGTGAACGCCAGTGAAAGATATGTTGTGATTTCTAAGAACATGAACTGGACGGAAGCTCAGAGTTACTGCAGAGAGCATCACACAGACCTGGTCAGTGTGAGGAACGAGACTGAGAACCAGAGGTTAAAATCACTGCTTAGGTATTATAATAGTTTTTGGATCGGCCTGTACAGAACCAGGTCTTGGTCAGATGGGAGCAACACTTCTTTCAGCTACTGGATACCAGGACAACCAAAAAATTATGACCAGAATGGACACTGCACAGCTGTGTCTTTCAGTGACTTTGGTCAATGGACAGACCAAAACTGCGATCAGGCTTTTCCTTTCCTCTGCTACAGCGGTGAGTACATCTCAGAATCAGTAAAACACGTGTTGCTCCAAAACACATTGTACATTTTAACCGATTTCAAGACTTTTTTTTTAATATAACATACATGAGCACCATGTAAGGGACTTTGAATTTCTGTTGTAATATAGTGACGGATGTTTAAATTGGGGTTGCTACAGTAAGATGCTAATGTAAAAGCAGGACTTGGGGGTGTCTATGGTGATTTTTGTAATATTTATTATTATTATATAATCATTATATATAATATAATAATTTATGTAGTATTAATTGTCATATACTCTTTGTGTATTTCTGACTGCTGTTGTCTTGTAAGTTTGAGAGCAGATACCATTCTGAGAAAATTGTATGTGATTTGCTCATGACTTCTTCTGGTTCTAAATGGTCAGGACTCTCAGAATGACTTTTAGTCTTCTGCTGTTTCTCTTAACATGCCTGTGAGTTGGCAGCTATTCAGCGCTAGGATCGCTTTACAATTACACAATGATTGTAGGTTTTTAAACTGTTTTTCGTCCGACTGCAGTACATTTAGAAAGCGGTCCCTGTCAAGTCTGCGGGTCTGCCTGACTCCGCTGCTCCTCCGGACTCCAGCCCCCAGAGTGCACCGCCCAGTGACGTCACGCACACGTGCTCGCACTCCGCTAATCCTCCCCGGTCCGCGTCTCCCATCTATTGATTGCCCCAGCTGGCACCGGCAGTACTTAAGCCTCTCACACACACACACACACCCACACCCACCCCCCTTGCAAAGCTTTGCCAACTTTCTAGTAGCAGTCCTGAGCGTTTTTCACAGTGTGTATTTCTGATCCTGTCCTTGTTTGTCTTGTCGACTCCGTCTCTTGGCCTACTCCTTTAAACCTGTCTGCCTGTACTCCCTGTTTTCTGGCTTTCGACCCTGTTTCTGCTCTCCTGGTTTTCGATTCTCTATCTCCCTCTCTGTCTTGTTCGCCTGGCTACCTGACTATCTGGTTTTCGACCCTTGACTGTCCTATCGGTTTATGCCCCTGAACTGCCCCCGGTTACTGCTGTACCATCCTTTGCTGCTGCGTGACGTTTCTGACCTTTTTAATAAACTCCGTTTGTCTCTTGGCTCTGCTGGCGTCGCACCTGGTTCCCTGAACCTGACAGTCCCAACAAAAACATACCCCAGAACTGTATTAATTCCAGCCGAACTGCATTTTCAAACCAGCCGTTGCAGTGCGTGCTCTAGATCGATCCCTAAGGAAACCTGTCCTCCACATTTAACCCATTCATACACACACACATACACACCCACACACTCTAGAGGCTATAGGGGGCAGTGAGCACACTTGCCCAGAGAGGTCAGCAGCCGGGTGCACAGTGCCCGGGTAGCAGTTTGGTGTTAGATGTCATGCTCAAGCTCACTTTAGTTGTGTCCCGATGGTTTAGGGGATGGACCCAGCCACCCTCCAGTCACAAGTCTAGTTCCCTAACCTCCAGTCCACGACTAGAAAGACGAGCCAGCCAGAAGTTGAACCAAGGCTCTTCTGATCTGTAGTCAGACATGTTATCCACTGCGCCACTGGCCGAATATCATAATGTGATTAAAATGATTAACCTCATCAGTTCCATTGATAAAGATGTGCACGAGCTCTATAATATAGTCTGTAACACCTGTAACTTTAAAATGTATGCTGTGTGTTTATGTAGTAGCCTGCTGAACAAAAAACTAAACACCTTAATTATTAATTATTAATTAATTTCCAACAACAGACAATATAAGATAATAATAAGGGTATATAGGGTATTGATTACTGTTTGTAATTTATCATGTCCAAAATTGTTACCGCATTGTACTCTTCACATCCCTATGTGTAAATTATTGATTCTTTGTTTTGTGTTGGTCTAGGAACATCATCTGCATCTGTTCGTCAGTATCACTTTGTTAATGAGAGTAAGACCTGGACTGAAGCTCAGACGTACTGCAGAGAGCGTTACACTGACCTGGCCACCATTGATAACATGGAGGAAATGGACATGCTCATTAACACAGTAAATGGCAGCTACTCTGGATTAGCCTGGATTGGACTGTATGATGATCTGGACAGCTGGAGATGGTCTCTGGATGATGATAGTTTCTACATGGAGGGAGAAAGAGATTACAGAGGGTGGAACCACGAACCTAACAACTATGGTGGAAACGAACTCTGTGTTTATATGAGTTCTTCTGGGACGTGGGTTGACTTACGATGTGATGCATATTACTCATTTGTTTGCTATGATGGTAAGAAGTTCTATGAACATCAATCTGTGTTTCTGTTCAGTTTGTTTTCTCCTCTGTAGACGGTGTTGATCATATCATTAATCTATTTTAGGAAGAGCTGGATCTGAGAACTACATCTGGATTAACCAGGCCATGTCTTGGCCAGATGCTCAGCGGTACTGCAGAGAGCATTACACAGACCTGGCCAGTGTGAGGAACTGGACAGAAAATCAGAGAATTCTCAACATTTCACAAAGCTCTGATGTTTGGATTGGTTTATACAGGACCAGGATCTGGTCAGACCAGCACAATTCCACATATGAAAACTGGAGACTGGAATATCCAAGGAGATTTGAAATTGCATCTGTGCCTGACGAAATCAAGAACCAAAGGGTGTATCGTTGGCCATATGTTCCTGAGACGTACGGCTATGAGCATTGTACCGCTGTGTCATTTGGTGATTCAGGCCAGTGGACAGATCAGAACTGCTTAGACAAATTTCCGTTTGTGTGCTACAACAGTGAGTTCTTCTTCCAGATTCTTTTCTTTTAGTGAACTTCATATTTTACAAAGACAGAAGAGTAGATAACAGATGTCCTGTAAATACCTCACTTCATCACAACACCTTTCTAATACTGGGTAGGACTGCCTTTGCTCTCAGAACAGGGGTTTGGCAAGGTGCTTGTAACACTGCTTGATTCTAGTTTCTGGTGACATAGCTGCATTGCCGCAGATCTGTCTGCTGCACATGAATGCTGCAAAGGTGCTCTACTGGACTCAGATCTGGTGACTGGGAAGGCTATTAAACTACACTGAACTGATTGTCCTGTTAATGGCCATGTTTGAGGCGACTTGTGCTTTGTGACCAGCCATAATATTGTATTGAAGTCTTTAGAAGACAGATAAATTGTGGACCGAAGTAAAAAGAGTAATTACAGTAAATGTGTTAAATAGCGATATATTTATATAAAATAAATATATCAACATGCTTTACAATTATGAAGGCAAATGTAGGTTTCTCCTTCACATAAGACAAGAAACAAAATGTAAAAACAAAAAAAAAACGAGAAATAAGCATTTTCTACAAAATTTCATAAAAATGATAAAAGTTAAAACAAGAAACTAATCTAAAATTAAATAAGGAAAATAATGTTGTAATAAAGTCACGCGGGGTCAGGACGAGGAGGAAGGATGTAAACGCAAGTCTTTAATGAAGAACAAATTAAAACAAAACCAAAGAAACCAAAGACACTAGCAAACTGAGAAACGACAGGGAACCGGGTAACAACAACGACGGACATGGAGACAAAACACCAAGCAAGAACAAAAGGAACCACAGGAAGTATAAAACAACAAGGACTAATGAGGAACACCTGGGAAGGGGCGGAGCTACAAACTAGGGACAGGTGAGGGGCCTCACAAGAGGGCGGAGACAGGAGGAGGAGCATAAAACCAAAACAAACAGAAGCACATGGCACAGGACAACAAAAGGCACATGGAAGAGACAAGAAACAAAACCAGAGAAAACAGAGGCAAACAGGGGCAAGACAAGACAGGACGTGACAAATAACAAAGACAGACAGATGTATATAAGGAAAATATTGTGTTTTAGAAAAACTATAGCATGTACTGTAAATCATACTAGCAGACCCCAGAAATCAAATGATGAACATGTGCATGAAAATGAGCATAACAGGTCACCTTTAAAGCTGTTCCCTGCCCCTGGTATGGTCTCCATTCTCACCTGTCGACTGCTAGGACCACTACTGTGGCAAATCCCCCCTTCATTATGCCAGTTGTGAACTAGGTTTGTGTAAGTTAGGGCCTTCACATCCACCTGGTGTGGCACTATAAGCCACCATTATTTTATGCACTGATCAGATGACTGGCTAATTGTTTATTTAGTGAGCAGCTCATAATGCAAATTTAAGAAACATTCATACTTCTATAGTCAGACAGGTCTTAGGAGAGGTACCAGACCAAACCTACAACCCATATTGTCATCGGCAGATGATTACAGTAAAGTCTGTGTGTATGATATAGGTAGATCCAAACTCTTGGTGAGTCTAGTTGCTGATGTTGAAAAAAAAAGTGGAAAAAAATTCAAAGCTGTAAAAACAAAATCACATCGGATCTGTATGAAGTATGAATCATGGCAAGCTGGAAGTAGGGTAAATGGAAATGGATCACATTACCTACCTTATGGGTCATGAACAAAAAGGAAAAGAAGTGGTTTTCATTGTCAGCAAGGCTGTGAATGATCAACTGATATCATGTGGCAGATGGCATTCACAGAAACCAAACTGACGTCTATGGACGAAGAGATGGAGAAACTCAATTTTAATGGAAACATGGTCTGAGGTTGATTGAGTCCCAAAATGTGACCTGGACCACATACCTTCTGTCTTGAAAGGAAACATCACAGCTGATCTCAAATGCTGGACATAAATGAACCAGAAGAGATATGGGTGGAGCTCAAAGAGGTCATCAAAGAAAACTGTAGAAAAACAAGAAGGAGTGAGAAATCAAAGTGGATGTCTGGTGATACAAAAAGTACAGATTGCAAAAAAAGAAGAAATACCAAAATCAAAAAGAACAAAGGTCTTTTAAGGGAACCACACCATGAATTCCAGAGAGCCGCCAGGAAGGACAAAGATCAGTACCTCCACAATTGAAAAGGGTTACAACGGTTACAACTCATCTAGGGTAGGCCACAAAATAAAAATAAAAAATTCCCCCAACCTTTCTACTGCCAGCCTGCCAAACCAATCACACCAAACACGGAAAATTAGTGTCAATAGCTTTATTTTTGATTATGGAAGCAAATAAATGATCTTGATTAAAAGTAGACTGTGGGATGTGGAGCAGGTGTGTGTGATCAGTACTCAGGCGAGTTGGAACGGAAGAATGAGGCATGACTGGGTGACTGGGGACATGTGAAGGTGATGTCATCGGGTAATGCGCTCTGGGAGATGGAGCTAGGGTGATCGGAGGCGTTGGGGAAACCCGGAACCGTGACATGCATATGGTCGCCAGGAGTCAGAAACGACTTCATGGCACTTAATAATACTTGATAGGTTTCTAATATGGTGGCCAGCGATTATACATAAAAAAGCCTGTCAGCTTGTAACCATGTTTCAACATTCATTATACTTGCAAAACGAGGACACTTATGCCTCATATTACTCACCCCACTATTCCTATAAACACCATAAGATGATGAAAAAAAATGATACTATATGCCTTGTCTCTCTTTCTTTTAAAATGACAGGGTTTTGCACCGGATCCTCATGTGTCCCTCATCAGTACCACTTTATTAATGAATCAGTGACCTGGGCAGCAGCACAGAGATACTGCAGAGAGAACTACACTGACCTGGCCACCTTTGATAACGTGCAGGAGGTAAACGGACTCCTACTGACAGTAAAAGACAGCTACTCTGGTTTAGCCTGGATTGGACTGTATGATGATCTGAACAGCTGGAGATGGTCTCTGGACCAGGACAGCTTCTACAAGGAGAACGAGAGGAACTTTAGAAGCTGGTACATAAAGAAGCCTAAAAATGTGGGAGGACGCAGTTTGTGTGTGATCTTTTGGAGGTTGCAAGGACTGTGGGATGAATTCTCTTGCGACTCCGCATCCGGTTTCATTTGCTATGACGGTGAGCACAGCTGTTTTGTGTATTACTTGGAAGAAGGTACCTTTCCCTTCCTACATGGTTAATATTAAAATCTGGTTCATTTCAGGAAGTGTGAACGCCAGTCAAAGATATGTTGTGGTTTATGAGTACATGACCTGGACCGAAGCTCAGAGATACTGCAGAGATCGTTACACAGACCTGGTCAGTGTGAGGAACGAGACTGAGAACCAGATGTTAAAATCGTTACTTAGGTATAGTGGTGGGTATTTCAGTTATTTTTGGATCGGCCTGTATAGAACCAGGTCCTGGTCAGGTGGGAGCAACTCTACTTTCAGCAACTGGAGACCAGGACAGCCAGATAATGCTGGACAGAATGAACACTGTACAGCTGTGTCATTAAATGACATTGGCCAATGGACAGATGAAAACTGTGATCAGGCTTTTCCTTTCCTCTGCTACAGTGGTGAGTAGAGTTCTCTATCGGAACCTTACACAGTTACAGTAAACCCCATTATTAGTACTGTATTAGGCCTTACCATCCAGTAGTCTACATATAGGTGGAATTAGAGCAGGGATTATGAGTTGGGCCAGTGTTAGTTTTAAGGTGAGGTTTAGGATTCAGTTTAGGATCGGGTTTGACATTAGGTTGTAGATTAAGGTTAGAGTTAAGTTGAGGATCAGGTTTAGAGTTAGGTTTTAGATTGGGGTTAGAATTAGGATCAGGTTTTAGATTGGGGTTAGAATTAGGATCAGGTTTTGAGATTAGGTTTTAGATTGAGATTAGAAGTAGGTTTAGCATTAGGTTTAAGATTAGGTTTTGGGTTGAGGTTAAGGTTAAGTTTAGGATCAAGTTTAATATTAGGTTTTAGATTGAGGTTAGGGTTAAGTTTAGGTTTAGATTTATGTTTAGGTTTTATTGAGGTTATAAATAGATTTAGAATCAGATTTGAGATTAGGTTTTATATTGAGGTAAAGTTTAGGATTTGGTTTGATATTAGGTTTGATATTGAGGCTAGGGTTAGGTTTAGGGTCGGGTTTCAGTTTAGATTTTAGATTGAGGTTAGGATTAGGTTTAAAATGAAGTTTTAAATTGTGGTTAGAGTTAGTTTTAGGATTATGTTTAAGATTCGATTTAAGATTGAGATGTTAGAGGAAATCTGGGAATATAATTGATCATTGTGTTTAAGCAAAGTAGACTGTAAGATTTTTTTTATTATTAGACCACATTACTGTATCATAAGAATGGTATTTAACTATTCTTGTTAACATTAGTTGGTAATAAAGTACTGTAGAACTGTTTATCATCATCTAATTTGACTAAATCTCTGTAAAATCTATGAATAGTGGGGTTTAAAAAATCCTTGTGTGAAATTACCAGATTTTACAATACATACCAATACATTATTTTTATAAATAAAACTAAATTAAACAACAACAACAACAACAACTTTCCCAAAGGAAAAAAACAAAAAATGTTTCACTGTATTTACAGCTGCCATATTTTAATGCCCGTTTGAAATTGTCCTGTTTGTTTTCATACAACAGTTTAAAAACTGTAAAAAAAAGTTCCCAAAACCAAAACAATCATAGATTCTGTGCAGAGAAAGAGTTAAAGAGAGAGAAAGAAAGAAAGAGCAAGAGAGAGAGAGAGAGAGGGAGAGAGATGGCCTTTTATGTTAACAAGCATGTGAGTGTGTTTTGATTTTGATGATAAACAGAGTGCTGGATTCCTTTAAAAAAAATCCACTATCAATATCAATCTGTGAACACAAACCCACCAGACAGCTCTGGGAGTACACTGTGCACCAGAGCCATTTTTCAAATGAGCTTTGGATTCAGTTTTTTAGAATGTTGAAAGCAAACAAAAAACAGCTATGTGCCATCTGCAGGGCTGGGCGCTTATGGAAACTGGTAAGACGTTTGCCCCTTTCTCCCTGTGCACTTTTAAAATTAGCAAAAAAAGTTTGTGAATCAACTTGACCAACATCATGATTGTTATGCAAAATCTTTTTAAAAAACAAATTATGACCTTTATAAAAAGCTGTACTAAGAAAGAAACTGTAAATGGAAATGGCAGCTTTCCTGACCTTAGCTGTAGTAGTACCATGAAAGCTATGTAGTTAACATGGTTACTGTGCAGCATTTGCATCATCACATGGTAACCTGGTGAAATAACACAGATTAATACCAATTTGTAATTCTACACAAAGATCTATATGCTACTGTGCAAATGCTATCATGTTACAGAATGATTTCAAGCAAGGACTTTGTTGTACTATAACACCTTACTGTACAAATGACAGCAATTAGTTTATTTTTTAATTGTTGTAACTAATAGATAGTCTTGTTTTTGAGAAATGTAATGAAAAATCATTAATCATCATTTTTTATTCTCCTCTAGCGTTACCGTCTCGTCAGTATCACTTTGTTAATGACAGTAAGACCTGGACTGAAGCTCAGACGTTCTGCAGAGAGCATTACACTGACCTGGCCACCATTGATAACATGGAGGAAATGGACATGCTCATTAACACAGTAAATGGCAGCTACTCTGGATTAGCCTGGATTGGACTGTATGATGATCTGGACAGCTGGAGATGGTCTCTGGATAATGATAGTTTCTACATGGAGGGAGAGAGAGATTACAGAGGGTGGTACCAGGAACCTAACAACATTGATGGAAATGAGTTCTGTGTTCACATGTCTGGAACAGAGGGAATGTTTGATGTTCCTTGTTACTTCAAATTTGGATTTGTGTGCTATAATGGTAAGACTGCACAATTTCATTGTCTTTTTAATCAGTTAAAAACGCTAAAAGCTTACTGCCCCCTTGTGGTTTCACAGCAAAATTAGGTTAGAAAATTGGTAAATAAGTCTCCATTGCAGAAAAATAAAGCTTTGCTGAGCATTCTAAAGTTAAGCAAACACTAGAAGACTTCAAAAGACTCTTGCAGGCAGGATAGTGGGTAATGGTGGACCTGAATAACTAGGGCCATGCCTGGATGGTGGCCTTCTAAACGCCTTGGAAATAAATTAATACTGGTTTCTAATTTTTGCTACTTTGATTTTATTATCATTGAAAAACACAATAACCTCAGGATAAGTTCTGCTACTCTGCCTGTTGTGGCCTTTATCTGCTTGTCTGCCTACTTAATGGCCCCAAGCGCTACCTCCCCTGTCACTAATGCAAAATTGTTTTTGTCCTCGCTGGTTTTAATAACTTGGCTGAAGAGAGTGGTCAGTGGCATTTGCCAGTTCTGGAACCAAAGTGAAACTGAAACCAAATTCAGGATTTTAAAAGCCCCAATAGCAAGAAAGAGAGAGAAAGAGGGAGGGAGAGAGAGATAAAGATAAAACAGAGAACAACAGTTTTGCCAGTTAACAGCTATTCAGTAAGAGCAAGCTGATAAAGAAGCAGGGTTTGATTCTATGCAGATAGTGAAGGGTTTCATTAATGCTAAATGTAACAGAGTGTTTTATAACCCAGCTAAGTTTAAAGCCTCAGTGAATAGGTTTTATTTTTATCATATTTACATATTTTTACTAAATTTAATTTCCATCTTCTTACAATGATTGCTTTAAACAGAGAGTTTTAGTCTAATAATTTTAAACCAAAATAATTGGTGATTCAGCACTGCAAAGATGGTATTTTGGCAAGTCATGTCAAATCATTAATACATCCAATATTTCTTCTTTTAAGATGGTTGTAACCTAATTTTAAAAGCATCACTCTAGATATTTAATTTGTTTTGAGTAACTTATTGGCTAAGTAACTTATTAACTATATTGGCAGAACATTTTGCTTATTTTAATAACATGCATGAAACCAGCTATTTTTTTCCAATTTACCAATACAGTCAGAGAATATTACTCTAGAAAATGATGTAAAGCAAGTAAAAATGCATTCAAGTAAGTGACATTATTTTATAACTACCTTACAAAATTCTCAAAATGAGAAATTTGGGGTATATTAACTAGACCATTTCACCTGCAAAGCTACCATCTGAACTTACTGATTGTTTTACCCTAAAACATATAACAACCAGCTTTGTGAAGAAACACACCATAATAAACACCTAGGTAAACTACTGTGCCTGGGGCCCAAAATCTGGTGCTGTGCCTCTGATTACAGGGTCACCATTTGCAAGATTGTAGAAAATCTGTTGAACAGAGGAGCAGAAAGACAAGCAAACAAAAGAAATGGCTCCTCTTAACATTTAGGTTGTGGAGAGGAAGGATTTTACTTCTCCACAGTCAGTAAATATGAATACTGGTGATACTCGTTCCCACTTGGGCTTGTGCCCCTAGTTGACTATGCATTCACTTATGAGCTAGACAGGCCAAGTTGTGATATCAGCCTAGAACACATATACACAACCATCACAGATGCAACAACCAAACTTTTATTCAGCTCACAGCCTCTCACAAGGCTCTGCAACCTAGCTTCGCCTCTTGACCGGCTGTAAGAGTGTCACCTTCTTTTGAAATGTCCGCACTCCTCCTGTCCGCACACATGGCTAGTGAAACAGCAGCTCTCCATCAGAGCCACCGCACACTGTAAGAAAAGTTGTGTTGAAGAGGATGTTACATTTGTGCTAAGCTGGTATAACTAATCAACAAAGCTGTGCAGTGATGGAGTTCTGATTGTTGCCTTAGATTTGAACTTCGCATATTAATCACTATTTATTTGCTGTCTTATTTTCTCTCTCTTAGGTGAAAACAACACATACGTTTATATTTCTGAAGTAGCCTCCTGGGTAGATGCCCAGAGCTTGTGCAGAACACATTACACTGATCTAGCCAGTGTGAGGAATGAGACCGAGCTACAACAAATACTGAGAGTCTCTAATGGGCGGAAAGTTTGGATCGGTCTGTATAGGAACCGACTGTGGTCTGATCAGAGCAACTCCACCTTCACATACTGGAGACCAGTTATTAAACCAGACATTTCAGAATCAGAAATCCCAAATGGTATTGAAAGAGATCAGCACTGTACAGCTGTGGATCTAAAACATTCAGCTCAGTGGATTCATAAAAACTGCTTAGCCAGCCTCCCATTCTTCTGCTACAATGGTAAGGCTGTATTTTTTACCATCACTGACTCTCCATTTTATTATCATAGAAAATTTGTTTTTCATTTGTTTTTTTACTGATGGCCTGAAGCCGACTCTTTAAAGCGAAAGCGAACAAGGATTCCAGCAAAGTGATTTAAAACACATGATGCAAGTCCATGATTGGATATGTATTCACCCTCTTTTATATGACTTTGCTAAACCATCACTGGTGCAGTTAATTAGTGTTAAGTCACACACACACACTGTATATTTAATAGCTGTTACCTGAACCAGTCTCAGGTTTATGGTTGAGTGGCAAAAAGAAAGCCACTGATAAATAAAGGTCACATGACCTCTTCCCTGCAGTGTGTCTGAGGGCACGTAGAAGACTCTGAGGTCACCTGGAAGAAGGTTAAATGGTCTGAAGAGATCAGATTAAACACCAGTAAGCTAAAAAAAAAACTGCACACCCTTCCCACTGTGAAACATGGTGGTGGTAGCATCATACTTTTAGGATGGTTCTCTGCAGCATGTTCTGGAAGACTTGTGAGGGTATAGTGCAGAACGAATGCCGCAAAATACCATGAAATCCTGGAAGAAAAGATAAAGCAATCAGTAAGAACCCTGAGCCTTGAGGGAAGATTTGTCTTCCAGTATGAGAGTGATGCCAAGTATACAGCCAAAGCTACACAAGAATGGCTAAAAATAACTTATTGGCGAAGTAACTTATTAACTATATTGGCAGACCATTTTGCTCATTTTAATGATCATGCATGAAATCAGCAATTCTTTTTTCAATTTACCAATACAGTCAGATAATATTACTCTAGAAAATGATGTAAAGCAAGTAAGAATGCATTCTTATAACTACCTTACAAAATTCTCAAAATTTGAAATTTTAGGTATATTAACTAGATCATTTTACCTGCATGGTTATGATTTTTTACACTGAAAGCACATCTAAACGTTTTACCATAAAATGTATAATCAAATTAAATCAAATTTATTTATATAGCGTTTTTTTTACAACTGATGTTGTCTCAAAGCAGCTTCACAGAAATTCAGTAATAATAATTCATTAAGGAGAGAAAAGAAAGAAGCTCCTGGTGAGCAAGCCGAAGGCGACGATGGCAAGCAAAAACTCCCTCAAGTTTGGGAGTCCGATGCAGCTAGCAATAGTGGAAACATGAGTCTGCAGCAGGAAAGCCTGGTTAGTCCTTCATCAGTGATAGGGTGGGCAGGTAAGCAGCTGGTCAGGGGCAGGTAGCAGGGAAACCCGCTCAATCTTCCTTCACTATCTGGCTGGGCAGCTCAACTGGCAGCAATAACAACCAGCTTTGTGAAGAAACACACCATAATAAACACCTAGGTAAACTACTGTGCCTGGGGCCCAAAATTTGGTGCTGTGTCTTTGCTTGCAGGGTCACCATTTGCAAGATTGTGGAAATTTACAAGTAGAAAAACTGTTGAACAGAGGAGCAGAAACAGCAGCAAACAAAAGAAATGGCTCCTCTTAACATTTAGGTTGATCTCACTCTCATGACTCTTGATCACTCCTGACAGAGCCTCAGGTGTTTTACAATTAGGAGTGGTAGGAAACTGCAATCTGCAAAGCTTATGGGGACCAATGCGATTTCTGTTGAAGGTGCATCTACTAAATACTTACTTGATATTGGTGAATACTTATGCAATCAGATACTTTGTGTTTTCCATTTGTAATTATTTGGACTGTTTTGTAGCCGTCTGTGTTCACTTTGATATAAAAGACTCTCAGTGGCAGCTAGAAATGCAATTACATGTGTTTTCTAATGTAAATCTGTGTTGTTATCATAACAGCTTCTGTGCTGCAAGTTCCAGGTAAGAAATGTATATTTCATGTACTAATTTAGCATGCAATTTAACAGTATTCGTTCAATAACCACTGACTAACGGTGGCTGTGATACTCTGTCATTCCCTCAGATCTTGTCGTGGGACTGCAAATGAAAGTCACAGCTGCAGGAAATCTGGCGCAATTTCAGATTGAAGAATTGCTGCTACAGCAGGTGAGCAGCATATCCGACCTTTCTGTGTTGATATGAAACATTTCCACAGAGAAACTGTGATTTTACAGAACATTAACATTAACAATTCCACATAAAACCTATAATTAATTGCTTTCATGCATAACTTGTACTGTAATTCATATTACACATATGATAGGAATGTGAAAGGTCAAATATATTTTGTCTCTCCAGCTTAAACAGAAATTCGGTGCATTGGGGCTTCCCAGCAACTTTACTGTGAAAGTGAAAAACATCAGAAAGGCCAGTCCATGAGGGAGGAAGACCTCTTTTATATTCACCAGTACTTGTTTTATTAATTATTTTGCCGTTGAGTTACTCTGGAAATAATGGTGGTTGGAATGCTGTGTAATAATCATGAATGCTGTTGTGTACTTTTCATTATGCTCTGTATGTAATGAGAATATAAGCAGTGAGTGATCAATCATATTAAACAACCAAACTGTGTTTGATTCTCTGTTAGAAGATACTAGATATCCTTTTGTTTGTCCAATGATATATGGGTTATTCAAGCTGGTCCCATAGATACATAGATACTGTATAGACAGATAGACAGATAGATAGATAGATAGATAGATAGATAGATAGATACTGTATAGATAGATAGATAAAGGCTGAGCTGTTGCTGGTTACTTATCTGGCTTTGGCGTCGTATCCATCAGTCAGCATTCAGAAACCCTTCCTAAGGCCTGTATAACTGTGCCACAGTGTTATACGTTCGGTAGCTTGTGATCTATATTGTGAGCTTCACTGCATGGGACAATGACGACACAGTCAAGTACATGTAGTTCACCAAATGCTAATATCCTCTATTACTTTCACCACCTCATTACTCCCTTTATCCTCCTTATACAATGTATACATATATACAGTTATTGTATGTGTACAATGTATACAATGAATGTAGGTCAAGTACAGTCACCTTTACTTACATATAGCACTTTTATAGACAATAAATATCAACTAAAGCATCAGAAAAAAAATCTAAGAATTTCAAACTGAGATTAAATAAAAATCATACATACAAATCCAATAAAAAATTAATTAAAAATAAATAAATTAAAATAAAACAAAACAAAACAGGTAATAAGACCAGTCTGAGCAACAAAACATAAATGATTCCAGTGGCTTGGAAAATGTAAAATTTTTTCTATTCAATTTAAAGTGTCTACTATAGAAGCTGATCTTAAGGACTGGACAGATTTTCCTTTTTCTAGCACCAGCCAGAGGCCTAGTCACTGTGTCTTGGATCAGCTGCAGGTGGGACGCAGTTGACTGACAAAGTCTAAAATAAAGGGAATTCCAGCGATCAAGGTGTAAAGACAAAACAGCATCGGTCCATTTCAATTTCTGAATCCTTAAACATTATTAAAATTATTCTGGAAAAAATAATGTTGGAGCCTACAATCTCAGAAAAGGGTACTAAACTGTCAGTGGGGTGGCACCATAAAGGATTTGTTTACAGTGCTGTTAGAGAACAAATCCTGTTATCTAGTGCAGCTATATGTTGTAAGTTGCATGACTTCATATGTCTTATCTGGACTCCAGCCTTTTCATCTTTTACTCTGTTTTAAAAACATCAGATTATTAAAACATGCAAATACTATATGTTCCTTTCTCCATATTCAGGCTGCTCAGTTGGATCTTAAGACCACTGTTGTGCCTTTATATTGTTTGTAGTTTGATAAAAAAAAAAATTCACATGTTCCCTTTTTCTAATAGTGTCTACAGAGCTGCAGGCATTTCCACATAGTTGGTTGACCAGGACACCAGGACTGAATTCCATAACTGGAGGCACATGGGAAAAGGTCCAGAGGTCCAGTGTTGTAGCTAGTTAGAAATCAGAATGCAATGCATTTTGAACCCTTTTTGTAAACGTAGGTCCATCTTGTGGCAGGTCTTGGGATTCACTTCCTTATGTTGTGTGAGCGTCTTACATGAAGTAATACAAATTATAACTTTAATCTTATTTTCATGGAAATTATTCTTAGAAGCCTAGTGGTTAGTTTGTTTCCTTCAGTCAAGCTAAGAAATGTAGCTCATCTTTATTTTGTGTTATCTTCTTGGGGAATTTCTGGAAATACAAGAAATCGTCTTAATTTATTGACCAGCTAAGAGTCATAAGAGTTAATTAACTTTTTTTTCTTGGAATCTGAGTAGATGGGTTTTTTGAGTTTAAATGGTTCATATGGTTAACTTTTCCAAAATATTAACTTCACAAGACAAGAATGTGTTGATGGACAAACAGATTGTGACGAGCGCTGAGCTAAAATCAAGGCGAGGTTTATTTAACAGGTTTGTAATCAACCTCAGCAGCAACAAGAGCAAGGTGGACATAACAGAAGGGCAAGACAGAGTCAGAGTCAGGAAACAAGCAAACGTCAAAAACCAGGCAAAACATTTAGAACAGCAAAAGTACCAAAAGGGCAAAGACAAAAGAGTAAATCAGTAAAACAGAACAACGTCAAAACCAGAGTAGCAAACAAGAGAGAACCGCTCAGTACGCACAGAGCGGCAATACTTCACAACGGGTCAGTGGGAGAGAGGAGTATTTGTACAACCAGACCAAATTAACAACAGGTGAAATCAATACTTGGGTGACTCAGATCTGGAAAATGGAACGGGATTGGGAGATGGCGGGAGTGTGAGAGTGATGTCATCGGGTGATGGGTTATGGGAAATGGAGTCTGGGAGATCGGGGGTGAGAAGAGAGCCAGCAGGCGTAACAAAAAAAAAAGAGTGTTTACGTGACAGCAACAATATATTGGTGTAAATTCCAGAAGGCTTGATGGATTACACCCTCTTCAATAATTATCTGGTCATGTCATTTTTTTTTTTCTAAAATCAAAAGAAACATCAGAGACACAATGGATTTACTGACGTAGTCAGGGTCCAGACCCTAGTAGACTTAACAAAATTTAAATTCAAAGCAGCAACAAGACTATCCAATCAGCAGTGAATGGTTTTCAGCTGACTTCAGAATAGTTGTGGTTTTAGACTTAACTGGCAACTAAGTTTATCTACGTTACCTCTGAAGAGTGATTTTGACTTCTTAAAATGTTCAGATATTCAGCACATCCTGGTCCTGGTACAGCCCTGGGGGAACAGCTGCCCTGCACATTTTCATTTTTTCCCTCCAATAATCATACCTACTTTAACTTAAGGATAGTTGGATCAAGTGTGTTGGGCGCACTAATATGTGCAAAGAAGGGGGCTCCTCCAGGGCAAAGGTGAAGAACCACTGATATAGGCTAGTGCCTGCACACTTTGTGTTCTCCTTCCAAGTTTGATCAAGTGTGTTGGGCAGAGGGCAAACACTAATATGCACAAGGCAGGGAGTCCTCCTGGACCAGCGTTGAGAAGAACTTCTATAGGCTAACATACGACAAAGCTAAGACAAACAAATGTGAAAGTGTGAACAGACCAACAGATAACCGATTACACATGTAAAATGCAAACTCCAAAGTTTGTTTATTTGGACCACTGATACATTTGCTGATCCAGTAGCCACTCAGTTTGGACTACAAGCACCATCGCTGGCCATATTAGTGGTCAAATGACAATGTAATGGTGGTTCATAGGTGTATATCCACCTATACAACAACAATGAGAATGAGAAAGTTCACTCGTAACTAGCACATGGATGGCAAAGGATAATTGAACTGATTTTAGTATATCATCACTGTTTGAGTAAAACCTGCCTTACCTGAGAAAGACAAACAATTCATAAATTTCAGTCTTTCAAAATAATTAAGTTTGTTTCTGTCTCCGTGTTGTGCTTCAGACCCCTTCCCCGAATGGATGAATCTGACATTTGGCAAGCGCTGGTAAAGAAAAGTCAAAACTCGGTGAAAGACATGTTTTCTAAAGATGTGAGTGAATCATCTGCTGTTGTCTTCGGGAGTATAACGTGAAATACTTAATACAGAAACAGATACGTGGGGCAGATTAGAAAATAAAATTAGACTGGGTGACTAGCACTAGATGAATAGCAGTCTATGAAAGAATAAAGAGATGAGAAATTGAAACTGAACTTAATAGCATATAACACAGCAGTATGTTCCTACATCCCCCCTCAGAACCAACAGTAAATGAGCAAGCGAAAAGAAAAGGAACATAATGAATATGGATTTGTCAAGACAGGAACCATTACTTAGAACCATTTGCACACAGAGGAATGTGAGCGCCGTTTAACCCATCCACTGATTAAACACCTACATACACACTAGGGGGCAGTGGGCACACTCGCCCAGAGCGATGGGCGGCACTATTCACAGCACCTGGTGGTTAGGTACCTTGCTCAAGGGCACTTCAGTCGTGTCCTCTCAGCTCTGGGAATCAAACCAGCACCTTCTAATCATAAGGTTGGTTACCTAACCTCCAGTCCACGAATTGAATTGAGGGGTGGAATACATATGAACTGGACCTCACTAACATTTTGATTCTAACCGCCTGGTTTGTGCGGTCAGGAAGTGTTAGCGTTAATACTTGGGTCACTTTTACACAGTATATGAAGTCATGTGTCCACACTTTTAGGTAAGCACACGACATTGTCCTAAAAAAGCTCCTAATGAACAAAAGCCTGCATGAGAGGATTTACAACAAACGACATCCATCATGCTCACTTCTTCGTTGAGACTTGTGTACCTCTGCAGACAAGACATGCACCTTCCTTTCTAAACTAGCTACCCTCTCTTTAATTTCCTTTTCCAATCTCTTCCTCCGAGCCTCCTGGTACATCTCATTAGTGTAGTGCTTTCCTCCATTCTTCCGCACCACAGTCTCTATCTTCTCCAGCAGCTCTGCGACTTGAGTACGGTCTCCTCTCTCCATGTTGTTGAAGATCTGATAAACTCCTGCACAGCTGTCCACGAGCCGCCTTAACCCCGGGCTCTGTGTTAGCACCCTCTCGTGGTCCGTCCCCCAGGTGTCTCCGTGGGTGAGCAGGACTATAGCACGTTGCAAAAATTCCCGCCCTGAATTTTGAATTAGTGGGTAAATGGTGTTGTTTAAAGCCCGGGGAGAATGAACTACGAGTAGCAAGACATGAGGACCGGGGGTGGAGGCAGAGAGGCACTCTTCGAAGAGCTCGCAGTATGCTGAACAATCAGCCTGGTTCGAGATTCCCTTGGTGTCAATCACAGATACGGTTCTATTCCCCATCATTCCATCCTGCCTCCTGCACGCTGTGGTACTGCTGAAGTTCTTTACAAACGCTTCTATGCCCAGAATGGTGTTTCCCGACGCACTTTTTCCTGCTCTGGCAGAACCCAGCAGCACAATCCTCAAATCAGACACTAAAAAAAAAAAAAAAAAACACACACACAAAGCACAACTTTGTGATTAACATGCTCTCTCTATATATATATCAATGAAAACAATTATAATTTGATTTATTGGAGGAAAAGGGTATATGCCATTAACTACCCCTAAGTTGATTGCTGCATTACTCAATCAACCAGTTTATCAAGTTTAATTTATTAGTGGGATTAAATGAATTTAACAGAACCAGTGTTGATTAGAACCAACCCTGCTGAATCTAAACATCACTTTCCCTAGACCCTGTCCAGCAATGTAAAGAAGGTCTCAATGGTCTCAACACCACAGTCCTGCAATCAAAAAAAAAAAAACTCCAAAGGAGATGAGAATCAAAGTTATTGAAAATTTTCAGTTTGGGAAGAAAGCCAGTGCTAACGCTCTGGTCCTCCAGAAAACCACAGTGAGAGCCGTTATCTACAAATGGAGAAATCTTGAATCTGACAACTCTTCGGTCAGATGACTCATTCAGGAAATCTCAGTAGAGCTCAGACAAATGCATTACATTCACATTACCAGGTTAAAGTGGGCTCAATTCAGATTTTTTGCCCTAATGTGATTCAAAACAGACGTTTTCTTTTCAAATCAGATCTGAGCCACTTGTATATGTGGTCTTACCCGGGGCACTCAGTACCCCCTGGTATTTGGGGCAGTACCATGTTGGCTGGCTGCTTCCTCACTCGTCATAGAGGCACTGATGCTTCAAATGCAGTAAAATGCCTGGTTTATCAATTCTTCTTCCAGAAATGACCTTTTCCAAACACTAGTCAAGGTCTTACATGTCTTAATTTCTGTTTTCAGGTTTGAGAAATGACATCCAAACTGTTATCTAATTTCTTGGGTGAGTTTTCAAGATATTCAGAGGTATCCCGGGAATGATTACAGTGGCTAGACCATCAAGGACCAACTGCTTGAAACAGTTTGCTACAGCTGAGACAGACCACTGCTGCCTCTCTAGTTCAGATTGTCAAAGACTGAAGTTTTCCATTTGGTGGCTGTAGAGATTTTTAAAGAACCTATTAAAACATGAAGGCAAACCAGAACCCTCGTATGAAACAGGACATGGAGGAGTGTCACCATCCTGCACACACCTGGTTCGGATATCCTTCCTCCTACTGCTCCTCTCTCTTCCCATTTCTCCTGACTCGTTTCTTCACCCTTGAGATCTTCTTTTACGGACTTGGCTTCCATTTCGGCCTTTCTCTCATATAAACACCGTTTCACTTCCTCCTTTGTTTGTCTAGCCAGCTCCTCCTCAGTCCTTCTTTCAACCAGTGACAGTGATGTCATATCTACGTTTACACTGCTTCTTCCGGTTTCCGGATAGTTCTCTCTGCATGGAACTCCATCATCTCCTGTGCTGTTTGTTAACATCAGCTGTGTGGGGATTTCAGCTTTGTGTGTCGTGTCATCTTCTGCTTCCTCTCTTCTCTCCACCTCCTGTAGCTCTTCCTGTCTCTTTCTCTCCTCTGTTTTCTCGTCTTCTTGTGCCTTTTCTTCTAATTGTCTCTTTCTCTGGACTGCCTTGTACATCTCAGGAGTGTAATACTGACCCCCGTTCTGTTGGACCATGGTCTCGATCTTCTCCAGAAGCTTTGTGATCTGAGCAGGATTCGCCTCTCGCTTACTGTTTATCACGTCAT
>CM067495.1:1296293-1368770 GCA_034552555.1 Semaprochilodus insignis
GTGTTTTCGTATGAGTAAGTAGTATTGTATTGTTGTATGAGTAAGTAGTGTTGCTTGAGTAAGTAGTATTGTCGTATGAATAAGTAGTATTGTATTGTCGTATGAGTAAGTTGTATTGTCGTATGAGTAAGTAGTATTGTATTGTCGTAAGAGTAAGTAGTACCGTCGTATGAGTAAATAGTATTGTATTGTTGTATGAGTAAGTAGTATTGTACTGTCGTATGAGTAATTAGTATTGTCGTATGAGTAAGTAGTGTTGTATTGTCATATGAGCAAGTAGTATCGTCGTATGAGTAAGTAGTATTGCATTGTCATATGAGTAAGTAGTATTGCTTTGTCATATGAGTAAGTAGTATTGTACTGCCGTATGAGTAAGTAGTGTTGTCTTGTCGTATGAGTAAGTAGTATTGTCGTTTGAGTAAGTAGTATTGTATTGTCATATGAGTAAGTAGTATTGTCTTGTTGTATGAGTAAGTAATACTGTCATATGAGTTAGTAGTATTGTCGTATGAGTAAGTAGTATTGCATTGTTGTATGAGTAAGTAGTATTGTTGTATGAGTAAGTAGTATTGCATTGTCATATGAGTAAGTAGTATTGCATTGTCGTATGAGTAAGTAGTATTGTACTGACGTATGAGTAAGTAGTGTTGTATTGTCGTATGAGTAGGTGGTATTGTCTTGTCGTATGAGTAAGTAGTATTGTCGTATGAGTAAGTAGTATTGTCCTATGACTAAGTAGTATTGTATTGTCATATGAGTAAGTAGTATTGTCTTGTCGTATGAGTAAGTTGTGTTTTGTCGTATGAGTAAGTAGTATTGTATTGTCGTATGAGTAAGTAGTGTTGTTTTGTTGTATGAGTAAGTAGTATTGTCATATGAATAAGTGGTATTGTATTGTTGTATGAGTAAGTAGTATTGTCGTATGAGTAAGTAGTATTGTATTGTCGTATGAGTAAGTAGTACCGTCGTATGAGTAAGCAGTATTGTATTGTTGTATGAGTAAGTAGTACCGTCGTATGAGTAAGCAGTATTGTATGGTCATATGAGTAAATAGTATTGTGTTGTCGTATGAGTAAGTAGTATTGTCGTATGAGTAAATAGTATTGTGTTGTCGTATGAGTAAGTAGTACCGTCGTATGAGTAAGCAGTATTGTATTGTTGTATGAGTAAGTAGTATTGTGGTATGAGTAAATAGTATTGTATTGTCATATGAGTAAATAGTATTGTGTTGTCGTATGAGTAAGTAGTATTGTCGTATGAGTAAATAGTATTGTGTTGTCGTATGAGTAAGTAGTGTTGTCTAGAAATGTAGACAGAACTCTTCACCAAGGGAATCTGGACTTTCATTCAGATGCACAGTTTGTGTACTTTTTCAACTGCTGGTCAGAAAGCTTTACTGCAATGTACTAACCTGACAAGGTCATCGAACTTGTATTCATGGTTCAGGATTCCACTTTTAGGGGTGATTGTATTTCTATGAATAGTGATTTCTTGAGGATTCTTCATAAACAAAAGTTAGAATTACAAACACTCACATATGCAAGCATAAGCAAACTCTTCCATATTCTGATATACACTACCAGTCAAAAGTTTAGACACACCCATTTAAATGGATGTTGTTGGTGATTGTAAAGACTGTACAGTCTTATACCTAACAGCTCCAACTGATGAGAGTCTGAACCAGTACATACCCTGATATACCACATATACTCTTGATGTACCACAGTATGATATTTCTCCATATCTCCACCTCTAATATATATTTAGTGGTGTAAAAACTGATCTCTTTTTCTGCACAGTGTAAAAGCTCTAGTTCTCCTTTCAGTTTAGTGAATATTCATGAGGGACAGACCAATAGAATTTCTAAGCTCCAAACCTGCTTAGAAATAAAGCTTGTTCTATCAGCCTCCACTGCAGGGTAAGAAAGCTGGTTCCTCCTCCTGTAAAGCTCCATTCAGGAGGTGTTTAAGGTGGACTGTATAATTCCATTAGTTCTAATTTATAGCTTGATGTTTAGTTTATATTCTAAAGTAACGTATTAAGATAAACATAAGGAGAACCTTCTGTGAGTAGCCTTGTCTAAACTTTGACCGGTAGTGTGCTCCATAACTCAGGTATATATCCTCAAATATCCAGTCAAATATACATATTTCTTCAACCCTTATCTTTCATATGTTCAGATATTCAAAAACTATTATAAGACGAAGACAACTTATTAAGCACAAAATGCATTTTTAAAAAATCATTTCTTTTGTTGAAAGAAAAAAACCTTATCCAACACCAATTGACCCTGTGTAGAAAAATGTATTGCCCCCTTTAAATTAATCAAATTTAGTCAATAATTGGGACCAATTATATACTAAATTTACTTGATTAGTTGATCAGATTGCAGTCTGATGGCCAGTAGAATGTTTTGGTCACAAACTGAATTCATGGTTCCATCAATTAATCAAATGATTAATCAAATTTAGTTAATTTGGAGAAATTAAGTTTGACACACTCAAAAAAATAAACTACAACAACGGTGATGGACCTACAAACTAAGAATTCATCAACATTAGTGGTGTGTGTAAACACTTAACCTGAAATAAATGAAAGTGCTTTTCAAGTACATTGGAAGACAAATAAAATGAACTGAAATATTTCAGTTTCATGCTATAAACCGCTGAATATATATAATGCTGATATATCGAAGTTCTTACAGACTTTATTTAATTAAATGGAAATATGTGGCACAATTGTAATTACTGCTAGCCCTGATGAATGTTATAATTTTAAAAATGACTCTAAAACATTGACCTTCATCAAATGCGTCAAATGCGTCAGTTTTAACTGCTTTATAGGTACTTACTATGATTTCAACAAAGACTGCATTCTGGTCAAGCGGCTGCAGATCAGGAGTCATGGAGAACACTCTGTATTTAACTGAAAAAGACATAATAGGTCAGGATTCCAACTGACTGGTGGCAGCCCATTGTATAATTCAGTCAAATGAAAAATATGGAATATAAATTTTAAACAACAACATGATTTTAAAACAACACCTACAGTTATTGGCTATGGATTTCTTGGCACAAAGCAGACAGAATGAAAACAGTTTCTTGCAAGTTTCTTCTGAGTCTGCTTAGTTGGTCATTCATGGACATGAGATACACTGTGACGGCTTGAGAAAAGACCCAAACCAGTGAGAGTTAGCAGCCCAATCAAATGTCTTTTGACCGGTTTCACTGAACAATGCATGTTTAGCATTGTTGCACCAGACTTTGGCTATATTGAGAGCACCATTTAGCATTTCAGAGGGCCCTCAAGCAGTACACTTGAGTATGGGATGTGGGTTATGGGGACCGCAGCTGATAAATGCCTTCATTTATCTTTAAGAGATGTGCAATGGCTAATGGGTACATTTTACAGCAGCTATCTGTGAAGCAATACGCCCTTGTTTACTGCTCCCCGTACAGTTTAAAGTGGCCTTCCAATGGAGCGTTTTCACTCTCTGTGGTTTGAAATCAACCTCAATTTGTCTGAATAAGCTGCACAGCCCACTTGGCAGGGAACTATAAGGGGATTTGAATGCACCTAGAGTGCTGTACCTGTACTGCTGGGCGTGTAGATGCTCTTGTCGGTCTGGATGAATATGTAACCCGACTGGAAGGAGACCAAGACCACCTTCTCCACCACACTGGTAGGAAAGCGGGCTTCCAGGTACACATACTGCTTCTCTAAGGGGTCATCGCTGAAGGCATCTGTGTTTTTAGGAATCTGAACCACAAGAAAAGATTTTAGGACTTCTAGGACTAGTTTGTTCAGAAATCCTATTTCTACATTTTCCCAATATGCCAATAGTAGTTAATCACTCAGGACATGTTTAGTCTCAAATAGACTTGCTTATATAGTTTCTGACACTATTTTACATGTTACAGTTATGTATAAGGTATCACTTTGCATTTAGGGTTGTTAGTTATACACAGAGTCACATATTGAAATTACATTTAAGCTAAATGTGATTGGAGCTGTAAGATGCACATATATGGTACCAGTCAAAAGTTTAGAGACAGCTCCCTATAGAAGGTTCTCCTAATGCTTGACTGTAGAATAAAAGTGAAGACATCAAACTATAAAATAACACTCATGGAATTATACAGTCCACCTTAAAACCCTCCAGAATGGAGCTTTACAGGAGAATGAACCAGCTTTCTTACCCTGCAGTGGAGGCTGATAGAACAAGGTTTATTTCTAAGCAGGTTTGGAGCAATTCTATTGGTCGGTCCATCATGAATATTCACTAAACTGAAAGGAGAACTAGAGCTTTTCCTTTTTTTAGACTATATGTGGTATATCAGGGTATGGACTGTTTCAGACTCTCATCAGTTGGAGCTGTTAAGTGTAAGCCTGTAGAGTCTTTAATATCACCAACTACATCTAATTAATTTGGAGTGCCTAAACTTTTGACTGGTAGTGTCCAGAGATAGAATTCCCATAATATTACCATGTTATTGTTCACTTATTACTCATCAGTGCTACCAATACATTTTGCCTAGCAGTCAAACAGTACTGACCGTTATGTCTACAAGTGCACTGTATTTGTTTCCAGCGTTGAGGTCCACCGTTTTAGATGCGAGATCTATATTTTTCTGTGGAAAATTCTTCACAAAGATCCTCACAGACAGATCTCCTCCAGCATAATCCTGAGCCTCCACAAACACTTTCTCTGGAGCGCCCACCCTCAGCAAGTTTGGGGCAGTCAAGATGTTGCTGGCAGGATAAATCACAAAATGTAAGGCTTTTTATAAATCAATATTGTAATCAATTGTGATGAATGCATGCATGAATGAATAATAATAAAACGTTTTGATTTATGTACAACACTGCTTGAAAGTGTTTGAACTCTTTTTTCATTTTGTGAATTTCTATTTAAATGTGACCTAAAATACATATGATCATAAGCTCATCGGACAAAAAATGAGCCACCTGTGACTGAAACATGCCCAATAGAATAGCATGTAATTGTAGGGGGTTGACCGTTTTTGTAATGTTTGTTAAAGTGTCAGCTTACAATTCAATCCCCGTCAGGATCCATTTTAGAACTGTCACTTGAATGTGTTCTTCTCCTATCTACCTCTTTATCTGTTAGGATTCTGTGATCTAGGTTCTTTAATCCACATATTAGTTTTAACCTTCCTTATGCTTTCCCATCTTGTATGTAGTTTAGAATATCACATGTGTAGTTGTAGTTATTGGATCTGTGTTGACTGAGTCATGATTTAAAACACAATCATCATGAATTATGTTTTAAATCATGGATTTTAATTTACTTTATCCTCTGTTTGTTTTACTAAATGCTTTGCTTTATTCCAATGTAACCTCTTAGGATTGTTAAAGGTTGAAACCCTAATACAAAGTGGGTGTATATAATCTCAGGGGATATAGAATGTATAAGGCTTTAGGTTGTTTTATTTTATTCTTTCTATATTTTGGTTAATCACAATATGCATTCATCCTACACATGAAATGCTTATTTTATTAATAATACAGCCATGCTTGAAACTCTCAAGTGTATGTGAACATGTGACACACTCGTGGAGGAAGGAGCAAGCTAATGCATATTCATGAGGAAGACCCCTCCTAGTTCCGCCTCCAAAGACCTGTACTTAAACTCAGGTCACACACAGGGAATTGGGTGGCTTTTAGCTCAGTTTGCGGCTCAGTTGGAGCTCAGCTTGGGCTTTTGGCTCGAGCTCGGCTTCGGCTCAAGAACAGTTTTCATTTCGGCAAGAAAGAGCAAGTTCAGCTCAGTTCTTCAGTTTGACTCTCCAGCCCTTTGGGGCTCTCTTGGCGCTCTCCCTCCGCTTCTCTGGGAAGCTGGAGACCACACACTCTCCTGCAAAGCTCTGGCGTTCCAAGATGACGACCAGCGGAAGATGGGTCCTCTAGAAGCAGTCCCTTCGAAAGAGGCCGCCAAAGAAGTCAAGATGTAGCCAGCGCAAGGTCCGCTTACCTGACTACAGAGTCGCGGACCAGATAAGCCAGCATCAACTGCCAGACGCCAGAACACGTGACCAGAGACGGGTCCAACCCAAAGTGAAGAAAGGCTGCACGCCGGCCCTCTCCACGGGCAGACCGCCAGCGGCCCAGCAGGTGCCATCACGGCCAGTCCAACCACATGGGTCAACGGATCACCTCCCCCGACCAAGCCAGACTGCACTCAGCCCCTCGCTTCCTGAACTTCACCTCCTGGACTTCCAGTAAGGTGACATGACCAAAATACTCTTCTGTGGTCCAGTCCTCGGTGCTGCGCTTAGTGATGCCGTGTCTTTGATAATATGATCTTAGAGTAATTGTTGCATTCAGATTTATGCTCCTTCTCCACGAAATAGCTTCCTCTGAGTTCAGTAAACTCATGTAGTCTCTCAGTGAATGTAACGTATCCGGACTCTCTATTATGCATATCTCAACCCCACTCATCTTTTAATGTGTTATTTTACTTTGTAAATATGCTGTAAATAAACTGCTTTTATAAAACTAGTCTGGATAAATGACTCAATATTGTGGCAAGCGTGCAGATCACTAGATGTCTCGGAAATGAACTCTCACCCTGAGATTGGATCAGATGGCGATTATGGTTTGTGCTTAAATTAAGCTAAACTCTGAAATCCTATTAATTAAACAATTGATTAATTAATTAATTAATTGGTTAATTAATTATCACATATACCCCCTTTTATTATTAAACCCCCCTACATAATACATCCATGAATAACAGCTGTGGTTGGATTTGGCATGTACTGGACAAGTTTCTGGATGTAGACCACATCAATGTTCAGACACTCTTGCATCAAAGAATGATGCAGTTGGGCCAGATTTGGTGGATGCCTTCCCTGACACAATTCCAAGGGGAATTCCCTGTAGACTGGGATTTTAGCCACTGCTGGTAGACCCGTATGACCGTACGCTTCCATACACCTGCAGATTCAGCTACGTCCTTCACACTATGATCTTTGGCACGCCCAAATGCAGTCACTCCTTTTAGCCAATCATTAACATCTGCTTTGGAGCCATTTTCCACACATGGAACGAGACATTCCCTGCACTGTAGCACCTCTTCCCAATCTATGGATCCCGTCACTCACACCCCGCAGGTATTTACAGACCTATCATCCTCATGCAGCGCCATCTGCAGGAGTCTGAAGTTACTACCACCTTAAACACACAACATGATTTTTTGGCAAAAGTACGTGAACCTTTTAAATGCTCAACTTGGTCCAGATAATAATGAGGTCAGGAGGTTCGAACTAATTGGAGGACAATCAGGTGTGAGTGTGACTGATCCTACCCTGCTTAAAAACTATCAACCTCGCTCTTCACCATCAAAGTCTGGCCTTTACAACACACATCTTTTAGTGAACAGAAAATCATTTTCCAATGTTCGTTAGGTTGGAAGAGCTTCCACAATATCTTTTATAGGCAAGTTTTGACTTGTGACAGTCAGAAAGTACAAATTGAAAATTGTGGTCATCCAACAAAAATGTCTCCAAAACTAGGACATAGAATATTCTGGGAGGTCACAAATCAGTCCAGGGTGATAGGATCTGCAGGCCTCTCTTACACTGGCTAATGTCCGAGTTCATGAATCCACAATCAGGCAAATACTTAACAAGAATAGTCTGTGTGGTGTAAGAGTCTGGGAAAAAACAGTGAATATTTCTACCTGTTTAAAGTTTTTCAAAGACCACTAGTGGAATTGTAAGGGTTCGGGCGGTGCCGCCTGCTGCCAGCAGAGGGCGGCAGCGGTGGAGCCTCCCCGAGGCAACTACAGCCCAGAACTCCAACCCCCAGATGCCCCGGGCTGATCACCCAACGAGCTGCACCTGATGCACCGGCTATATAAGCTCCCACCAAACAGCCGTCAAATGCTTTACCTTTGTAGAGGGGTAGCCGGTAACGGCACTAGCAAAATTAAAAGAAAAAGAGAAAAGACGCGTGCTTTAAAAGAAGAGAGAAGAGAGACAAGTGCTGCAACAAAGAGAAAAGACACCTGCTCAAAAAATAAAAATAAAAAAAAGACTAAGACACATGGGTCAAACCAAACGAAAGAAAACAACGAGAAACATGAAGACCCAGAAAAGAAAAGATATCCCCTTTCTGTCTGTCCCTTTCCCGGTTGGTTCTGTTCTCTTACAAAGGCTCCCTTTTGTTTGAGCATACCACTGTTGGCGTCTCCTTTGTTTGAGCCTTTTTCTCACTCCCATTGACAAAACCTCCTCTGACACGCCTCACGTGTATCAGCGGTAGCACGTGAGGCCGCCAGTACTGATGTCATGTGAACAGATAACACAACTTGATCTTTATTGCTTCAATGAGAAATGTTTGGCAAAACCAGACACTGCATTCCAGCATAAAACCTTAAAACATGGTGGTGGCAGTATCACGGTTCAGGACTGTTTTGCTGCTGTTGGACCAGGACAGTTTGCTTGGATCATAAGAATTCTGCATTGTATCCAGAAATTCTACAGGGGATCGTTACATCATCCATTAACCTCAACAACAGGTGGTTCTGCAAAAGGACAGCAACCCTAAAACACCCTTGTGTGGGGTTCACACAAGAAGGTCCACCAATATAACACAGCTGAAGCAGTTTGTAAGGAGGAATGGTCCAAGATTTATCCAAGTCAATGTGCAGGGCTGACCAACAGTCGTCAGTGTGTGTGTATATACAGTACAACAAAAACCACTAAAACATGAAATTGTTTTCTTATATTGTTTACAATTTAATACAGCTCAAATGAAATTTACTAAACACTGGTTTCTGTTTTTTATAAGCCTTTCATATACTGTCCCACCTTTTTTGGAATTGGGCTTATAAACGGAGATGAGTGTTTGTATGCTCCCTGTCCTGAGAAATGCAGTAAACAGGTGATCACAAAAACAGGAAACAGAAATGGATTTGCAGACCGAAGAATTCATTGGAGCCGCTTGTTTAGAATGTTGCTTCACCGCCTCATAACTCATTTCAAGTAAAACACGACCACTGCCATACGGAAGCAGCGAAGAAGAAACTCTGGCAAATAACAAAATAACCAAAGTTACAGCAGAACTTTCTGAAGAGGGGTTGTGCGACCTGTTCCCGGAATTGTAAGCATCTGTATGATGTCATGTAACCAAGGCACAGGGACAAACCAAAGTAACAGAACAGCTGGGAGAAGACTTGGCAGGAATTAGGTTTGGAATTAGGTTTGGTTTGGAAGGTGGTGAAGGAAAAGGATCTTTTGGCTCTGAACTGAGCTTACATCCATGCCAATGTACGTAAAGGACGCATAGAAGCATGTGGGCAGTGAGGGGCACAATGTGTGAAACGTACATATACATATATGTGAGCATAAATGAGCTGTTTATAGAGGCTCCTGACATGAACAGGCTTTGGTCTGGATCTAGTACAGTAGTTTTAAAACTGTTATAACAGTGTTATTTACAAGTACATATTATTCCTCATAAATAGCCTTTATAATAACTACTAATGTCTACTTTTACAGAGTGTCTGCATGTGTGTGTGATATACTCACAGTGGCTCACATAGTGAGAGCAGTGGTGAAGACAGAAGGGCAGCAGTGATCCACAGCAGGTCCACCTGCAGCATCCTGCCTGTCTGATCCTGCCTGTGTCTGAGGAAATGTCTGTTACTGAGCAGATATACAGCTTTAATACACACCAGTATCTCTCTTACCTCACTACTGGACAACCCCCTCCACCCCCTGCCTCAGTGTAGCTATGTGAAGGGTGAGGGGTTCAAAGTTCTGTGCTAATCGCTATCAAAGTAGTGCCTCTCAGTATGGCGTCAGGCTGCTATGTTTGCTAACGCAACAACCAGACGTCCTTGCACAGAGTTGTAGAGGTTCCGAATGGTGTCCTGTGATAATCCATCCCATGCAGCTTGAGTATTCTCACATAGTTCCTGCAGATGGTGCGGTAGGGGTGGAGGTGGAGAGACACCAGGCCTTCTGGACGTGTGACAACAAACTGTTCATCTTGGCGGTGACCACGGTGCCTCCACACACAGATTCGTTGGTCGTCTCCATCAAGACAAAAGTGGGACTCGTCACTGAAGATGACCCGCTGCCATTCTGAGTCACTCCGTGACAGTCTGGCACGACACCATTGCAGTCTTTGGCGACAGTGACGTCGTAACAGTCTGTGTGCATGTAGTCCTGCGTTGTGCAGCAGTCTGCCAATGGTGCTGCACTAACAGGATGACCCATGGAGGCATCACTGCTTACTGAATGTCCGCAATCGTGGCTGTTGAGTCAGTCAGGTAGAGCGAAGGACTTGCTTACATCACATGCACAGCCAAACGTGAAACTTGAATCATTAGCATGTCTCACGATGTCAAACCTACCCTTCAAGTTTGATTCCTTCTGGGTGCAGCTATTTGTGCAGCTATTCTTTTAATGATGAGTGTAATTGCAGATTGTATTTACTTCCTACATACCTTGTGGAATGATGGTACAAGAAAGGACCAGATGCAGTTGCTACAAGACCAGATCTCACCCTTAATGCGTACTACCACCTCCAGAATTGGCCCACTACCTAATCAGAAGACCGAAAATTCTTAGTTCAGACAAAACGTCTCTTGTTCGTTTCACCCAACTCCCCTATTAACCAGGACCTCCACAGTTGCATGGTGCCACAAGGTTCATGAGTATTGGGGCCGTCATGTGCCTCCTCCTTATGGACCCTCAGTGCGGATGGCCTGTGGGTGGCAGGTGCAGGAAGCTTTTAAATGAACTGTTTGAACAATAATGAACCATAATGCCGCCCATCTGACATCAAGAAGCATTCCTGCTTGGATCATCTGTCTCTTGTTTTCAGAGAATGCAATTCATTACCATTGATTGGATTAATTTAGAACGAACATTAGGTTGGTTCATCCAGAGTGGACACTAGCTGGATTCATTTGGAATGGACATTGGTTTGATTCATTCAGAGTTAACATTGATTGGGCTTTTTCAGGGTGTCCATTAATTGGATTCATCCACAGTGGACGTCGGTTGGGTTCATTCAGAGCAGACATTGGTTTGATTAATTTAGAATGGACACTGGTTGGGTTCATTTGGTTGGACGCTGGTTGGGTTCATCCACAGTGGACACTGGTTGGGTTCATTTGGTTGGACGCTGGTTGGGTTCATCCACAGTGGACACTGGTTGGGTTCATCACTGGATGGGTTCATTCAGAGCGGACACTGGTTGGGTTCATTCAGAGCGGACACTGGTTGGGTTCATCCGGAGCGGACACTGGTTGGGTTCATTCAGAGCGGACACTGGTTGGGTTCATCCGGAGCGGACACTGATTGGTTTCATTCAGAGTGGACACTGGTTGGATTCATTCAGAGTGGACACTGGTTGGGTTCATTCAGAGCGGACACTGGTTGGGTTTATTCAGAGTGGGCATTGGTTAGGTTCAGATAGTGTATAGAGGCACTTGAAGAGTTAACTCCTTCCCGTAAATGAGGGCATCCGCTGAGCAAATTCAACCTTTGACCATTTGGAAAGCCCCGCTAAAAGTGATTACACATGGGTCACTGACTGAAAGCGTTCTGAAACTGTGCCATTTAAATACTTGTATGTAAACATGGGCCTATTATTCCTATTTGAATGCAGCTGAAAGAGATTATGGTGTCATAAAAAATGTTAAAACCATCAAAAACAGCCTTTTATTATCTTAAAAAAAGGTTTATTCTACAATCAAAAGTATGGTGTCCCCGATCAAAGGTATGGTGTCCCCGATCAAAGATGTGGTGTCCCCATACCGATGTCCCAACAAGATTCCATTCTGTTGTGTCCAGCAGGGTGCACTACTGTAATGGTCTCTTAACTCGTCCCATGCTAAACCCTTTGTCCTGAATGGTATGTGAAATATGCCAAATGTGCCATTTCTCCTCTCCAATCAAACTTACAATCATGCCTGAAACATTAGGATCATTTTCAAGCTTCTGTGATGCAGTGTGGCATGATTTGGACATGATATAAACAAGACAAGCCTAGCAGGAGTGGTAGATACTTCCCTTGCCTAAACTCAATAAAAGTCAGAGCACCTCAGATTTCACTTTGAGTTGTGAATTAAGTGTCTCCTGACTTCCATTTATTAACGTCTGACTTGACTCCTTGAATGATTCCACGCTGAACTCAGTCATAACCTTTCTCAGCATTCTGAGATGAGGCATGCAAACTTCTGGATCATCAAGAGGTGCACTGGTTTTAAATGCAGGATTTCTGGAGAAAACCAGTCCAAGATAACTCCACTAAACCTGAGTTTGATTTCCTTCAGATAATGAGAAAATTAATACTATTGTTGTTATTAACTATATAGTGTTAACTATCAAGTGAACCTTTTTCAGGGTCTGGCTTTTTGAATTTCATCCTGTTAGTGATCTAAATGGTCTTTATTAGTTCCATAAACAGCCTGAAGATTTGACTCAACAGACCACAGAACACTTTTCCACTGAGCATCAGTCCGTTTCAGATGGCCTAGAGTTCTGAGACGTCAGCCAGTGTTTCTGGACGTTGTTGATATGTGACTTCTACTCTGTATAGTACAGTCTTAACCTGCATGTGTAGATGCAGCAGTGAACCGTGTTTATTAACAGCACTTTGTCAACGTATTCTCAAGCCTATGTGGTGACATCCATCACAGCACATGTTTGTTTCTAATGGAGTGCATTGTGTGGGACTGTGAAGGACAGTCCTTTCTCCTCAATGTTAGCATTAACGGCTGGTGATGTTCAGCTGCATGCATGAGCAGCATTATGCCGGAGCTACGATGCCTTTGGGGAAAGATGACGCAACCTGTTAAATTCAGCATATCACCAAAAATGTGTGGTGTCCACTCCTATCATAAGAAACAAGGAAATGCACATTAAACGCTATTTAGTGTAGCCTTACTGTAATGTGTTATCATTATTAGTCATTTGTTTATGCTGATCAAAACAAGTCATCGCGCCTTGAGAGCGACTCACTTTACATTTCCAGATTCAGAGACAATGTAGTCAGTTATCCAGTGGCATACATGATGATTGACCACTAACACCAGACCTGTATCAGTCTCCAAGACTGAATCGTATTAAAGGCAGAGCTACAGTCAGTCAGGTGGTAGATCTACAGGGATCTACAGTACAGTTTTTCTTACCTTGAAATGTCCACAAGATGGCACTATGGATCTTCAACATCTTCCTTTTCTTCCTATACTTCCTAAAACTGTTTACAGTGGTAATATTTACTTCATTTAGACATGAGAACATGAGCAAGTAAAATAAACATAAGTATTATTCCCTTCTTCCATTTGGGTCTGCATTGCCGTGGTTCAGGCTGCTTGGATGAGATGAGCCAAGATGTAGTTAATGTTGCCCTGTACTTCCTGTTGTCACGCTTCCGGGTTTCCCCATCTCCTCCGCTCTCCCGGACTCCACTTCCCAGGGGGCTACGCTCGATGACGTCACTCCCGCATGTGCACGATCGGAATCTCTGATTCGCTCCCGCTCTCCAGAGTTCTAACACAGCTGTAATCCATTATCTCACTCATATATAAGCCTCATGGCTGCCAGCAGTTCCCTGCGAAGCTTTGCCAAACATAGTTTGCAATTCTGAGCGTTTTCATCCTGTTCTATGCTTTTCTGGTTCTGACTTTCTTCGTGTTCCCGACTACTCTTTTTGCTCGTTCCCTTTCTGGCCTTATATTCTCCTTTTGGTTACCGACCTCTGCCTCCTCTCTCTCTTCCCCTTTAGCCTCGCCCTTCCAACCTGTCTGCCTCCACTGACTGCCTCCTCTGGTTTCTGACCTGTGCCTGTCTTTGACTCTGTTTGTGCCTTTCCTTTTTTGCGTTGTCGTTCATTGCGGCTTGGTTGGATTGTTCATTTGTATAATAAAACCACTTTGACTTTTAACTCTGCACACATCGTTCCGGAGTCTTTTGCCCTGACACCTGTATGCAGCCAAATGTACATCCATTTTCTCTTTTGATTGTCTGCTGCAGTATTTTAGTAGTGAGTGCTCTGGTTCTTGTAATGGCTTTATTTTGTATTATTATTCCTGATTTATTAATAATAAAATAAAGTGTTTTAATATTAAAATTTGTTGGTTTGTTCTAAATTGCTCACCGCCCAGATACAAAGAACTTGCTGTCTTGGGGTAATGTCATTTACAGTGGTTAATCGGAGCTCTTAGGGCTCTTATAATCTGAGGTGGTGTAGTTGGCTACAAATTTTTATTGCGACCTGGCCGGCATCACAAGCACATTCTCTATCTAGTTCCTTTTTTTGCAACCCCGAACTGTAAGTCAACCACGAAATCAACTTACATTGTGTAATTCATACACGTATATACGTCCAACTCTGAGAAGCTTTAACCAGTTGCTACCAATCAATCAATTTTTTCCACTTAGTGTTGGTGTTATGGTGGTCCCTTTTTACTGATGGAGGAGGGAGGGGGGTTGCTTGACTGTGCAACACTAGATGGCCAACCAACAATAACTGTAACGCCTGTAATGCTAGTTGAAGCAGTGTTGGTATCTATGTATAGGTGCATGGCTGTCTGTAACCTGCCTGCTTCACTGCTGCTATGTTCAAAAAGGGCTTTGTTTCCTCTATGTTTTGTATATGTGTATGTGTGTGTATAAATATATATATATATATATATATATATATATATATATATACGTGTATGAATTACACAATGTAATATATATATATTATATTTATATATTTAATATAGTATTAGTGTGACCGAGTATGACCGAGGCTGCAACAATTGTGCTTTCAGTTTGCAATCAGTTCAGGAAGCTGAGCTGTTTGTGGTTACTTTTACAGCTAAAGCAACAGCCACAAGCTCTCTGATTGGTTGAGAGCTTTAAGGAAAGTACAATTCAGGGTCAGAGTGACTTTTTGACCTCAGCACAATATTTAGGCTTAACCAGAAGAACTGATCTCATTAGACTTCCTAATTGTCTCAGGTCAAGTAGTTTGTTTCCTACAGCTGAATAATTCTTATGCTGGTTCTAATAAGAATTATTAGATTCTTACTTATTCGATTATTAGACATTCTGCACAGGCAACAGATCTAGAGCTACAGGACAATGAGCAGGAGAAGGGATGATTATGGTGAGTAGAAGACATTATATATATTCAAAAGCTTACTAACAAATTCAAACGTTTCTCTCTACATGCGAGAAATTCTGCTTTATCTGTTATTTGTTAACTTTACAATGATAGATAACGTATGAACAGTTCATATTACAGCAGAACGTGATGTTTTTGCATTGCTTATATGTTTACATTTTCCATGTTATATGTAGAACAGCACTAAAACAGCGTCGGGCTCATTATTCCCTTACTTGACATAGTGTGCTGGTGCCGTCTAGTAATGATCTTGAGAAGTTTAAGGCATATCCACATATATGACATATAATGTGATTTATTATTTTTTTTAATGAGTGAGAAGCACTACATTTGCAGCGATGACACTGTCAACAGGATGACACTGAATGTCAGACAATTTGTTCGGTAGTGTCCGCACGACCAGTATGGCACACAAGACCATCCTGCTACCCAGAGAACCTATGATGCAACCCTATCCAGCTCTTCCAACAGCTTGTATTGCTTTTGAACTCTTCTCTGAGGCATACTTTGCTTGCAAAGGAAAAAGGCTTTTAATTACGTACACATGTTCTCTGTGCAGTTCCTTTTGTTGCTCTGCAAGTCTAACAGGGAATGAGCTTACATTGTGTAATCCATACACACAAATACGTCCAGCTCTGAAAAGCCAGTCAAATTTCCCAGTTAGTGTTGGTGTTATGGTGGTCCCTTTGTATTGATAGAGCAGCATGGAGGTTGCTTGACTGTGCAACACTAAATGGCTTTCCATCTGTACCATCTTATACTCACCATAACCTGTCTTCTCTCTAGGTATGGGCGCTGGGTTGGGTTGCCAGGTAGTGCACTTATGCTATGTATGTCTGTGTATTATTCTCTCTAGGTAGCAGCACTGGCCCTTGTTCGGGCAGTGTCTGAGCTCAGGGTGAGTTTTAGACTCCTAACCTTCTTATACTAGCTGGGAAACATTATCCGACGGAACACTAAGCACGGTTGTAAGTCGCTCTGGATAAGAGCGTCTGCTAAATGCTGTAAATGTAAATAAATGTAAGTGTCTAAAATACAGTCTCTGGCCAGGGAGCGTAGTTACAAGGTACGCATTTCTGATGAACTGCGTATCTCTTACGGGATCCTTTGGTGTGGAATCTATCGAGTGATTTTACTTTTTCCCTTTTTTTCAGCACCTTTGCTTGAAACTGTTTCGGAAACATCATATTTATCTCCTGGTAAGCAGCATTATTTTCCTAAGCTCCCTTTCTATTATATTCAATTGCATTTGGATATAAGGGTCTTCTCTTATAAACTCTTATGGCTATTATGCATTGCATTATTTAAGTTCAGAGTAGTCTTGCACACAATCATAGTTGTCTAGTAAATGTTTGTATGCTTGTGCACAGGTAAGAGTGAACTGGCAGAGAAAAGGTTGTGAGATTAATGACATGTTTATTTAAATAAAAGGTAAAAATACACTCATCCTCAAAAAACATAGTCCACACATAGTGTAATAGTGTAATAGTGTAATCCCTTTACATTAAGGATTGACTAACTAACATGCAATAATGTATTACATGAACAATAGTTACAATGCTCAGCTCCTCTTAAGTAAAAAATAATAGAACTATGTGTTAACATGGTAAGTAAACATGTAACTGTGTTATTACATGTTTATTTAACATTAGTTAACCATGGTTAATGTATTACTTCATGTTAGTTAGTCAGTACTTAATGTAAAGTGTTATCTGTGAGTGTAATATTGAATGCAGTATTCAAAACCGTGGACCAGATTTCCCGCACCCTTTCAAACATCACGGTAATTGCTGTTCTGTCAAAGAGAGTATAATGCAGATCAGCAATGCCGGAGAGGGTAATTGGTAGAGTCCGGTGAATTCCTGGTGGGCTGATAGCATTTTGGACTGTTTACTGCGATGGACCTAATGCATGGAGTCACACATATTGTATAAGCACAACAAACTATAAATGTTGGAGTCTACAGGAGGAACGAGGGATGAATAAACGACATATAGAGGGGTGCAGGTCAGTATGGCTGTGGATTAGAGTTTGGAGATCTCCACTGAGATACTACATGCAGTTTGGTGGCTGTTGGGTAAAGGAAGCAGTAGAGTTTGGGTGAGGTCAAAAAATGAATGGGACTCTATGGGTGGGGGTGGGGGGGGGGCAAACAGATGAGTGCGGGTCAGGCCAACATTAAATTTGTGCTCGGGGATCGGCACTAAGATGTATGTAGATGTATCAGAAAGTGTGTCTGATGGTCGAGCAGAAATGAAATCAGTAGATGGGCGTGTAATTTTCCACCCCATTGATTCTTAATGGGAAGAAATTTGGAAACGCTGAATCTGTGAATGATACGTGTGTATATGAGCTGGGTCAGCACGATATCACATGCTTGTTAGAACCTTCCTCTTTATTCTTCTTCCTCAATGTCTTAGAGCTTTTTCTTTCGTTTTTAACCAGACACTAGGTCAATCAGGTGGGCCGTGAAGCACTTGTAGTCGTCCACAGCCTTATACAAAGGGCAGGGGGTCCAACCGTCCATGGAAAAACTGCAGGCAAGGATATAATGTTAGTCATAAACTTCATGTCGGTCGTAAATACGCTGCTCGTTGGTGACGAGTCACGCTTTTGTCTTGGTGGAGATGACCAACGAATCCATGTGTGGGGTCACCGTGGTCAACGCCAAGATGAACGGTTTGTCGTCACGTGTCACGCGTCCAAATGACCTGGTGTCACTCCACCTCCACCCCTACCGCACCGTCTGCAGGAACTGTGTGAGAATATTCAAGCTGCATGGGATGGATTATCACAGGACACCATTAGGAACCTCTACAACTCTGAGAGACAGACTTCTGTATGTGTAGCTCAATAAATATTAGTATCAGTCTAAATTTATCATCATTTATTGTTCCTGGTAACCTTTATCTTCCTTCCCAACAGCACTGCAATCCCACACCTCCTTCTGGGTGCAGCTGTTCTTTTGATGATGAGTGTATATTTCATAACTAGTAGGCTTTTTCAAACATAGGAATTGACCAACAATACTAAATTCTGACACAAAGACCTTCACAAAGTTTAGGCTCAGATGAGTCAGTTTCAGGTTTATTGATTCAAACGTCTTATTGTAGATTTAATGGTTTCAGTCGCTCAGTACTGCAGGACATGGTCAAGGGCTAGTATGGTGGCACGAATAAGCTCTGCAGGCGAGGAAGGAAGTGACAGAATCAGTCGTTAGACAATTGGTAAATTCACCATGTCCTAAATAACATATTAAAATGTCTCCCAACTTGCTTTTTTTTTTTTTTTTTGGAAAGCACATAGAGCAGAACAGAATACCATTAAATTCAGCAATCAGTTTCAGCGCATGGACATTCTATTACACCTAAGTACTTAAACGTCTTCATTTGGATAATGATTTATTACTTTGCCCTATATAAGTGTATTGTTTAGAGATAAACACCTTTTGAAAGCCTTATTTAAAGGCTAAATATTCATGAGAAGCATAAGCAACACCAGTATTTTATTGATTTATTGATTTATTGATTTATTGATTGATTTTCTCAGCAGTTTTGGAAGGAGGAGACGAAATCGTCAAGGGCATTGGTAAATCATGTTATCTTATTAAAATATGCATACACCAATCAGCCATAAGGTTTTTATATTTTAATATAATCATAAGCTGAAAGTAAATATGCAACTCAATTTGAAATACAAAATAAAGTCTGATGTGTATAAGAGTTTCAGCACTGAATCCAAGAGAACAAAAAAATCAGCAAAAAGACAAAATGCGTATAAAAGGAGAAAATCTGAATAATTTTTATAATATTCAAAGTATTTGGGAAGTAAGACCGCAAGACCTGTGTCATATGTACAGCTACTCTGGCAAACAGCTTGACATCAATGAAACTAAAACAGTCATCGCTCAGGAAAAAGCAAAGATATTTTTTACAAATAAGTTGAGTGAACTGAACTCACAGCTTTTCTAAATGTTTAAGTTTTTATTTTTCTTTATTTAATTTTGTTTGTCTGTTAATAGTAGACAATAACAGCTCTGGACAAATGGTATGATATGACTTTATGTTTTATACATATAGTGCATTGCCTTTAGTTCTCAAAAACCAGCAAGGAGGCTTCAGTTGGAAAAAGTTTGAATACCTCTGCTCTAGACAAACAATTTCTGTAAAGGTATTTAAAAGGTCTGTAAAAGCAAAAATGTATGAAATATTGCAGATGTTAAATGAAATTTTGATCAAAAATGAATGTAAACAGATATTAACATTCCGTTAGCATCTATATGTCAAATATTGATATTTGAGTAGGCCAGTCCTAAAAAGTACAACATATAGCATGTGCAACTATCACATGCAAATACTTTATAAGTGTAACTGTAATTGTAATTGTATCTAAATACTGAATTAACAAAGTTAAGGCGTCTACCATTTGTAAACTATTCAGGCTAAAGTGTGCGGACTTATCATATAGGCACTACCATATGTGGGGTTGGCTGTAACATTAGCTAGATAAATGCATAAAATGTATGTAAATATATGATTAAAGTAAATACACTATACTGCCAGAAGTATTCACTCACCCATCCAAATCATTGAATTCAGGTGTTCTAATCACTTCCATGGCCACAGGTGTATTAAACTGGGCACCTAGATATGCAGACTGCTCCTACAGACGTTAGTGAAAGAATGGGTCGCTCTCAGGAGCTCAGTGAATTCCAGCGTGGTACCGTGATAGGACGTGGTAGATCAAGTACACTGACAGAGCGAGGTCAGCAGATGTTGAAGGAACATAGTGCACAGAGGTCGCCAACTTCCTGCAGAGTCAATCACTACAGACCTCCAAACTTCATGTGGCCTTCAGATCAGCTCAAGAACAGTGTGTAGAGAGCTTCATTGAATGGGTTTCCATGGCCGAGCAGCTTAGTTCCAGTGAAAGGAACTCCTAATGCTTCAGCAGACCAAGAGATTTTGGACAATCTCATGCTCCCAACTTTGTGGGGACAGTTTGGCGACGGCCCCTTCCTGTTCTAACATGACTGCACACCAGTGCACAGAGCAAGGTCCATAAAGACATGGATGAGAGAGTTTGGTGTGGAAGAACTTAGCTGGCCTGCACAGAGTCCTGACCTCAACCCGATAGAACACCTTTGGGATGAACTAGAGCGGAGACTGCGAGCCAGGCCTTCTCGTCCAACATCAGTGTCTGACCTCACAGATGAGTGAATACTTTTGGCAATATAATGTATAACCGGTGCCGAAAGTCTGTGTTTAAGGCCTCAAAGCACACAGCTCATTACCTGAAGTGCTGTTACCTGTAGACTGTAGCCCTCAGTATCTGTCTTTCTCCAACTTGTGACCTTTTTTATTCTGTGTGTTTTCATTTATCTTTCAGATCTGATCTGGAAGTCTGATCTGACTCTTGTGTTGGTGGGTAAGACTGGAGTAGGAAAAAGTGCAACCGGGAACCTCATCCTGGGCAGAGAGGAGTTCATATCAAAGCCCTCTGCTGAGTCTGTGACACGAAAAACTCTAAGAGCTGATGAATTAGTGGAGGGTAGAAAGACTACAGTCATTGATACTCCTGGACTTTGTGATACAACAATGGATGAGATTTCATTGAGGGGGGAAATGGAAAGGTGTCTTCAGATTATACCAAAACCATATGGGCTTCATGCCATTCTGCTTGTTATCAGTGTGGGAGGGAGGTTCACCCAGGAGGACAGAAACGCTGTGGAGTGGATCCAGGAGAACTTTGGAAAACAATCTCTGAATTACACAGTGGTTGTTTTCACTAAGGCTGATCTGCTTTATGGGACAGGGCTGGAAAATTACATACAGAGTTCACAAGTCCTTACAGAGGTGGTTAATAGCTGTGGTGGTAGACATCATGTGGTAAACAACTTGGACATGAGAAATCGTACACAGGTTAGACAGCTGCTGAGGATCATAGATGAGATGGTGAAGGGTAATGGAGGACACACGTACACCAATGAAACATTCAGCCAAGTCCAGAAAAAGATCAAACGCAGTGAAAAGTTAGAAAAGGTAAAGGATGTAGCTCTGGCAGTGGGGTCTGCAGTAGGAACGGCAGGAGCGGTAGCTGGTGGGGTAGTACTGGGTTTAACAGAAATGGTAGTGCTACCAGCTGTAGCTGTAGCAGCAGGTGGTGCAGTGGCTTTGGGAACAGGGATTAATTTGGCTGTGAATAAGGTTAAGAGTAATAAAAAAAATGAGGCCAAAAAATGAGACTCAGGTTCATGAATCTGATACTAAACAAGAAGAATACAAGTAACGGTTATAGCCAGATGCACAATGATAAAATATTATGCGGAAGTACATTGTTTATTATTACAGTCACATATTGCAGTGAAATATAGGAAAACTCCAAAAGCCATGTTAAGAATGTTGCTTCATTTACGTAGCTCTTTCATGACCAGATCAGCAGACGGCTGATAGTAGAGCAGTTTGGCTTCAGCGTGAAACTCTTATTGGGAATGAATTGCAGTCTTGTTCTTTGGTTGGCAAAGCACTGAGGGCATCATAGCTCACAGGTACAGTGATAAGGCCCGTCCTTGCTTACATCTCATGCGTAGCCGAATGTGAAACTTGAATCATTTGCATGTCTCACATTGTTAGACCTGCCCGCCAAGTTTCATTCCAGTAGGTTGATTCCTTCTGGGTGCAGCTGTTTATGTAACTGCTCTTCTGATGATGAGTGTATATGATATTTAGAATATATGAAAAAACAAGTCTTAGCTCAAGTTAATGCTAATTGTTACACAGGCTTGCAGATCTCAATACATGAATTGACAGGACAGTAAAATTAACATTAGGAAGAGTGACCTTCTGTAATTTTAATTTAATATGATTTTTATTTTTAATTCTTATCAGTTTTTTTATATATACTTTTTCCTTTGTATTTTTTTCTTTATTCTACATGTTCTTTAGTTCTATAGAATCTGCACTGTCATCACTTTTAATGACCATGAAAGCTGTTTTGTTGCACAACTGGCACTTGATTACTGTTTATTGGTCACTTTTAACGTTCTTTACTGCCTTTGCAATAAACACTATTACTTCTACTCTTAATGTGTCGGGTTCCATGTAAGAGTAAATTTCTCTAAGACAAAAGGGCCACAGGCTGCACAGTCATATATACGCTGTGGATGTGGTAATTTATGATGAAGATAAATAAGTAATTAGTCACATTTACACACATTTGTAGTGCCACCTCTAAAAACAAACACCATCACCCTATATTCAGAGTTAGCTGGAAGTTCCTACAGTGCTAAGACTAGACAAGGAGAAACTCCCTCAGAGCAAGAGGAAGAAACCTGAGAGGAACCAGAAGGGGAACCTGTCCTCCTCTGGTCCACGCTGGATAGCAAAACAGGCATAAAGCTCCATGGTAGGTAAACCGGGCAGAAATACAGGCAAGCAGTGGCACCCAGTCAAGGCTAATAAAGCAGCAGCATGAGACCGCACAGTATGGGCAGTAGTTCCGCATCGGACCACAAAATATGGGTAGTAGTTTCACATCAGACCACACAATATTGGCAGCAGTTCCGCATCAGACCACACAGTATGGAACTAGTTCCACATCAGAGAAGTCAGCAACCACCCTACCATCCCTGAGAAGTCAGCAACCACCCCCCACATCTGCACCTTGTGTCTATCAGGAAAACTAATTACCAAAGGCTCCACTGAACAGGTAGGTTTGAGGCCTAGACTTGAAGACTGAGGCTGTGTCTGAGTCCCCAACACTGACTAGAAGGTTATTCCAATGATGGGGGACTTTGTATCAAAAGGCTCCGCCCCCTGACGTAACTTAATTAGCTCTAGGTACTAATAGTGAGCCAGCACCTTGTGATCTGAGTTTACATGTTGGTTCATAATAAGAGAAAAGTACTTTCTTATTATCTATCTATCTATCTATCTATCTATCTATACAGTATCTATCTATCTATCTATCTATCTATCTATCTATCTATCTATCTATCTATCTATACAGTAACTATCTATCTATCTATCTATCTATCTATCTATCTATACAGTATCTATCTATACAGTATCTATCTATCTATCTATCTATACAGTATCTATCTATACAGTATCTATCTATACAGTATCTATCTATCTATCTATCTATCTATCTATACAGTATCTATCTATCTATCTATCTATCTATCTATCTATACAGTATCTATCTATACAGTATCTATCTATCTATCTGTCTATCTATCTATACAGTATCTATCTATACAGTATCTATCTATCTATCTATCTATCTATCTATCTATCTATCTATACAGTATCTATCTATACAGTATCTGTCTATCTATCTATCTATCTATCTGTCTATACAGTATCTATCTATACAGTATCTATCTATCTATCTATCTATCTATCTATCTATCTATCTATCTATCTATACAGTATCTATCTATCTATCTATCTATCTATCTATCTATCTATCTATAGAGGTGTTGAATATAATTAGTTCTTCCATTTTAATGCTTTATCAGCATGGCCGAGGCCGCAGCATTGGTGCATTCAGCCTGCATTCTGTTCAGGAAGCTGAGCTGTTTGTGGTTACCTTCACGGCTAAAACAATAGCCACAAGCTGTCTGATTGGTTGAGCGCTTTTAGGGAAGTCTAATTCAGGGTGACTCTGTGACCTTAGCACACCATCTAAGCTCAACCAGAAGAACTGATCTAATTAGACCTCCTAATTTTGTTTCCTACGGCTGATTCGGATCTTATTCTTATTCTTCATTTTGCACAGGCAAAGGATCTAGAGCTACAGGACAATGAACAGGAGAAGGTCTGAATATGGTGAGTAGATAACCTTTATTTCACTGTATATCATTTAACATTTAAAAATAAGTACATGCATACTAGGCATTGCAAGATACATTATTTGGACATAGTATTTAGTATGGTAGTATGTGGTTCTGGATGTCTTTAATGATTGAGCATGGGTACTTCTGCTTCGCTGTAGTGAAACCAGCAGGCACCCAGGCCCTGTGTGGATAAGTATGGACACCTTTCAGTATGATTGTGTGTTATTTGTGTGATATTTTTACTCCAGTCACTTTATGGATAGCACCACTGTTGGAACAAAGCCTTGTGTATCCATTAGGAAAATAATGATTCACTTTTAATGGAAGTTAAAAGAGAAATGGTTCACTTCCAGCTCAGTTTTGGACCATTTCTACTTGTTCATTCATCATGATATTTTGACACGGACAACTGGCTGTATGTTTTTAAGTGAGGTAAGCTAAATATAGATATGAGCACAACAAGGCTTTCAAAAAAGAAAAAAAAATGTTTGGTGATTTTAACAAATTCATGTGCCATTCTGCAATTCCCCCTGGTGAAAAAAAAAAGAAATTATAACGCTGCTTGTTTCCTTTTGCACCAAACTGAGACCAGAATACATTGTCTACTATGAATCATTAAGGGGACTGCTATAAATTATTTAGAAATGATCACATTTTCAGTCACAAAACAATAAATAATATAGGACCTAATATAAATATTTCACTATGTGCTATACACTATAGTAGCTACTGTTAGTGATTCACCATTTACAATAAATCATCTATTAATTACTATAAATGATCCAGTAACTACTACAAATTACTCAGTAATCTACTATAAATTATTAAGTATAATTCAGTGTCATCGTGGACAGTGGTCTCTAGATGCTACAGCACAGGAGCCAGAATACATTTGGGGAGAATGGGCTTGGGGCTCCCGACTATCTGGAGAGGGTATTGGGCTTTGTGTTCTTGGTCCTGAGCTGATAGGAAAGTACAAAATTCAACAGAACCCCCCTGACTTGGCAAGGGTCCAGGTGTTCATTCACCCTGAAAACCACGTTCTTGTGGTCTACCCAACAACAAACTGGCCAATTGCCTTAATTCTTCAGGTGTGAGCTTGACTGTGAGCAACTCCTGACTCACAAATTCATAGTCACGCTCGACTGTGCTGAGAATAAAAGGCATGTGAACAGAGTCCATTGCTATAGCCTATCGATTGGGAAAGGATGGCCCCTTGGCCCAATGTCAAGGGCATCCACCTATTCAATAGAGGGGACATTAAGATCCGGCAACCAAAGAAGTGGGCCATACTGAGGTAGCCTTTAGGTTCCTAGAATGCCATTTGGCTTTCATTCTATGGAATTTGCCCTGATTCTTCGCAAGGGGTCTGATCCAAAACTCCAAAAAAGTACATAGTCTCTAGATGGAGGTCAGCAGTGGTCCTTTAGTGGTCCCTTTTTATTGCTGGATTGAAGGTCAGTGGCTGTAGGTACAAAATAGGTGTTTCTATTAAACTGCATATCCTTTCGTTTGATGCTGGTATGTGACATATGGTTTTATAGCACCTTCAAGTGATTTTTGCTCCTTTTGCTTTTTTGTAGTACCTTTGCTTGAAGTCGACGAAACATCGTTTTCTGGTGAGTACCTCTAGTTTCAGTCTAAGGGTCTTTATAAGGGTTTGTCTAATATGCATTGCCAGTGTTCAGATCAGAGTAGCCTATTACATCAGAGTCCATAGAATGATGTTTATTTCATACAATGAAATCAATGAGTTTTTGGATTACTGTGCACGTGAGTAAGGCTGTAGTAGAGCAGATAGCAGGTTTTGCTACTCTTATAGAGCTTCTTTTCTTGTGTTATGGACTGGCTAACCTAAAACATTGATTGAGCGGGTCACATGGGTGTGTTCCCAGGACATCTAGTAGAAAGGCAAATCAGAACCTTCTTTAAGAAGTCCCTATTTAAAAGCTGGATAATGTTTACAGCAAGTGGACACAGTGGGGGTCTGTATATGTGGGGGTTGGGGGGGTGGGGGGCGTTTACTGACTGGGCCAATGGGGCCAATGCCTCTGGACCTCTGACTGGGGCTCAGGGGGCTTCAGACTACAATACTTGGATGAACAGCTAGCCATTGAATATGTACAAATGACTAAACATGTGACATACAAAGAGGAAGTGTTGGAAGATCAATCACATGTGCTCATCAGAATATTACACATGAAGTCAGACTTTGCTGAAGTATTCAAATTTGGGCATGCAAACATTTCAATTCAATTCAATTCAAATCAACTTTATTGTCATTATACCAATACAGGGTTGTACAGTATAAGGAAACACAGTCAGGCTCTTTCTCCAGTGCAGTTACAAGAATATGTGTATAAATTATATATATATATTTTTGTCGTATGCGCAGAGGCACCTGATTGGTGCACACAATTCTTTTAGTTTCTGCTTATTGGTTAAAAATCAAACCAAGCAATGATCCAAACCAAGCAATGATCAGTTTGTGTTTTATTTATTTATTTTTTTTCTGTTAAAGTCCCCAAGGATTATATGAATTATGAATTATATTGTGAGTTATATTTGCACATTTTACTTGAGAATGCAGAGATTAGGTACAAAAATTTAAAAGAGTATCGAAAGAGAAAATCTGGGATCGGTGCATCTCTAGTTCAAAGGCTGTAAAACTTTGGGGAATTGTTCTTGTACTTTTATGTACCATTACTCTTCTAACGGTTTCTGTTGTGCAAATAATCAGTTCTTTAAAATCCTAGATGACATGTAAAATGCCAGATCTGTCATAAACAATGCAATAGTATCTCAGATATTAGCCACTGTAAAGAGCTCATCATCAAAAGAACAGCTGCACCCAGAAGGTGGTGTGGGATTGCAGTGCTGTTGGGAAGGAAGATAAAGGTTACCAGGATCAATAAATGATGATACATTTAGACTGATATGATCAATATTTATTGAGCTACACATACAGAAGTCTGTCTCTCAGTATGGCGTCGGGCCGCCATGTTTGCTAACCCAACACACCAGATGTCTCGGCATGGAGCTGTAGAGGTTCCTAGAGGTTCCTGTAATAATCCATCCCATGCGGCTTGTTGGTCGTCTCCACCAAGACATAAGCAGGACCAGTCACTGAAGATGATCCACTGCCATTCTGAGTCACTCCATGACATCACTCATGACAAAGAACGATATGATAATGATAATAAAATGAATAGAGTTTACTGCAGGACACAAACAAACCAGGGTTACTAAACTCACTTAATGTGGGAACCTCTGGAACGGCTCTGTTCCTAGGTCAGTTATTAATGTCCAAACTGCTGAGTTGATCTTTTAAGATAACTTTTTCTTGATTCACAGAATTGAACTTGTCGTTTGATGTGAGGATTGTTCTGGTGGGTAAGACTGGAGCAGGAAAGAGTGCAGCAGGAAACACCATACTGAGGAAAGAGGCCTTTGACTCATGCGTGTCGGCCGACTCTGTTACACGCGAGTGTAAGAAAGCTGTACGGAAGCTTGGGGGCAAAAGGATCACTGTGATTGACACTCCGGGGGTCTATGGCTCGCTGGACGAAGACGCGGTGAGAAAAGCATTAGAACAGTGTGTGCATATGTCTGCCCCTGGTCCCCATGCCTTCCTGCTGGTGATCAGACTGGGAAGATTCACTGAAGAGGAGAAGAACGCTGTGGAATGGATAAAGGAGAACTTTGGAGTTGATGCTTTGTCCTATACAATCGTTCTGTTCACTTGTCTCGACCAGATAGGTGATCAAACTGTAGAACAGTTTTTTCGTGGAAGCCTAAATCTCCTGACAGTGATTGATAGCTGTGGTGGAAGATATCACGCAGTGAACAACAATGCTAAGGAAAATGACTGGCAGGTCACAGAACTGCTGAAGAAGATACAGGACATGTGGATTCATAATGGAATGCCACATTACACTAATGCCATGTACCAGGAGGCTCAGAAAGATATTGAGAAGAAACAAAGAAGAGAGAAAGCAGAGAACATTGCACTGGGTGTGGCATCTGCAGCAGGAACAGCAGGGGTGGTTGTAGGTGGGCTTTTGTTGGGAGCTGAAGTAGCAGTACTAGGACCGGCTGTGGCAGTTGGAGCCGGGGCTACTCTTGCAGTAGGATCAGCTGCACGACTGGGATCACAACTGTTGAAAAAGAAGAAGCAAAATTAACGGACACAAAAAGAAAGATTATCGGACACAACATAATATCTCCCTCGTTACCTGATTAAAATGAAAAGTCATAAAATATGAATATCTTCAACTTAAAAATAATTTAAAAGTAAATTACAAGCTTCATGTGGTAAATTAATTTGTGAGACTGCAGTCTGAATCTAAACTACAAAGACCATTTCAAATCTGATAATGAAACAACAGCTACAGATACAGGGGAAAAAACAATGTTTTATAGGGTATAAAAAAGTCTTCATAGTGTTCATAGCTATATGTTGTGTTCATAACCATATAGTGTTCGTAACCATACACAGTGTTCATAGCCATATAGTCTAGTGTTTATAACTAATACAGTGTTCATAGCCATATGTAGTGTTCATAGTCATATAATGTTCATAACCATATGTAGTGTTCATAACCATACACAGTGTTCATAGCCATATAGTGTTCATATCTATGTAGTGTTCTTAGCTATATGCAGTGTTCATAGCCATATAGTTTTCTTAATCATACATAGTGCAGTCTCAATCTAATCTAACAATGGGAATTCAAAGCTGATAATGAAACAACAGCTACAAATTTATAGAGAACCATAAAAAGTGTTCATAGCCAGACCCAATTTTCATAACAATATATAGTGTTTATAACCATACACAGTGTTTATAGCAGTGATATATATTGTTCATACCATGCAGTGTTCATAGCCACATATAGCATTCATAACCTTATACAGTGTTCATAGCGAAATATGGTGCTAATAGCCATACTCAGTGTTCATAAGTATGCACAGTGCTTGTAACCATATGCAGCATTTATAACCATATATAATGCTTATATCCATACACAGTGTTTATATACATATATATAATGGCAATAACATTTCATATTTTTCATATTCATACACAGTGTTCATAACCATTCATAATGTTCACCTAATCAGACATATTATGGATCTGATCCAGGTTAAAGTTGTGTCTATATTGTTCTGGGAATACTGTATGATGAATGAAGCACGAACACCAACAGGATTAAAACAACAATGTAAATATAGTGTACTAAAGTAATTAGAGTTCAGGTCTGACCCACAGACAAAATACCAAACAACATTACAAATAACCTGGAAGGTAAACAAACAAACAAACAAACAAAAGACACTCAGTCTCTGACTACCAACAACACATCAACCCCCCTACAGGCAGAGTCTCACCCAGAAAGACCACAGTGACAGACTTTCTATACTGAGGAATACAACAGGACAAGAACAAAACCCCTGGTGTACTAACAAGCTGTACAAGCTAAGAGGGCAGTGGTGCATCTTAAACAGCTAGGAGATATGAGAAGTCCTGGAAACAGTGAACTGGAAAACAGGACTGCTTTGGATTGGCTGCTACTGTTGAATCACATTCACATATTGAATCACATGTTGTGCTATGTATAGATTTATGTAACACTGTGTATGGTTATGAACACTGTGTATGGTTATGTACACTATGTATGGCTATGAACACTGGATACAATTATGAATAGTATGTATGGTTATGAGCACTATATATAATTATGAACACTGTGTATGGTTAGAAAACATGGTGTAAGGTGATGAACCCTGTGTATGGTTATGAACACCGCATGAGGGTACGAACACTGTGTATGGTTATGATCACTGTGTTTGGCTATGAACACTATGTATTCTGATGAACCCTGTGTATAAAATACACCTTGTACGTCTCACATTCGTTACTGTAGATATATATGAAAGTTGAGTAGATGTCAAGTATTTATTACTGGTAAATACTACTTATTATTCAAGAAATTAATATGTACTGCCGTAATGGCACATACTATGTACCTGCAAAGTATGCACTGGAAATTACCTATATTTACCTATTAAATATTAATTAATAAAATAAAGTGCTGACATAAAAAAACATGTCATCATCAACATAAGAAGATGTCATCTAAACTCAGTGGACAAAAAATCTGTCACCTGTAACTGAAACGTACCTGATAGCGTGTGAAACCTCCAGGAGCACCAATAACAGCTTTGGCGTGGACTGGACAAGTTTCTGGATGTAGGCTACATCAATGTCTTACCTGGCACAATTCCGAGGAGAATTCCCTGTAGACTGGGATTGTAGCCAAAGCCCGTATGACCGTACACTTCCATACACCTGCAGATTCAGCTACTTCCTTCACACTACGGTCTTTGGACACGCCCAAATGCAGTCACTCCTTTTAGCCAATCATTAACATCTGCTCTGGAGCCATTTACCACACATGGAACGAGACATTCACTGCACTGTAGCACCTCTTCTCAATCTATGGATCCCGTCACTCACACCCCACAGGTACTTATAGCCCCGTCATCCTCGTGCTGCGACATCTGCAGGAACCTAAGAGATGCACATCTACAGCCATTGAACTGTATGGACTTCATAGACCAGCACCGCAGAGAGAGATGGTTCAGAGCGACTCTGAGACAAACTGGTAAGTTTCTGTATGCTGTATTGGCTAGATATCTGTAGTTCGGTGTTTTTGCTAAATAAATATTTTTTTCACAGTTATGTTAATTTTATGGCTGGAAAAACATTGAAACATGCAGCTTGGATATTCTCACGCAGTTCCTGCTCATTTTGTGTTGTGACATGTGACAACAAACCGTTCATCTCGGCGCTGACCACGATGTCTCCACACACGGATTCATTGTTGGTCATCTCCACCAAGACAAAAGCGGGACTCGTCACTGAAGATGATCTGCTGTCATTCTGAGTCACTCCATGACAGTCTGGCACGACACCATTGCAGTCTTTGGTGATGCTGACATGGTGTTGAGGGCAGTCGCCATAACGATCTGCTTGCATGTAGTCCTGCGTCATGCAACAGTCTACCAATGATTCCATCTGGGTGCCTCTATTTTATCAGTGATGAGTGATTGATCTGATCAGTGATTATCAGTGATTGATTTTCACTTCTTTGAAGAAGAAGAGTCCGGGTGCTGAACTGGCCTGCCTGCAGTCCAGACCTTTTCACCAATCGAAAACATTTTGTGCATCGTGAAATGAAAAATCCAGCAAAGAAGACCCAGAACTGCTGAAGCCAGAATCCTACATCAGGCACAGAACCGTATTGCCTATCACCATTTATCTCTGTGTGAATCCTTTTTAGAGAATGTGCTGAACCAGCAACAACAGGTAAGTATAACAGGTAGGCGTAGTTATGCACACTACTACTGACCTCATCACACAGCCCTCACGGACCGTACCAGCTACAGTCCCTGTCTGTCCCATTACAGGAATGAGCTCTAGTTTGAAAGTGACTTTAAACTAGACAGTTGCTCTGTCTTTGCTGCTATAACGGCAGAATTTGCATCAAACCTACACAAGGTTAATAGAAAGTGACTTGAGTTTTGTCGCTGCGCTGTCAGAATTTCCTGTTTCGAACTAAGTTGGAGGCTCTTTTTGATTCTTGTCATTTCTTTGTTAACCAGGTCTTTCTACTCTGCTGAAACACCCGCAGCATGATGCTCGTTTGTTGTGTTTTGAGCACGTTTCTGCTGGTCAACCAGCACTAACCAGCGTAAACCAGCGTGAATTCCATGCTTTTTTCAGCAGGGTATAGTTTGAATCCGTATTATCACCTCATATAACTACGACAGTCAGCTCACTGTTCAGCAAAACTAGGTTTTTTAGTTTCGTAGCTGCACTTTTACACTCATCTGTCTTTACTTACTTGCATATAAAGTTCTGTATCAGGACGGAACTACTGTAATTAAACTGCAAACTGAAGTTTGTATTTGTTCTTGTGTGTGATCCAACAGGTACGCCGTGTCCCTCGGATGTGAGGATTGTGCTGCTGGGTAAAACCGGAGCAGGGAAGAGCTCAGCAGGAAACACCATCCTCGGTAGCGAGGTGTTCAGAGAAGACGCTTCACCAGAATCTGTTACGGCAGAGTGCAAGAAGCACGCTGTTAAGAGAGATGGGCGGATCATCTCAGTGATCGACACTCCAGGGATCTTTGATACATCGATGACTAAAGAAGAGCTGAAAGCTGAAGTAGAGAAATGTGTCAGTATGGACGGTCCTGGACCCTGCGTCTTCCTACTGGTCATCAGTTTGGCCACAAGATTCTCAGAGGAAGACAGGAAAGCCACGAAGTGGGTCTTGGAGAACTTCGGAGAACATGTTCCGGTCTACACCATCGTTCTGTTCACCCATGCTGATCAGCTGAAGGGTAAAAAAGTGGAAGACTATGTTACAGAAAGTCCCTCTATTCATAAATTAATAAACAGCTGTGGTTGGAGATACCATGTGTTCACTAATAAAGGCAGGGCAAATAGCTCTCAGGTCACAAAGCTACTGGAGAAGATTGATCGGCTGGTGATGAGGAACGGGAAACAGCTCTACAGAAAAGAGGACTACCAGCAGGCCCAGAAGAACTGGAGAGAGATGGAGGAGAGAAAGAGAAGAGAAGAAGAGGAAAAGTCTGGGATCATTGGCTTGATCCAAAGAATTCGGGAGAATCCAAGGCAGTTCCTGGAAGACAGGGTAGGTTCAGCACTTACTGGAGTGGGGTTAGGAACTGCAGCAGCAGGGATAGGAGGTCTAGTGCTGACAGGAACTGTGGGGTATGTCCTCTTCTTAGGGGCTATAATAATCTTTGCTGGTAAATCGTATTGGTGTAGAAGACAGTGAAAGTGGTCATGGACTACATCAGCATGTGTCACACCAGACATGATGTGTATCAGTGATTCGAATGACTTTAATTGACATTAGGTATTTTTTATACCAACCAGACTTCATACAGAGTGTGATAGATAGAAAGATTCACTGATAGAAAGACGGCCATCTTGGTATTAAGCCTCAGATAAGAATGCGTTTGGTAGATCATCCTGTTAGTGGCTCAAACTAACCCTGAATGCATGCTCTGCAGTACTTCTGCATTATCTCATTCGCATACAGCTGTAGCTTATAGGTCAGTATCCATTGCTTATGATTTATGTACATACTTTTTATGGAAGTTTGTTGGCTGTTTAGTTACATTAGTGAACTGGTGTATTAACTCGTGGAAATCAACATTTCTAGCTGTCTACTAGACTTCATAACTTTAGATTGCTTTAAGCAATAGATATGATCGACACATCAGAATTTATCGAGCTATGGATGGGCGATACCACTGATTTTCCCTTCAATCCGATACCAAGGTTAGCATCCTGATACCGATACTGATACTTTAAAGGTTGTGATTTTCGACAACGATAAATGGTAAATGCAAAAATTAAACATTAGTATTAGTATAAAATTCTACCATTAGTATTAATTAACCCTTCGGAAATCAGAGTCCCTCTGTGCTGCTAATAACATGTTAATAACATATTAATTAATAACATAATTCAATTCAGTGTTTGATAATAATCAGATCATAAGCTCATCTCAACTGGTACTGTCAATCGAGGCTTTAGTCGCTAAATGTGTATTTATTAGATTAATATCTGAATGGTAACATTTAAAAGTTTATTATATCTAATTAAAGTTAAATATTATCAAAACTATACCAGATAAAAGTAAATAATAAGTGTATCTAATATTCTAATATGAATGTTTTCAACATTTGTAGCATGTTATTTACCAGAGCTGTGTTAAACTGTCAGACATCACTCAGAAAAGTCTACCAGTTAAACACACACAGTTCAGAGTCACTTCAGTACATGACGTTTGAAGGGGCTTCTTACTCACCAGCTGTTTTAGGGTAGCAGAGGAAGAAGGATGAAGGATCAGTAGGTCGTATACTACACCATCACTTACAGCAGCACTTCTTTATTCTGTTCATTGATAGATAGATAGAACACATACCCAGCCTGCTAAACAAATGAACGAACTATGTAGATATTTTTGTGCCAGAATGATTCTTAAAAGTGAACGCCAAGATCAGAAGTATTGATATTTAGTTATGAACATGCTCGAAAATTTTTATTCTATTCTATAACATATTCTATTCCTATGAAAAAGATCAATAAGGTAATAATTAGGCTTTTTTGTAATGATTAATGATTAATAATCAGTTATTTCTTAAGATATTGCAGTGTTTTAAAAAAATCCTTACATATTAAAAAAGTAAAGTGTATGTTTTTGTGTGTATGTGAAATTGTTTTGCTTTGATTTTCTCAGAAAATACAAATGAAAATAAATACAGCAAAAGGCCATCAGTCCTAAAATAATAGCAATAAAAAAAATGTAATTTGTTATTCATTAATAATATTCAAATGTAATTTGATTCATTTTTCTTTGTTACTTAGGAATGCAATAAAAGATTTTAAAATATGTTATGATGTAATTCTTTCTTTGTTAGATGACAGCTAATCCATTTAACACAATTCTGTTTGTTCAAGCACGATATAAATATAGATAAATCTGAACTACTGCAAGAACAACCTGCTGCATTTCTATAAATCTATAAGGATTTTTATTTATAAATTTATAAATAGGCATTTGCAATAATTGCACACAGCTTTTATTTATGAAACTGATGGTGATCATTCACAGAAATATATGTGCAAGCATGCAAAGGTTTATTCCATCATCAGCAGGTTATAAGCATAAACCCTGTTAAGGTCAAGAGTCTTAGAGATCAGTCTATTGGCAGCATTGTGTAATTCATAGCTTCACCATTAGAAGATGGTAATCGGCCATAACTGAGAGGATAAACTGTTTTTATTTATTTACTTATTAATTTATTTTATAATAAAGAGGCAATAAGGTGATTGTTTCTGACATTACAGAGGACCGGAGAAGTCAAGAAGGAAACAGGAGTGTTTTATTATGAGAATAATATTTTAAAAGTAGGTTTAATATTACATTAGAGATTTAACAACATTTGAAAACCAAACAAAAGAACATATCTAAGTTATAATACAGGAATGTATATATGACCTTCAGCCTTCAGAGAGTACAGCATGTTTCTCATTTTGCAATTGACATATACAAATCACTTTTCTGCAAATCACGTCAACTGTCATTTTATCGCCTTCCGCACCTTTTTGTAGAACCTCCTCAGGGCACCTGACGCTTCTTCTGCCCCCTTAGTGATCACTCCAGCCACCTCCTCAGACACGTCCGACACAGCTTTAGCTGCTTTAGCTGTTCCATCTGTCACATTCACCACGTCTTTTGCCATTTTGTTCACGGCTTTAAGAGCATCGTCCATCTTCTGCTCTTCTGTTCTTTCCCTGTTCTTCTGCTCTTCTAATCAAAACCTGTGGGAATAGCATTAGCATAACATCACTGTTTATATTATTGTTTAGCCAATCAGTTCCTTACATGGAAATCCCACCAACAATGTAAACAGTCGTTCATGGTGGGGGATATTTGCAGGGCAGTGAGCTCTAAGGGAAAGTAGTCCCTGAAGCAAACACACTGTTTCAAATTGACCACTACGTTAAACGACACATGTAGGTTCACTGGTGGTTTGTATAGTGGATAAAACGGCTGTATTTGTGCTGTATACATGGTGACTCCTGGTGACTCCATCACCGCAGACATCAGATAGATAGATAGACAGATAGATAGACAGATAGATAGATAGATAGATAGATAGATAGATAGATAGATACTTTATTGATCCCGAAGGAAATTTAGCAGCCAGTAGCAGTTTCACAAAAACAGCACAGTAGAACAGTAAAACAAGTACAAAAATAAAAAAACAGGGTTGCGCAGTATGAAAACCTAACTGGGTAGGTACCGGCTCAGCAATATTGTTAGCTATTAACTATAAACTATAAACTATACATAGTACTATGGATAAATATATAAATATATCTCACTTCGCAAGGAGGTGAGGAATATATACAAGAAATACAAATATAACTGTAGACCTGTAGTCAGCAAGCTTCTCAGTAATTACCCATTTCATAGCAAATCCTTTTGGATTGATACTTTCAACATAAAATGGACAATACGATCTTAGCTACAATCATAAAACTCTACGTTTTCAAATGGTTGTAGGATATAAATATATTCTATGAAAAAAAAAATGTTGGTATACAATTGGTATAGAGTTGATACATCATGTAGAGGTTCTTTAAACTTAAAAAAAAGATCCTACATATTCATAACAAGGTTCTTACTCTTAATAGACCATCTATTGATGGGCTCTCTATGAAACCAAGAGTGCTTCTGAAGAGCCATTGAAGAGTCTAGTGCTGCTAAACTGATACAATCATGACTTAAACAATGCTCTGTAATATTTGAGGGTCCCACATTCATTAAGACAAGCTCTCCAGCTGAGCAATTAACTGTAAAGATCTGGGTGATGGTTCTTAGGAAAGCTCACTAGGGATCTAAAGAGCCACTGTATATTAATGACTGTTGTTAAAGGTGCTAAACACAGGGGTCCCTTAAACTGTGCTAACTAGATCATTCTAAATGATGGTGCAAAATTAGAAGGCTCACAGTGTACTGGTATGTTGTGCAGACCCGTCCAAAAGCAGCTGTTTGTTTCAAAGTGAAGAACACCTGTAGGGTGAGGTGTTGAAATAGATGTTAGCATTGAAGCAACTCCAACATTCATAAGTTTCACAAGTTCCAAATAAAAACTAACAACAATGGGAGAAAATTAGATTGATATACATGCTTTAACAACAATGCAACCTGCGCAGTGACCTCCAACCTCTCTCAATAATAAAAAGGCTCCTCATAGAGTCTTGGATTGGATGCTTTAGATCTTGGCTTAGGCTCAAAGTGTGCATAGTGTGGAGGTTCTTTCATCTTTCCAAAGCTTCTTTACACTTAACCCAGCTCATGTACGAAAACCTGTTTAGTGAAAGGTTCTCTAAAGAAGTGGTTCATCAAAAGAACCACCAAAAGGAACCATTTTAGAGTCGCAAATAGCAAATACTAAAGTGCAAGATTACAAAGACAGAAAAACAGCCCAGACTGTCCGACTCGTCTTACATACCTGCTAGAATTAGTCGATATTTTGAGTTGTCAGACCACTACCTGGTTTCTCACAGGGCAGTAGAGGAGACCAGTTTAGCGTTAGCACTATTGGGCATACCTTTATATACGCTCAGTGTAGAGAGGGGGGTATCGAGAGTTACCTTTCCCAGCTGACCCCCCACCTATTTACTGCAAAATACATGGGAAGTTCCAAAGAAGACCACTTAGATAAACTGATCATCTTTAAGGAGATAAGTTTCTCAAGAATGTAAACAGATGAAATTACCGCTTACTTCTCAACGCCTTACGTGCTCGCACAGAAACCTGTAGGCAATCATGATGGTCAAAATACCTGAGGATTACAAAACAACCAATCCAACGATTACAGGTCATGGTCACTCTCCCTTTACCTCTTCCTCACTCCCTTTGACAACGTCTTTTTCAGTCTCTTCTTAGCTTCTCCCTAACCATCAATCAAAATTTCAATCAATATATTTATTTGTATAGGGCTTTTTACAACCAACATTGTCTCAAAGCAGCTTCACAGAAAATCAGTTTGTTATAAAGGAAAAGAAAAGAGAAAAACACGGCGTTAATGTACAGACGTAGGAAAGGGAAACCAGGTCCAAGACCCCCTTGAGCAAGCCAGAGGCAACAGTGGTGAGGAAAAACTCCCTAGAGTAAGGAAGAAACCTCGAGAGGAACCAGGCTCAAGGGAGGAACCCATCCTCCTCAGGTCGATCCCGGATGAAGAGAAAAAGACAGAACTAACAGGTAAAGGAGCTTAGAACATCTATTAGTCTGATTAGTCCAGGATGGTAGTAACGGCGAAGATGGAGCCAACCCATAGACAGAGTTCATGATCAGATCCAGACGCTTGGTCATTTAAAAGTTGTTGTCCTGCCGGGTGATGAACTGGATAAACAGGGCAGGAGACCCACGGTGGAGCTGATGCTCAGGTGACTCTAGCTGCTCTGGGGGTTCCCATGTGATCACTCCGGAGAAGTGTCATTCCAGGGCTTAACAAAGAAGAGGAAGGAGAGAGAGAGAGAGAGAGAGAGAGAGATTAGGAGGGCTGAGAGGTAGGTTTTGCACGTTGTATGAATTGAGTGTGTGTATCCCTGAGAGTCCTGGAGAGAGTTCCTCTGCGCTGGTGGCCCCTCAGTGTTATCCATCAGCGTTGCTCAGCTCATAGAAAAGACAGATGAGAGGGAGAGAAAACAGTTTGGGTATTTGGTCCATTTATGCAGCAATGTAAATTATAGCGGAAAACAGATGATATCAGCCAAATGCTTGTGCAAACAAGTAAGTTTGGAGTCTAGTTTTGAATGTAGAGAGTGTGTCTGATTCCCAAACGGATAAAGGGAGAGAATTCCACAGTTTCGGGGCTACACAAGAAAAGGCTCGACCACCTGCTGTGGTTCATCTAATTCTAGGTACGATCAGCAGGCCGTTATTTTGTCAGCGGAGGGCACGTGTGGGTTTGTATGACTGAAGTAGTTCACTGAGATACTGGGGGCCCAGACCATTTAAGGATTTATACGTTAAGAGCAGAGTCTTATACTCCACACCAAATTTAATAGTTGTCCAGTGTAATGAGGACAGTATCGGGGAAATATGATCATATTTTTTGTTGTAGTAAGGACTCTAGCAGCTGCATTCTGGACCAGCTGGAGCTTATGTAGAGCCTTATTTGAGCATCCTGCTAAAAGGGCATTACAATAATCCACAATAATCATGATGTCCATGGTTGGAGTGCAGGTCTAGCTTCTTCTTATTGCTAGCTGAAGACCCATAGTTGTTGGTGTGTAATAATGGGTGTATATATGTGTGCATATAACACTAAGTAATGGTGCTAGTATAATAGTAATAGTATCTTAATTACAGGTTAACTGTTATAGGTACCTAGACTTACCTAATAGCGTGTAACACCTCCATTAGCAGCAATAACAGCTGTGAGTTTCTGGATGTAGGATACATCAATGTTCAGACACTCAAAGAATGGTGCAGTTGAGCCAGATTTGGTGGATGCCTTCCCTGGCACAATTCCGAGGAGAATTCCCTGTAGACTGGGATTTTAGCCACTGCTGGTAGACCCGTATGACCGTACGCTTCCATACACCTGCTGATTCAGCTACTTCCTTCACACTATGGTCTTCGGCACGCCCAAATACAGTCACTCCTTTTAGCCAGTCATTAACATCTGCTTTGGAGCCATTTTCCACACATAGAACAAGACATTTACTGCACTGTACCACCTCTTCCCAATCTATGGATGCGGTCCGGCTCCAGGAACGCAGGCCAGGTGACGTCCCAGCTATGTGTCAGTTACACAACATCTGAAGAAATATGACCATAAATTGGCTCTTTCTAGGGAAATATTGGTAAACTATGTAATGCTTGAAAGATCTGTAACAGCTTGTTACTTATCACATCAGGAAGAGATTTGATCTTTCACAGTTCTTGTGAAAACCAGCTCTTTTTTTTGTTTGTTTATTTTGACTGAAAGTAAAAGAGCCGAGCAGCTGATTACAACACACTGGATGCAATGGCTCTTATCTTTCTGGTGAGCTGGTAAGTATGTGCTAAAGCTCTGGTTATATGTGATGCCCTGCACTACCACTACACGGCAGTCAGGAATGTCTGGGCTTTGCCAGTTACTGGAGCAGTTATGCAGTAAAAGTGGTGCCTGTGAGTTATGAATTAAACGGTGTGATCACCTTTATTTTGTTTTATATTATTTCATGTGTGCAGAAGTGCGTCACTGTTTACTGAGAGAATTGCGTATACTCTTAAAAAAGTGAAGACAGTGGTTCTATATAGAAGCTCAAACACTCAAAGAACCTTTACATACATGAATAAATCAAACAATATACAGCACGTTCTCCATCAATCAGAAAAACCATTTCACCATGCAAAGAACCATTTGCATGCCTAAATACTTTTTTGCATGTTGGAATTGTTCCTCTGATTGAAGGGGAATATGTTGAATATGGTTCCATATAGGGCCAAAAAGCTTAAGCTCGGCATCGGAACAATAGCAGAACCTTGTTTGTTGCTATAAATGTTCTATATCTGAAGAACCATTTCACCATGTAAAGAACCATTTGCATGTTTAAGTAGTTCTTTGCATGGTGAACTAGTGTTTCTGATAGAGTGCTGTATGTGGTTCCATATAGGACCAAATCTTAAGGTTGACATCATAATTCCTTGTTTGTTGCTATAAAGAACTCTTTTTCTAAAGGTTCTATATCTGGTTCTATATCTGTATGCACAAATGGTTCTTTGCATCTAAAGAACCTTTTACCTTGCAAAGACTCATTTTCATGCTTAAGTAGTTCTTTGCATGCTGAACTGGTTCTTCTGAATAAGTGCTCTATATGGTTTCATATAGGATCAAAAAGCTTAAGCTTGACATATTAATAATAGCAGAACCACATCTGTTGCTAGGTAGAGCGCTTTTCCTAAGGGATCTGTATAGAGCCAGAAGCAGCACATTATCATTTGCTAGCTCAAACGGTTATTTGATTGGTGAAGTGGTTCTTCAGATTGATAATTAATGTGCTGTATATGGATCTACACAGAGCAATACTTTACGAAAGACCCCTTGAAGAACCATAGTGAAAGCTCTTCCATAATAAAGGGAAAAAAATGATCAGATTTTCAGTTGCCCTTTCCACTCAAGATTTTTGAATATTTTTAGTTTTGAATGGCCACAGATGATTTAACATTACTTTGTGAAAGTCAGAAACCACCATTCAGTTAATTTAATTCTCTGTCAAAACAGCTGGTAAGTACGTGCTACTTGTTTTAAGCATCAAGACAATTACACAGAAGTTCTAAAAACTAATATCAGATATGTTGAAATGTATTGTGGCCAGTCTGTGCCTTTATTACACCTTCCATTTTTTTCATGAGACTCAGTTTCAGTTCCTCAAAGACATCTGCATGTACAGTACCTCCAAAGTTCAGTCTTATAAGTTAGTTTAGCATTTGCTGCTTCTTAGCGTTCAAATAATCCCAAACACGTTCAGTGATGTTGAGGTCTGGACTCTGGGGTGATCGGTCCATTGTTCTGGGGACATTTTATTAAGAGAAATAGGTTGTGTTATTTAATGTTACATTAACTTTTAACATATCACTACTTCATAGCACATCCATGAAAACACTGCTTTGGCATTTTCACTTTCACTGGTTTGATTCTGGAATTAACTGATCCGTCAGCATTTGTTCTTTCGGTTCTGTGCTTTGACCTCAGCAATGTTCAGTTCTGTATTTAGGTTCATGACCTGAAGTTCTGCTGACATATGTAGAAATTGACTGGTTAAAAGGAATTTCAGCAGTTTCACATCCTCTATTATAACAGTACTTCCATTCACTCAGAAAGATCATATAAGCTCATAAGAAAAAGGGTTGTACAGTATGAAACACTGATAATTTAAGTAACATGAGTAAGTACCGGCTCAGCAAACTATTAACTATAAACTATGAATAATACAGTCTGCTATAGGAAAAATATGTCTCACATATTACAATGAGGCAAGAAATATATACAAGAAAGTCTATCTATAAAAATCACTGTAGATAACAAGTAGAAAATATAACAAGTATGTAAAAATATGATTCCAGAGATAAAAAAGGTTGTGCAATAATAAAATGTGCAAGGGATAATTTGGTCATAACTGCCCTGTAGATCAAAAGTTGCTTCAACTGAAAGCTACCTTTAATTACATTAATCTTTGACCAGTTGACCAGTAATTAATTTGAATAAGTAATATAATGTTTTTGCTTGTTTAGCAAGTCAGTCTTTAACAGACAAATGTTGGACTGAACTCGGTCTTTTAAATCATATATATGATACTTAAGCTTCATAAGCTTTTTTATAGGCTTCATAAACAACATTAGCTTATAGGAAACATAGTCTAAATGCAAAAGGTATTTTTAGTAAACTCTAACTTGGTTATTATTGTGTTACAATGAGCTTAAAGGGACCAAAGTTGTATATTTTGTGTTTTGAACCATGTAACCATAAACAGCAGGCAAAGAAGAAGATTTTAGAGAGTCCAAACTCAAAACTCCTAATACTCTTTCAGCAGGCTTTATCTGGCTGTATTCTAGATTAACAAGTCATATGAATGAAAGAAAAGTTTACATATAATTGAAATATGTACCTATGTGTCACGGAATCCAAAACTATAGTTACAACAAACCTTCTAAATTAAAGCCAAATATTCAGGATTCTTAGCCACAAAACCTGAAGTTGTTTCTTAGAGAGCACATACAGTTGCAACCAACTGAGCACATAACCACCTGAACTAAACTGATCTGGGCTATTTTGTTGTGAATTGCTAAGTGGGAGTAAATGCTTGGACCCCCGTCATTGCCACTTGAGACTATATTGCACTATTTTGGATTCTGGGCTCAATTTTAATGAATATCCTCAAATTAATTAACCATTTTGCCTACCAATGTGCCTGTTGGAGATTATTTTTATTAGACATAAGGCTTTTTACTGACTCCAGTACCAGTACAGTACAGTTTGCATGCAGCATATAATCTATTAGATCACAAACATAGAATCATTTTGAAAGCATGCATTTCCTTTGAAAGGAAATTGAATCTGCTCTCTGAGAAACAACACCTGGATTTGCAATTAGGAATCCTGATTATTTATAATTTTACTTTAGAAGCTTTGTTGGAAGTATAATTCCGTATTATAGTTTATAAATGGTCTGTAGCTGTAATTCTGTGATGCCAAGATTACTACACATTCATAAATAAACTGTCCTTCATACCAAAGGTTTTATCAGAACGTTTGATGTTTCTTACAGCATGCTTCTATGCTTCAGTTGACTTTTGAGTTTTAAATCTGTTTTTCTTTTTTCTTTTTTTTAAGCATATTTGTATGTTCCATTAGTTAACCTGTTGCAAAGCACACACATTAATGAATGCTTTGAATTTCCAATTCAGTTCAGGTAGGATATTAAAAAAACTACACCCAGTAAACAGTGGTCATCCGTGGACGTCTAAAATGTGTTTAAATGTAGTCAGATACGTGGTTTCAACGCTGTTTTAGTGGTTCCAGCAGTTCAAATGTTTACTGGGCAGGCATTTTTTATGTAATCCATGTAAAGGGTCCCATCCAAAATTAAACAAAATTTACTTTCCAGCATTCAGTATTGCAAATTCATTCACTGGAGGAACTTACTGAAAAAAAAAACGACTACCGACTAGCTTACTATCTTGTAAAGTCTGCTATGCAATGGAATTTTTACAAAGCAATGTTTAGATTTGGAATTCTTTGCAGGCATGTGCACAGATCGGGGTCGGGGCGGGGGTGGTCTTTATCCCTAGTCACCTTATAAAGTAATTGTATAAGACTGTACAAGTGCCATCTTGGTTGGTGTGTATAAAGGGAAACTTGCTACATGGCATTTTTATTACACTTGGTTAAACAAAATTATATATAGATATTAAGTAGCATGGTGAGTGAGGTCATGTTGTGGCAAACTGGCAACTGGAGTTCAAATCCTTGCATAGACAATAATGTTAGTGTTTTTTAATCTCTTGTTTTTAGCCATATGCATCAGCCACCCTAAGTGTTTGTTGCAGTGGAATGACAGGTACATTTACATTTAAGGCATTTAGCAGACACTCCTGTCCACAGCGACTTACAGCCGTGCTTAGTGTTCCGTTAGTAATGTTAGATAATGTTTCCCAGCTAGTATAAGAAGGTTAGAGTCAAAACTCGCCCTGAGCTCAGACACTGCCCGAACAAGGGCCAGTGCTGATACCTAGAGAGAACAATACACAGACATATATAAAGCATAAGTGCACTACCTGGCAACCCCAACCCAGCGCTCAGACCTAGAGACAAGAAAGGTTATAGTCAGTATAAGTGCAAAAACAAAGTATTTCAACATACATATCATGGTACTATCTGTGAACATAGTGGACACTTTGCAAAACATGCTGAATCTTTCAGTCAAAGTGCAGACAGCTGATTGGCTCACACTATTCAATCTAATCTAGATGTCTTGCTCACCATGTGTCCCCATAATCTTTTGAGGTGATCGATTTTTATCATATGTCGGCATTTTATCTACTGCCAGCACCAGAGATGTGTGTGCATGTGGTGGAGATGTTTATTGCATGCTTATTCTACTAGCATTCATACGCTCACTCCTTATGAGCAATGGATGCTTATAGTCACAGCAGATGTGTGCAAAAAAAGTTATTTAGTTTACTGATTTGCACTATCAATGGCCCAAATATATATTCGGTTCCAAGCCCACAGTGAGCAAGCCAAAGGTGACAGTGGCAAGGAAAAACTCCCTCAGAGCAAGAGGAAAACGAAGGGGAGGGGAACGAAGACTCAAAAGGGGAACCCATCCTCTTCAGGCTGACCCCGGATAGCAACAAACACAACAAGGATCAGAGTTTACCATTATAGGCAAAGAACAGGAGAAGTGTTGAGTGTTTTTGAGGCAGAGGAAGAAATGAACATGATTAAATAGCATAATTGTCAGATGGTGCACGCAACGCAGGTGAGGCTCTATCACAGTACAAGACAGGATGGGGAGTAGCTCAGCATCAGAGGGCACAGGATGGGGAGTAGCTCCACATCAGAGCGCACAGGATGGGTAGTAGCTCCGCATCAGAGCGCACAGGATGGGTAGTAGCTCCGCATCAGAGCGCACAGGATGGGCAGTAGCTCCGCCTCAGAGCGCACAGGATGGGCAGTAGCTCCGCATCAGACCACACAGGATGGGTAGTAGCTCCGCATCAGAGCGCACACGATGGGCAGTAGCTCCACATCAGAGCGCATAGGATGGGCAGTAGCTCCGCATCAGAGCGCACAGGATGGGCAGTAGCTCCGTATCAGAGCGCACAGGATGGGCAGTAGCTCCGCATCAGAGCACACAGGATGGGTAGTAGCTCCTCATCAGAGCGCACAGGATGGGCTCTGACATCACTGTCACATGTCCCACAGCCACCAATGAGGAATCAGTCCACAGGTTTTGACCCTAGCCTGTCTTCTATCTTTTGCCTTCTGTCTTGCCCATTTTTCTAGCATTGGTTCTCACAGTTTTGACCTGGCCTGGTTTGAGACTGCTCCTCTGGATTGTCCTTTTGTGAATAAACCCCAAACCCCTTCAGAAATCTGCATGTGTCTGGTTTATTTGCCCAGTATTACACCTAAAGTTAGATATGTGACATTCAGTTTCAGTTACATTCAGTTTCAACAACAGGTTTACTCCTTGACAACAGTCTACAATCATGCCTAAGCATCAGGTAGGCAGATCCGAATGATCTAATAAGTAAATAATGAGAATGAGTTTGCTCATGTATCGACAGGGACAGTTCTTTACTCCCAAAGTATTGGTACATGTCCCTACCATCCAAATACAAACCTACAACCATCGTTGATAATAGCGCTGGGTTGAGCTATTTCTATGAAAAGATCATTCAAATCAAAAAAGCAATGATGTTGCAGTCTCATTTACTTTGTTAGCAAATGGCATCTGAATAGTTTTTTAGTGATTTAGTGATACTTTACCTGATATGATTGTTTGATATGATGGCTGTCTCTTATAGGTATCTCTGTGAGCACATACAGATCTAAAGTACATCACTGCGTTAGTTTCAGTTTCATTTTGGCTCATGATACATTTTACTGAATGCTGACCTCTAAAGGATGTGAAAGGAACAAACAGATGAGCTTTCAAACTTTGGTCATAATTAGGTATGTAATAAAAATATCATCGTCATCAACAACAACAACAACAACAACAATAATAATAATAATAATAATAATAATAATAACAATAATAATAAACTTTAGCACCATTAAAAAAAAATTCTTTACATTCTGAGTCCTATTTCATATTTACTGGTATTTTACTCTGTATTAGTGTAGACTGTAACATGGAGGGAAGCAGGTTAAATGTGCTGAGTGGCTTTATTAGGGACAGTCCAATACTCTGAATCCATATTCCAGGCTTTACCATGCACAGTACCATGCAGGCCCAGGAGGGGGCAGTATTTGACAAGCTCACCTAATGTGCTTGCAGCACAAATAGCTCCACATCTACATGCGTAGTTTAAATTAACACATTAATGGACTGCTTCAGAATAAAACAGAAACTAAGAGATAGCATGAAAATATGTTTTAATGAATTTTACAGTTACATTGTTGTACCTAATCCTGGCTAAGGCCAAATCAATTTTGATCAAGAAATCAAGAAATCAAGATTATTTCATGAAGATTTTAGAAAACAATCTGCTAGCATTTATGTGACAAATAATAAAATAGAGTAGACTAGGGAGAAAACAACAACAACATATGGCATGCATGGTTGTCTCGTGGAGAAACTGTGTAAAAGTAACTGAACAAAACAAAGAAAAAAAAATTTCCACACATTTAAACAGCACCTGCCCCCAGGTTCTAATCTCAACCAGTCAACCCCTTTAGCTGCTTAGTGCAAAAGGGGGCACCATTTTAAGTTTCTGTAATAACTGTATAGTTACACATTAAAAATACATGTAAAACAATGTAATTACTGTATGTATCAATGCATCAATTTCATTATGTGCTAATAGAATTACACAAGTGTACCCCTGCTAACACTGTTATATTATTAGTGACGACCTATTGTTCTGGTGCCCACAATGCTGAAATGTAATTCCTCAGAAAGTTTTGAGAGTCTTTTTCAATCTTCAGTGTACAGTAAACTGAAGCTCTTAGAGTGTCAATAGAAGATCCTTACTTTCAAATTTTCGATGTCTGTATTGTAGCAATACACAATGTAAAAAGTGCAACCCTTAAAAAAAAACAATTTGCAAGTAATTGAGTATGTTTTCCTCAACTCAAAAAATTACTTTGATTGAAAGAATCATCAAAGTATCTTTTTTATGTTGGACCAACAGAACACCTTGTACAGTGCAGGACTGTGTACCCGCTAAAGAACAAATTGCTTAACTTAATGAAAAGCAGTGTAGGTGAGTGCTAGAGTGGTCACATTTGTGCTCAAGGTTGTAAAGGTGCTATATCCGACAGTGCGTCTGTTGTATATGGTTTTAAACAGGTTCTTTAAAAAATTGCTAGCATACATACCGGCTTAAAACTACACTGTAAAAAAGTGTTTTGTTGGTCCAGCCTTAAAAAATTACTCTAATTTGTTACAAGTGAATGATTATTTTACTAAATTATTTTACTTGTTATGACCTGGTCCAGGGTCAGAACTTCACATACCCACAGACATTTAGCTATGTTTGGGGTGCAAAGTGGCAAACTTAGAAAGAACATGTAATAGTATCTTTTTTTTATTATGTGCCATTGTCAATATTTATTTATATAATTATTGAAATTTTCTGTTGATTTTTTTTTTTTTGGGGGGGGGGGGGCAAAAATGTAACCAGACTGCACTAAAGTACACAAAGCCGGTGACTAAAAACTCACTTTTTAGCCACAATGCATACACTGCACCTCATTCACCAAATTTCTGACTTTTTTATATTTTGAAAAACAATACAGTGGCTTAAAGAACATGGCACAAATCTGATGTTTATAAATGCAAATTCCAACATGCATCCTCTGTCAAAAATGCTAGTTTAGCTAACTTTGACCTAAACTGGCAAATGTCTATATAGTTAATATATGGACATAAGCTAATGTAGGCATCATGTAGCCTTTTGAACACTACCCTACAGTAAAGTGCCACTGTTGCCAGCTATTGGCTATATAAGGCTTAATATAGAGATAATAACGGATGCTTTGAATGCTGTGCAAGTGATTGTAAAGTGCTGTTAAGACTTAAATAGTGTATCCCAATGGCATTATAATGTTCTCAAATAGAACTTATCTTGAAACCTGCTACAGATATCATATACTGCCACGACAGATATTGTCCAGTAATATCAGTGCCATGCTACATTACTGCTAATGGTACTCAGCCATCTCAGCATCAAACATATTTACTGGAAACGTGACACTGCCATAAAATCTGTCATGACATGGTAATGACATTGTTATGCCAGTGTAATAAAGTGTTGCAGATCATTATGGGATGTTTCTGTAGTGGTAGTCTTTTTGGGCATGTATGTGTGTGTGTGTGTGTGTGTGTGTGTGTGTGTGTATACATGCATGTGAGATGTAATAATTCAGTGCAGTGCTGTTCCACTCCTACGTGTACGAACAATGAAGCTGTTTCTACTAAAGCAAATGAAACACACAGACACTCTTCAGACAGACAGAGCCTCATCTCCGTCTTCACTCTCTCCAACACAGACTCCATTCACCCAGCAGCCCTGCAAAACATCAGCTGCAACTGAGGAAAACAGACGCTTCTGACAGGTAACGCTGCTGCGCATCACTATAATGTGTTTGTGTTCTCTTTGTAGTGCCTGTAATTGGTTTGTTCTATTGTTGTAGTTTTAAATGGGGTCTGATTATTAATGTGGAATTAATGCCACTGACTGAAGTACTGGAGAGATAAGGCTTAATAAGATTAGTAAAAGTGCTTTTGCAACACCACTGACAATGCTGCTACTAAAATCTGAGCTTCTCTAGGGGATCACTCGTTGTTGCTTTAGTCTAAAAGTCACATTGCATGTTGCTGCCAAAAGAAAAATGAGTATTTCCAAAATGGTAAGTTTACAGGAGAGGGCAAACTACTCTTTACTTTGTAAGCTAATGTAAAGAGGTTTTATTCAAGGCAAATCTGGAGCATTTCTCTTGGCCCAATCATTAATCATTCATTTTACACAATTTGATATAACTAAACATTTTGTGAGTAACACCAGTGCCACAATCTTTTTTCCAATTGTGTCATTCCTGTTGCAGTATTTCAGCAAACTAGAAATCTAAGAAATCAAAAAAGATGTGTCAAAGAGGACATAGAAGAAGAAATAAAAAATAAAACCTTCTGATTTGTTTTTAAATGACTTTTTTGAAAAAAAAAAAAAAAGTAAAAAGTATTTTGGGACCAGACTCAATACCAAAGTAAAACAAAATAAAAAAATATATTTTTTTCATTTTGTAATGCATATTTTACAATCTCAACTGTAAACAAGCATCAAAACTGTTTCTCATAAAACGTGCTGTTCAAAACTGTTTTACATGTAAAGCGTGACTAAGAAAGTAAAAATTACTACAAAAGTTAAAAATCAAACTTAAGAATGGTCATAGTTTTTGTTGGTTAGAAGTTAGAAAACCTGAGAACTTGAGCTCATTTTCACAGCTTAAAAGCTTCTTGGTTGCCGCAATGGTGGAATGGTCCAGTAGCAGCAATGTGAATGAAAGTAGTTTTGGTGGTGAGTTATGGATTATGGATGTTTGGATTTTGAGTATTTGCATCTCAATCAAGTTTTTATCTGGAAGAACATGAATGAGGGGATTGTGCATAGAAGTCTACTGGAGCTAAACTGATGACATGGTATTCATTTTTATTGGTGTATATTTAAAAAAAACTCTACTGTGAATTTGTGTTCAGTTCTGTGGATATTTATTCCACATTCTTTTCTTTCCACAGTTCTGCCACTTTCTCACACTTCTGTCCTTTTGTCCAATTTTTATATGCTGTACAGGAATACAATCCAGAACGACGCTCTGATTGACCACAGTCTGCAGAACCGGTGCTTTCTTTCCCTGAAGGAGGAGAAAGATCTCAAAGGTGTGCATACATCCATGCAGTTGCAATGATGAATCTGAATATTGCTAAGTGCTATACTTAGGAACTCTTAAATCGTCCCATTTCCACCAGACCTACAAAACTTAAGTTGAGAAGATCTAACTAGGACAGATTCTGTCAGTCTGACTATGCTACTCCGTTAACAAAACTTGTTGGACAAGAAACATCTTGCAGGTTGAAGTCTTTAGAGAAACTGGTTTGTTGACATTGTCCATATCGATGTATAAATATACGTCAAGTACTTTCAACCAGCCAGATATTAGCATGTTAGCATTACTTCGTTGCTTCGTAACATTACTGTTAATCCCCTGCTACTGTAACTCTGACAGTGCAGATACATGATTTATGTCTACAGACTTGGTGTGATGGCAGATACAACTACAAATCTGGTTTTGTCAAAAAGTCTAAATGAGATTAGCATGCTAGCATTGTGTTATCGTTCCATAACAGCTCATTTCGCTGGCTTGATCAGGTCAGCACCCCACTGGCTGTTTGCCATTGTTGGTCAATCCTCAGACCACCCAGATAACAGTTCTACACAGAAGATCAAACTAGTTTTTAACCTCCTTAAACTGATTCGCAATGCACAGACTTTTATTTTGAAAAATAAACAAAGACAAAGGTCTGGTCCTTATTTTTTAACCCTCTCAGGGATTTGTAATATTTGTCTTTGTTATAAAAAAAGACAAATATAAAATTATGTAGTTGAAAATGTCACTGACACTAAAAATTATTTACTTAACTAATAAATTAAGTAAATAAAGGACAACAAACGTGATAAAGAAGGCAAAATAAGTAAACTGAACTGTGAGTGGAAAACCAGCAACTTAACAACCGGTGGGGCACCTGAAAAAACACTTAGCAAAACACTAGTGGACCGCCAGCTTTGCCCTTAGCAGGCCAACAATGGTCCATCATCATTTTGCTATCAGGGTTGCTTACTTCTCCTTTTGTCCAGATTCGACTAGACACAGTAAGGAAAGTTTTGAACAAAGAAACACAGAGCATTACCTTGTGGCTGCATAACATAACTCTTAATCCCATCCTTCTATTTTGATAACTCTGACAATGCAGATACAGGATTCATGTCTACAGACTTGGTGTGATCTTCTCCAAAGGAGTAGAAACATCTCACAGGTGCTTCTACAAATCTGATTTTGGTTTAGTATCAAAAAGAGATTAGCATGCTAGCATTGTGTTACGGCTCCATAAAAGCTCCAAGTCATTTTTCGCAGTCTTAACACTGCAAGCCTTGCTTACTTCTCCTATTGTCCAGATTCTATGAGTCATAGTAAAAATAGTTTAGGATATAAAGAACAGTGAGAAAACAACATTACTACTGAACTGGCCAGAGATTAGCATGCTAGCATTGAGTCACTGTTTCAAAACAAGGCTGCTTTTACCGATAACGTATTTCTTCTCTTATTGCCCAGAGTTTCACCGGATCCACTAGAGAGACTGTCCCAGACTGGGTGTGATAATCTCTGAAGGAGCCAAAACATCTCACAAGGGCTACAACATTTAGCTTCCTGTTCCTGTGTCACTGCCATGGCCACCACTGGTCTCCAGGTGATGGGTCTGTTGCTGTCTCTCACGGGCTGGGCAGGTGGGGCCCTGGTGTGCGCTGTCCCCTGGTGGCGGGTGTCTGCGTTCGTCGGAAACGAGCTGGTGGTGTCCGAGGTGCAGTGGGAGGGTCTCTGGATGACGTGCCTGTCGCAGTGGGGGAAAGTCCAATGTAAAGCCTACGACTCAGGCCTGGCTCTTTCAGGCTCCGCCCAAATGTGCCGCGGCCTGACCGTCCTGTCCCTCCTCCTGTACCTGTTGGCCTTACCTTTGGCCGTGGTGGGCCTTAAGTGTACCCACTGCCTAGGTGACCAGCAGAGGCCCAAGGCTAGGCTGGTGAGAGCAGCTGCCATAATCTTCGTCTGTGCCGCCGTAGTCTTCCTCCTTCCCATCAGCTGGACTGCCTACGTGGTCATCCGAGACTTCTATGACCCCAACGTCGCTGCACCACTCAAACGTGAACTAGGCCCAGCAATCTATCTCGGATGGGTCATGACCCTCTTGATGCTGGTGGGCGGGGCAGTGCTCTACATGGGCTCCACCTCCAGCAGGGCTCCGCCCACTGTTACCAGCTTTGGAAAGAGTAATCCACAGCCTACGACGACAGAGGACAAAACAGACAAGGCTTATGTGTGAGAGAGGTTAGCATGACCTCCTGATATTGGAGCTTTAGGATCAAAGAGATAGCTTGGCCAAAAAAAGCTAATTTACACAATTTCCCATTGATTGTGATCAAACAGTTAAGGTATTTTTAATGTCGGAGGTTCGGTTCTTTAGTTTTAGAACTGAAGCTACGAGGCTAACGTAGCTAACAAGCAATGGAAGCTTATACCCCACCAATTAGCACTGTGCAAACTGGAGACTTGCCTTAAATGGTGTCGAGTTTTTGAATATCCTCAAATAGGCTTGATCATGTGGTTTATGACTCTTATCCATAAACATAGACTAAAGCATATTAGCATAGTTATGAAGTTGATCAGGCTACAGGGTCTACAAATTTAAACTTAAAGGGGAAATTGTGTGTAAATTTGTTTTTTTAAGGAATTTAACTTTAAAATGAGAAAACTTTACCAATTATCTGAATAAGTGCCTCAAATGTTTAGTTATGATTTTATTTATATCGTGTCTATTCTAGGTTGATTAAACTTTTGAAATATACAAATGTTAGAGTGTTTTAATATCTGATATTTAGATCTATAAAACACTTACATATGAACTTATATCTATTTACTTAAATTACTTATTTCTGTAAACGCTTAATGACCAGTACAAATGTCATTGGTTTTATAGGTAACTGTGCCTATTAAAGCTAGGCCCCCAGTGCAGGCGGTCATCCTCACAGTCAGTGACATCATGTATAGTAGATACAGCGAGGGAATTGCAATGCTGGTGGTCAATTTAGTCGCCATGCTCACAAAGGTTTTTTTTCCATCCACTCACAGGACACGGAACCATAAAAAAACATGTTTTTTTCCACTCTTATAAGGTTTGGACCTCCCTGGTCATAAGATGTTCTATTGATATTCCAAGTGAACATATTTCATGACGTTTTAAAACATAATTAGTGCTTATTTACTAAAACAACACACAAATAAAACACAAAATGTTCCCTGTTCAAAATGTATGGTTTTAAAAGTGCTAAAAACAGCTAAGAGTTAGAAACTGAACACTGTAATTTGCATATTTTATATTTGTATTTTTCTTTTTCAAAAATGCTAAAATCAGAAAATAATTAGAACCTGTGCACTAAAATTTGCAAATAATGCCATAATTGCCACAAGTTATGGCATATTTTATAATTGTATTTTTTTCAAAAATGCTAAAATCAGTTAATATTTAGAAACTGAACACTACAATTTGACAACAATGCCATAATTGCCTCAAGTTATGGCCTATTTTATATTTGTTTTATTTTTGTTTTGTTTTTTTAATGCTAAAATCAGTAAATAATTAGAACCTGTGCACTAAAATTGGCCAACAATGTCATAATAGCCACAAGTTACAACATATATTACATTTGTAATTTTCTTTTTCAAAAATGCTAAAATCATGGTTCTTCAGCACGTTTATTTGTTTTTTCTTTTATTTCCATACGTCCTGTGCTGTGTGTGTAACAGGCAGTAAGGATGACGTGTTGGATAAAACCAATATAAAAATAAAATTAAAAAAATCCTAGTCAGCTAATAACTAGAAACTGTACACTAAAATTATGACCAATAATACTATAATTGCCACAAGTTATGACCTATTTCATAATCGTATTTTTTTAAATGCTAAAATCAGCAAAACATTAGAACCCGTGCACTACAATTGGCCAACAATGTCATAATTGCCACAAGTTACGGCATATATTACATTTTTTTTTGTTTGTTTTTTTGTTTTTTTCACGTTTATTTGTTTTTTCTTTTATTTCCGTATGTCCTGTGCCATGTGTGTAACTGGCAGTAAGGATGTCATGTGTTCAGTAAAACCAAAACAAAAATTAAAATGAAAAAAATCAGCTAATAACTAGAAACTGTACACTAAAATTATGACCAATAATACCATAACGATGCATCTCCTCTACTATTTACATGATTTGGTTTGTTCTTTGTGCTTCTCAGCATAATAAACACAAGTCTTGTGAAATCCAGCATCTGTTTATTTAATGTTGTGGAATGTTTTAAATATGAGGTCACTGCCAAATGTTTATTAATAAGACACATTTTAAACATTCTGTGCATTTATAAACTATCTGCAAGGACAAAAAGAAACGGGTTCACTTTGTGGGTTGAACACACATGACACGTGTGAGTGTTTTGTGTTTATGTGTATGAGTGTGTGTGTGTGGGGGGGTGGATCAGCGGTCTGGACACAATACACAATACACACTACACAGTGCAGGAACAATACAGTGAGTGTGCTGTGGGCTTTATAAAGCAGTGATGTCAGAATTATGAAAAAAATGTAAATTATGGCTCAGAAATTCTGAGCCGCTTCAAAACACGCCCACGGACACCGTCACCGGGGGTATGCATGGGGGAGGGTGGGTTCAACAGTGATCATCATTTAGAGGGATTGCGTAACTCCACCAGCTGTTGTTGTTATGGGTGTTGCTTTTTACCGGCTTCATATTTGACTGAACACACCATGCAGCACAACCTACAGTTCTGTTAAATCAACACTGCAGAACTGCATGCGTCCACATGGAGGCAGCAGTCACTAAATAAGCAGTGGCTAAACAAGTCCTTCCAAGGTACATAGACTGTCAGCAGTCGTAGATTTCTGCATAATGAAATGGCTGAAATGTAAACAGAGTCAAACAGAGTGAATGATTCAGTGTCTACTAGAAATGATTCGGTAAGCATAATAAATTGAGGATTTGAAGTGCGGCCCACATGTGGACCCTTACAGTGAAGTCAGTCTTTGGTTCATGTTAGGTATGTACTGTTGAAGCAGTTTAGTCCCTTTGAATATAGAGATCCCAGTGCTGAGTTCATGCTGAGTGTTCAGTTGCACTGAGCGGAAGTGTCAACACTGTGGATCTTAAGGTGTACTGTAGCTTTAAAAGGCACAAACTGATACTAGAAGTCTCTCTCTCTCTCCCTCTCTCTCTCTCTCTCTCTCTCTCTCTCTCTCTCTCTCTCTCTCTCACGGAACACACACACATTCCTCAGCATGCACCACGTCCACTGTCAGTTATGTGTGTAGTATGTGTAAATGTGTCAGCCAGGTTTGCTCAGGAAACCGCCCATGTAGAATTATTTATTTGTTAGTAACTACTATAAATCATTCATTAACTGATATAAATGATTCAGTGTCTACTATAAATGATTCAATATATGCTATAAATGATTCAGTATCTACTATAAATGATTCAGTATCTACTATAAATCATTCATTAACTGATATAAATGATTCAGTATCTACTATAAATGATTCAGTATCTACTATAAATCATTCATTAACTAATATAAATGAGTCAGTATCTACTATAAATGATTCAGTATCTACTATAAATGATTCATTACCTGATATAAATGATTCAGTATCTACTATAAATGATTCAGTATCTACTATAAATGATTAAAAATCTGCTATTAATGATTCAATATATGCTATAAATGATTCAGTATCTGCTATTAATGATTCAGTATCTACTATAAATGATTCGGTATCTACTATAAATGATTCAGTGTCTACTATTAATGATTCAATATATGCTATTGGTGATTAAGTATCTACTATAAATGATTCAGTATCTACTATAAATGATTCAGTATCTACTTTAAATGAGTCAGTATCTACATTAAATGATTTAATATTTACTATAAATAATTCAGCATCTGCTATAAATGATTCAGTATCTACTATAAATGATTCAGTATCTACTATAAATGATTCAATATCTGCTACTGATGGTTCAGTATCTACTATAAATGATTCAGTATCTGCTATTGATGGTTCATTATCTACTATAAATGATTCAGTACCTACAATTAATGATTCAGTATCTACTTTAAATGATTCAGTGTCTACTATTAATGATTCAGCATCTGCTATAAATGATTCAGTAGCTATTAGTAATTATTCAGTATCTAGTATAAATTAAGTATGTACTACACATTTTTCAGTATATACTATAACTTTAGTTGCTACTATAAAGTTTTAAGTATCTCCTGTATTTTTTTCAGTATCTCCTATAAATTATCCAGTGTCTACTATACATTATACAGTATATATTCTAAATTATTTAATAACTAATATAAATTAGTCAGTTCTACTACAAGTTATTCAGTATCTACTATAAATGATTCATTATTCACGTTAGGTATGTACTGTTGAAGCAGTTTAGTCCCTTTGAATATAGAGATCCCAGTGCTGAGTTCATGCTGAGTGTTCAGTTGCACTGAGCGGAAGTGTCAACACTGTGGATCTTAAGGTGTACTGTAGCTTTAAAAGGCACAAACTGATACTAGAAGTCTCTCTCTCTCTCACACACACACACACACACACACACACACACACATTCCTCAGCATGCGTATATGTGTAGGCCAGGGTTCCTCAGGACACCGCTCAGTACGAGTGCTGTCACGTATATGCTCCAGTAACTCCACTGTGTAAAAGTTACCACACTCAGAAAATGTTGGTGTGAATCCACTTAAAGGGATAGAGCATCATTTCAGCGCTGTCTGAGAACTACATTCGGGTTACTGTCCCTTTAAGAAAGCACAGAGACACAGAGAGAATGAGAGAGAGAGAGAGGGAGGGAGAGAGAGAGAGAGAGGAGATCTAGAATTGCACGCATGAAGAACAGACGTTTGTTTTTTCTTTCCACCCGTTTCCGACAGGCCCCGCCCTCCTGCGCTCTGATTGGTCAGTAGCGCTATTGGCGGTCTGATAAAAGCACTAAAGCCCCAAAGGATCCATCATTAGCCAGATGATTACAGCCCAGATAAAGAACGACGGAAAGAAAGACGGAGATCACTCTGGGGGGCTTAAGCTTACCCCCCCACGGACAAGTACTGCAGTGTTAGGCTGCTGAAGTCAGTGGTTTAGAAACACCCTGTCTATCCACTAACTGGCCACTTTATTAGAAACACCTCCCTTGTACTTCCACTAACTGGCCACTTTATTAGAAACACCTACCTTGTACTTCCAGAAAGTGGACACTTTATTAGAAACACCTACCTTGTACTTCCAGACAGTGGACACTTTATTAGAAACACCTACCTTGTACTTCCACTAACTAGCCACTTTATTAGAAACACCTACCTTGTACTCCAGACGATGGACACTTTATTAGAAACACCAACCTAGTGCTTTCACTAACTGGCCACTTTATTAGAAACGCCTCCCATGTAATTCCAGACAGTGGACACTTTATTAGAAACACCTCCCTTGTACTTCCAGACGGTGGACACTTTATTAGAAACACCTCCCTTGTACTTCCAGACAGTGGACACTTTATTAGAAACACCTCCCTTGTAATTCCAGACTATGGACACTTTTTTGGAAACACCCACCTTGTACTTCCAGACGATGGACACTTTATTAGAAACACCTTCCTTGTACTTCCACTAACTGGCCACTTGATTAGAAATATTTGCCCTGTACATCCACTAACTGGCCACTTTATTAGAAACACCCACCTTGTACTTCTACTAGCCGGCCATTTTATTAGAAACACTCACATTGTACTTCAACTAGCTAGACATTCAGTGGTCACTTACCTGGTATAATAATAATAATAATAATAATAATAATAATAATAATGCATGTTATTTATCTGGGTGGAACTGCTTGGCCTCTCGGTCTGATCTCAGCACAGCACTGATGACTCGGTCAGGTACAGCGGCGTCACCGCTTGTGAGTATGAAGCAGCAGTGCAGGAAGAGGCGGAGCTATGCCTGAATACGGGTGGGAAATGGAACAGCGCCATTGAGGGAGCTGGCTGGTGAAATGTGCGGTGTTGAGCACGATCGGGGGCGGACTCGGTGTGCAGAGAGGCAGATCCTGAGTTCGGGGTAGTAATTGGCCGTAGGTGAACTTTGGACACAGGCGCATGGAGTAATGCAGTGTCGCGTGTGCACCGGAACCGTAGTGCACGAGGGTTTGCCAATCACCGACGAGCCTGAAGATTTACGAGGAGCTCCACATACCTCTGTCTCTTACTCCCTCTCTCTCTCACCGACCTCAATCACTAGCCCGCTGCCCGGAGAGCGGAAGTCAGCATGACGGAGAAGCGGATCTCGCGCTGGTACTTCGGCGGTCTGGCGTCATGCGGAGCCGCGTGCTGCACGCACCCCCTGGACCTCGTGAAGGTGAGGAGTGGATGGTGATGCTTCTTACTCGAATGTTGCTGTTCCACCGCCTTAAATGCTGTAGCAGTTCCATTCTGGCGCCTCAGCACTGCAGTAAGGCGGACCAGCCGGCTTCACTTGTCCTACTTCTAGCGTAATTCCTATGCACCATCACTGCACGTGACGCTGCGGCTGCTTCCTGCTCGCTGTATTGGCGTGACTCCTCGGAGCGCCGAGACTAAGTAACATATGACTCCCTGATGGACACCCTGGCCACTTTATTAGAAACCCCCCACTTTCACTTCCACCTTGCTGATGCTCATCTGTTAATGCATGGTTTCTTAGTCATCCTCTAGGCCATCATCATGAATGGTGGACCAGTACAAAATGGGTGTTTCTAATAAAGTGGCCAGCTAGTGGAAGTGTAATTAACTTTATTAGAAACACTTCCTCTGGCTGGCCACTTTATTAGAAACACTTACCTTGTACTTCCACTAACTGGCCACTTTCTAATATAGTGTTTCTAATATAGTGGCCAGTTTGTGGAAGTTCACAAAAAAGTGGACTGTTGTGAAAGTGCAAGGTTGGTGTTTCTAATATAGTTGCCAGCTACTGGAAGTACAAAGCTGTTGTTTCCAATAAAGTGGCCAGCTAGTGGGAGTACAATGTCAGTGTTTCTAATTAATGTCCTGGTTAGTGGAAGTACAAGGTGGTTGTTTCCAATAAAGTGGCCAGTTAGTGGGAGTACAATGTTGGTGTTTCTAATTAAGTTGCTGGTTAGTGGAAGTACAAGGTGGCTGTTTCTAATAAAGTGGCCAGCTAGTGGAAGTACAGGGTTGGCATTTCTAGTATAGTAGCCAGCTAGTGGAAGTACAGTGTTGGTGTTTCTAATATAATGGCCAGCTAAGGGAAGTATAAAGTAGCTGTTTCTAATAAAGTGGCCAACTAGTGGGATTACAGGGTTGGCGTTTCCGATATAGTTGTATATGGTTGGATATAGTTGTTTCTAAGTGGCCAGTTAAAGTATAAGTGGATGAAGAGCGTATTCAGCAGGGAGCCAGTGACCCATGGCCCCTACTACAACTCAACGCCAGTGTGGTTTCACCCTTGACCAGACTTAAGTGGAAATGAGTGATCTTAATCAGCACAAGGTCTTGCAGCCTGTTCCGTTAAACAGTCACTGGGGTTTCATATTAGCACTGTGCAACGTAGTATTTGTCCATCATTGTTGCACTGAGCTGTTATGGTTGTCATGTTGCTAGTGCCTGCAATATAATAGCTTTTCTGTAGCTGCTCATCATAAGTGAGGTGTGTCGACTAAAAATAGCTGTAATGCTTAGAAGTTGTCACAAAAGACACTGGACTGCTATCAGAATCAGACAGTGCATTAAATGTCAGTGTCCTTATCAGTATTGGGAAGGAGAAGTGGCATCGTGCCATCTCAAATACCACTTGTTGTTTATACAGTATATTTATATGGTAGCTCACATGCACACGTAGTACATGCATCTATCGCCTTTTTGAGAATGTGTGTGAGGCATGTGCCCTGTTATATACACCAGGTGTTTGGATGTGTTCGTGTCTATGTGCATGGCTGTGCAAGTGCTATATGGTATATTTGTCAATACTTTGCAGGCCTAATTCATACCTAGGTGCTATGTAGGTCTACGCCACCAACACTGGTCCTGGAGATCCACCTTGTAGAGTCTCATTCAGTCTGCCATAGTTGCTCAAGCAGAGTGGTTCCCAACCACGTCCCCAGGTGTATGTAGGTCTGCTCCGGTGGTCACCAACACTGGTCTTGGAGAACCACCTTGTAGACTCTCATTCAGTCTGCCACAGCTGCACTAGCACAGTGGTTCCCAACCAGGTCCCCAGGTGTATGTAGGTCTGCTCTGGTGGTCACCAACACTGGTCTTGGAGATCCACCTTTCCACAGTTGTCTAGCACAGTGATTCCCCACCAGGTCCCCTAGGTGATCCACATTTTTGCTCCAAGCAAACCATTGGGAAGGGGTTTTGGTGAACGTTGGGCTGGGAACCACTGTTCTAGCTAACTTCTTCATAAGTCTATGATTGGCATATGCAGGAAAGTAGATCTCCAGTAAGACATCATACCATGCCGCCCTCAAAGTAAACCCCAAAACTCATAAACCCCGTGGACCTTGAATCCGGTTTCCAGTCCTGGAATTGTGTAGTCGCTGGTAGTGTGACACTAGGAGGCCAATCCGAATCCAAGAGTAGAAACTGAAGGTGAACTTCTTCAGGACACATTTATCTCTGGTATGTTTACCATGTGTTTAGCATTTATTCTATCTTTGCTAATGTGCTAAGCTAGGTTACCTGAGAGCGGGTCGAAGGACACTCTAAGCTACTTTAGGACTTTGCTCAAGGATGGCAATGTACGAGTCAAACACCAACTCGGACTTGAGCAACCTCATTTGCTCTTGGAGGGCTTGGTAGTAAACCCAGGTGTTGTGAGCTCTGAGCTCAGAGGTGGTCAGCAGTCTACTGCCCGTAATTAACCTGGCTCAGGTGTGCTGGGAGTTGGAGCAGAAGACCGGCTCCCAGGCCCTGGGGTCTTAAATAACATGTCATTATAATGCCATTCAAGATAATTAAGCTCCTAGTGCTGTCATGGTTGTAGCTCCTAGTACTGTGGTGCCATACGGGTTGTCAAGTTCACATGTATTGTCACCAGCTCATTCTGTTCAGGAAATAGTCTGGCAAAAGATCAAGCCTCCCAGTTTACCGCTTAACCCAAGTGCAGTAGATGAGCCAGGACAGGATTGTAATCCGAAGTGCTTCTTTTGTACTTCCAAAAGGCTTTTTTGTTCCTTTAGCTGGTGAATAAAGGTAGATAGATTACTTTATTGCTAAATAAGTTAGATATGTATCTAGTAGATCATCCTCCAGTCATTGTTAGAGTGGAGAGAATGGATCACTGAAGCAACAGACATGACTCAAGAAAGTCAGGTAGAAAAACACAAGCTAAAAACTACACTTGGCAAGAACGCTAACTGGCTATATATACACTCATCTTTGGAAAAAAATAGCTGCACCCAGAAAGAATCGACCGACAGGAACGAAAATTGGTGGGTAGGTTTGGCGTCATGAGACATGTGACTGATTCAAGTTTCACGCTTGGCTGCACATGTGACATAAGCAAGTAGGAGCCTTATCGCTGTACCTGACTGACTATATAAGGTCGTCCTGCTGCGTGTACTTTCCATTCGGACATCGTAGGGCTGGGATGGTCTTATCGACACACTGCACGTCATGCCGGTTGTGCGGATACTACCACAACACAGAAGTAGGATTGGCCAGCATATGTGGAGAGACCCAACAGCCACGATTGCAGACATTCAGTGAGCAGTGATGCCCTCCATGAGTCATCCTGTTAGTGCCAGCAGGACTGCACTTAGCACGTCAACGTTGCCAAAGAATGCAATGGTCTCGCCAAGATGAACGGTTTGTTGTCACACGTCACACGTCCAGAAGGCCTGGTGTCACTCCACCTCCACCTCCACCCCCACCGCACCATCTGCAGGAACTGTGTGAGAATATTCAAGCTGCATGGGATGGATTATCACAGGACACCATTAGGAACCTCTACAGCTCCATGCTGAGACGTCTGGCATGTTGCGTTAGCAAACACGGCGGCCCGACGCCGTACTGAGAGACAGACTTCTGTATGTGTAGCTCGATAAATATTGATCATATCAGTCTAAATTTAGCATCATTTATTGATCCTGGTAACCTTTATCTTCCTTCCCAACAGCACTGCAATCCCACACCTCCTTCCGGGTGCAGCTGTTCTTTAGATGATGAGTGTATTTAGCCTGTCTAGGGTGTTTGCTGCCTTCTGACCAAGGTGTACATCAGACCTGGTCATAATTTTTTCCTATTCCAGTTATTTGGAATATTAGTCTTAGTTTATTTTGTAATATTAAAGACTGTACACAACCTTTTTTTTAGGAAATAGAAACAGGACAGCAATCTGGGTGGTCCAATAGTGGGGCAGCAGTGGTAAACAGTCAACAGGGTGCCAAGCTTATCAGGCCAACTTATCACAATGATTCTGACATGCATTTAGCATGATGCTAACTGGGGATCCTAAGTTTCCATTACTTGTTAGCTATGTTAGCCTCTTAGCTCCCAAAGAAGCAAGATGTTCAGCCAGCCACCATGTCTTGACAGGTGGTCTACATTTTGAAAATGTGTGAATGTAATGCTTGTATATCAGAGACGGTTTCAAATCCACTGTATGGTAAATCCACGGCATGTACGGTGGTTACTGCAGGAGGTGAAACGATGTTGTTCGGGGAGCCCTAATGAGAGTCCTTCAGTTTTACTGTACATGTGCTCTAAATTACATGGCTGAGATGAGTCCTAGTCCTAACGTAGGCCTAAACCTCCCACCCGAACGCTGTAATTAGAGTGTTTTAGCAGACTGTTGTTAAAGTTATGTGAAGGTCAGCAGGTCAGCACGTGCATGCAAATGTGTGTTTGTGTGCTACATGATTGGACAGTCTGTCTCTTTTACACACACACACACACACACACACACACACACACACACACACACACACACACACTGTGTCCAAGGTCTGTTCAAGAATGTGTGTGATGCATGTGACCTATTATATGGGTCTGGTATTTGTATGTGTACGTGTCTGTGTGCATGATTGTACAAGTGTCCTTGACATATAGGATGAGAGAGAGACAGTCTGTCTCTTTTACACACACACACACATATATATATATTTATGTAGCTGAAGAATAAAAACAGGCTGAGCAAATGCTACTGCAAGTCACCCTGTAAAACCTGAAATAACTAGTCAGAAGTACCAGGATGGAACGATGTATTAACATCACACACAGGCTCAAAATTAACAATATATTGATGAGCTGATGACAATAATTAATAATTCATTCCAAAAAGCTGTATATTAAGGGTGATGTTCTGTCACTGTTGTTATAATTCGTGTTGTGATACGCCTATGTGAACATACGGTGGATGTTGTTGGAACTACAGGTTTCATTACAGTGAGTACTATACAACCTCTTTAACTGGATTAGTGCAGTGCAGTTTGCAAAACATTGAATAAAAGTCCTTGTAAACGAGGTTTATTATTATCAGCAGTATTTTTATATATGGTATTTCCTGTTCCTGTAACTTAATAAATCTAGAAAATGAAAATACTGTGATCTATATTGCATATCTTGAAGTATCATATACATTCTATAATAGTTTTGCCATGTTGCCCATATTTTTGCAGCACATCCATTTCTGAAAATTTTGGATATCATGTTTTTGAGAAACACTAACAGCTGACATGTTAAGGAAACACATTTTATTTATCTAATTATTATTTTTAATCATAATTTAGCGTAGATGTTCATTGTATACCACGGTTAAAGAAAAGCACAGCGCTTGACAGTGGTTTATACCGTGTTTCAGAATCAAACTATATACGGGCAGGTCAGTAAATCGGTGAAGCAGCCACCAATACAGTCTAGTATGAGCGTGTTCATGCATGAAATCTAGTGCCCAGCAGGTCTTTGGACTTTGAGAGTGAGGGTGATGTAACGAGTCTTTTTTATAGAGGATATTTACCTTTACTTCCTCGTTTTATGGCCTTTCAGAGACTCTGTGCTTTATATCTAAAAAGTAAAGTGAAATAATTATGAAATCAACATGTATACATGTTGGAAACATGTTGGAATTTCATGATGAATGGACCAAAAGAAGTGGCTCAAAATTGCTTGGAAAAAAGTCTGGTTCTATTGACTTATTTTAGAATTCAGTTAGATTTTGCCCTCTCCTGTAAAGTTACCATTTTGGAGATGCATTGTTTTTCTGTGGACAGTGATGATATGTTATGTTTTTCGAGATATTGTTGAGGTATTGTGGTTCCTTAGAAATACGGTTTTGACTTTGTCCTTGTCATCACTTACGGCTATCACTAGTCATGATGTGTTTAACAAGCCATGTGTGTTGCGATTGATCTAGAGCCTGCTGTTTACAGAAGTACATGTGTTCTGCTTCTGAAGCTCTGTTTGCAGATGTTTCAATAGCTGGTGTTGAAGATTAGCTTTTTCAGATGTATTGACTTGAGCTGGTTAATTAAAAACAGATCTCACAGAGCTGAGAAAGCTAGTTAATCAAAAGCCCTGATAGGATTCTGGCCATTTATAGATGGCATAAACACTTGTAGATGGCAAATAAACAGTTTTATTTTGATTGCATTACAATAAATACAGTCACTATATTACAATTAATATAGTCAACCAAGACCTGCTTTGTATATGAAGTTTGCTTTTTTTTTAGTTTTACACTAGAGCTATGAAGCTAATGTAGCTAAGAAGTATTGGGAGCTAGCATACACTAATTAGCATAGTGCTAACTGCACATATACATCATCCCCTACTTTCCTCTCTGACACTATAGCATTGTCAATAGTAAAATGGGCAAAAGTATGGACAAAATTCAGTCATTAGCCTGCTGCTATTGTTTTTAGCAATGCTAATGTACTAGATAACAGTATGCTATACATAAATGGCATCACAGCTCCAGTTCTAAAGCTAAAGAAGCTAACTTTAGGTTTTGCCTGATCAACAACATGGGGGATGGTGGACCTGGGAGAGTCTGAACCATTCTTTTAAAATGGCAAACACTCAGTGACTTTCTTGTAGACGGTGTGTTCTTACAGACAGGCTGGAGTCTCTCAGAGAGAGAGCAAAGAATGCACAGGGGAAAAGGCAGTGGCTCATTATTTAAACAGCAGTGTAATTGGAGAATGAGAGCAGGGCTTTGTTGGGTTTACACAAGTTCTGAAGTCAGTTAGATTATATTCAGTTAGAGTTACAGGCAATGATTCAGGGAGTGACTCTCAAATTGACAACAGATTAACATGTGTACCATGTGTAGGGTTAGGTGCCATTCACATTTGAGCCTGTACCAGTACAAGCGACTGGAATTTGGTGCGCTATTTCTAATGCGAAGTGGACAGCTGGCCATGACAACACATCTAACCTGAGAAACACCTGATCACACGCATCAAACCTGAGGAAACACCTGGTCACACGCATCTAACCTGAGGAAACGCCTGGTCACACGCATCGAACCTGAGGAAACGTCTGGTCGGACGCGTCGAACCTGAGGAAACGCCTGGTCACACGCATCTAACCTGAGGAAACGCCTGGTCACATGCATCTAACCTGAGGAAACACCTGGTCACACATCTAACCTGAGGAAACACCTGGTCACACGCATCTAACCTGAGGAAACACCTGGTCACACGCATCTAACCTGAGGAAACGCCTGGTCAGACGCATCGAACCTGAGGAAACGTCTGGTCGAACCTGAGGAAACGCCTGGTCACACGCGTCGAACCTGAGGAAACGCCTGGTCACACGCATCGAACCTGAGGAAACGCCTGGTCACACGCATCGAACCTGAGGAAACGCCTGGTCACACGCATCTAACCTGAGGAAACGCCTGGTCACACGCATCTAACCTGAGGAAACGCCTGGTCAAACGCATCAAACCTGAGGAAACGCCTGGTCACACGCATCTAACCTGAGGAAACGCCTGGTCAGACGCATATAACCTGAGGAAACGCCTGGTCAGACGCATATAACCTGAGGAAACGCCTGGTCAAACGCATCTAACCTGAGGAAACGCCTGGTCACACGCATCTAACCTGAGGAAACGCCTGGTCAAACGCATCTAACCTGAGGAAACGCCTGGTCAAGCTATAAAATGCATCTAAACATCTGTATCATTGCGTAGTGTCTTCTCTGCCTCCCTCGCCTCTCCCTAAATCATCCTTACAACCTTCAGCTTGTCAAAGTCTGTTACCAGGACATAGTGTCCTCTCTATCTCCCTCTCCGTTACCAAAACCATCCCTACAACCTCCAGCCCATCACAGTCTGTCACCAGGACATAGTGTCCTCTCTATCTCCCTCTCCATTACCAAAACTGTCCCTACAACCTTCAGCCCGTCACAGTCTGTCACCAGGACATAGCATCCTCTCCACCTCCCTCTCCATTACCAAAACTGTCCCTACAACCTTCAGCCTGTCACAGTCTGTCACCAGGGTATTAGCGTCCTCTCTGCCTCCCCTTCCCTCCCTCACTTTCGCCTATGGAGGGTTTAACATCTTTGGCATTTGCTGGAACCGTGGTACTAATGTTAACTGTAGTTGCTGCTTTCAAACATGGTATCGTTTTTTCGGGGTGTTTTGTATCTTGTGACTATCCACATCTACCATATCCCATTCAATACCTACCTTGTCTCATTTCCCACTAACCATGTCTTGTTCCTCACCTACTTAGTCCTATTCAACAAACATGCTGTTTCATTGTACACCTGCCGTGTCTAATTCTGCCCTTACCACTTGTCATGGCCAAATTTTGTCGTGTCCCACATCTACCATTTCTGTTCTGCACATACCATGTCTCACTGGACAACAACCATGTCCCATTCCACCTCTACTATGTCTCGTTCCACAGCGTTTCAACTCGAATGTGCTGCTTTTCAGCCATGCTCCACGTTCCTCATAGACAACAGTCAAAAGAAGCACACTTGCGAGAGTCTGAAAAGGTGTCGCCTCAACACCCATAAACACAGAGGCTGTTTAACCTGCTCTGGTCTCCACCAGCTCAGTCAGAGTAGGTTTACGACCCTGGGGCAGATCAGAGTGTGAATCTGTACAAACCTGCCTCTGCTCCCGTCCCAAACAACCATCTGCCCTTTTGCTCTAGAGCAGGGTTTCATAATGCAGCTCCTGAATACCTGCACGGTTTCAGCTGTTCCTCTTAGCTGACGATGAAGTTCTTGCTGAGCTGGATCAGGAACGTTGAGGCAGGGAACAGTTGAACATGTGTAGGTCTTTAAGGACTCTATTGCTTCATGGGGCCTTGCATATATGGAACTCCCCATCATTTCAGTACATTGTTGTTGGTACTCTCTGGTTTACACTGATATTCCTGCTACAGGAGTGCTAGCAGACTTTGCACTCATTAATAGCTGAACTGATAGTGATAGATCAGAGGGACAGAGATAAAGAGCAGATGGGGTGAGAAAGAGGGGCCAAGGGAAAAGCCAGTGAGAGACTTTGCTAATCAACCTTCTCAGAAGTCTTTGTCTGCTGTCTCTCTTTCCCTCGTTCAGTCTGTCACTCTTTTAATGCTGTCAGGATGATTCAGGTATTCATGGTTTACCTTTGACACACTTCATGGTGCCTGCACACTAGACCATGCAAAGACGCGACGGAAGACACCTACCCATGCAGATCTTGTCCGTTTAGAAGGCGTGATGTACATGCCTGGGACTGCGGCAGTTTGCATAGTTCAGACTCTGATGTGAATCAAAATATGTGAACCAGAAACACTTTGAATGAAATGCAGACCATCAGTAGAACATTTTGCAGACCCATTTCCACCCATGTTGAACACGTTCTGGTTCGGTTCACACACCTACTTTGGACCATTTGGTGCATTTCCAGCCAAAATAAACAGGTTTGGAACCTGAAAAGTGCGTTCCTGGTTGGAACCGAAGTATAGTAGGTTCTTTAGCACAAATCGTGTTGAGGAAAGAGAAGGCAACGATGGCGACACCCAGTGGTCTGCTGAAGAACCTCTTCTAGGTCTTCTTATCACCGGTAGTTGATCCGGGCTTGCTTTTTGGATACGCTTGCAGGTATTCTATAGGCCCCGACATCTTGTTGAGCTACTAAGACCATTTGATGATGCATGCTCTGATGTTCCTTGGTTCCAATAAAAGCTGGTGCAAGCGCAGAATGGTTGCCTGGACAGCACCAAGGTTCTACACCAAGCCTGAACTTAACCAGTTCAAGAACCAGAGTTCTTTTGGTTGAAAAGGCCTAAAAGAGAGCAACCATAAAGGTAAAGAAGTTACAGATGTGGGCTCATTATTAGCTGATTAGCTTCTNCAACCATAAAGGTAAAGAAGTTACAGATGTGGGCTCATTATTAGCTGATTAGCTTCTTCACCATCTTCTGCCTCTGCTCACCCATCCACAATCCTATGAGTAGATGTGCCTCCAGGCCAGAATCCATTGCAGCAGAAGTCTGTAGTAGATCTGAAGACGGTTTAAAACTGAGGCTACTGGGCTCCAACTATGGTTCACCAGGGAAAGTTGTTTTTATATAAGAGCCCCCTAGTGGCCATGTTTGCACACTGCACGTTATAGAGAATGGACTTGTTTCCATGGGTCAGTCAGAACTCAAATAACGATAAAGAAATTTGAAAAGAAAAAGGCGGCATGGTGGCTATCTACAAATGACTTGGCAAGTGGCAATGCCCGGGGACCAAGCACTATTCACCGTGATGTTGCCAGTAGAATGGATGATGGCCAAAGTATGGTTTTAGAATTTCATGCTCACCCATCCACAATACTATGAGTAGACGTGCCTCCAGGCCAGAATCCATTGCAGCAGAAGTTGAATTGGTGTGAACTCTTTCGATTTGTGGTCTTTTATATGCATACCTGCCATGTTTCTAGTCCGACAGAGCTGAAGCAGCGTGACAGCTGATGTACGTATGGACTGCGTTCCTGACCCCGTGGCGGCCTGCAGCTTGCAGGAAACACTAACTGTGTGTTTGTTTATGTATGCATTCCACTGTGTGTGCACGTACATGCATGCGTGCCTATAGCGGCTGAGATGTGATGTGGATAAGGAAGTGCACATATAGGCTGACTCAGCATTAGTGTCGTCTTACACAGGCTTGTTTATACAGGACTGGGTGGCCTGGTTGGGTCATCTTCATTCATGACCGTTCAGATGCTATAGGCTAAAAGGAAGCATACTGTCCATCAGAGGTCAGCCTCTTCTTAGAGTTTGGATTTCATCACTGTTTCTTTTCAGTTATGTCAGAGGTGCGAGGGTGAGAACAGATCAAGCATGTGAGAACAGATCAAGCGTGGAAGAGATGGAGAAGCTGGGGTGGAGGTGGGGAGAGGAGCAGTTTTATAGGGCATGTAATAGTAGAGAGACGGAGTTTGGTTATTGCATAACTCCATAAAAAATAAGTGTGTTATAACCTTTACGCAGGCCACATATTGTTTTTAATTGGAACATAGACTGAAATTGTGCTTTTAAAGGGCTTTGTAGAGGATGTGTTAACTTATTTTCATTTAAATAAATTCAACAAAGCCTAATTTGATCAAAGGCCCCAAACTTTTGTATGCTACCATGTGTATGGTAATACTTTGGGTAATAATAGTAAGCAAATATTCTGTTTTATTATTGTGATTTAATATATTTCCAGTGCACATGTCCACTTAAGAATTACACGCATAATGTCTTTTGACTTTTTTTGTATGAATATGAACAAAAGCATTTGTATTCGTAAGCATCAACATTGAAAAGTACTCAGACACCACATAGAGAAACTCCTTTAGCTGTTTTGATGGTTGTGATGGTAATAATGATAATAGTGGTGGTGGTGATAATTACAGATGTGATGTGGTAATTATAGTGATGATGGTAATGATCAGGATGATGATGACTGTGATGGTAAGGATAAAGAATATAGTGGTGATTGTGATCATCACTGTAAAAATGATGATAGAAACTGTTACAGTGGAGATGATGGTTGTGATAATGATAATTATAATGATGATGTTGATGGTAATTATAGTGGTGATGATGGTAATGATCATGGTTGTGATGGTGATTATACTAATGACAGTTGTGGTGATGATTATAATGATGATGGTAGTTATGGTTGTGTTGGTGGTGATTATAGTGTTGATGGTGGTAATGATAATGGTACAATAATGGTAATGATTGTAATGTTGGTTGTGTTGATGGTGATTATATTGATGATGATGGTAATCATGGTTGTAATGGTAATTATACTAATGATGGTGATGATGGTTGTAATCGTGATGATTATAATGATGATGATGGTAATTATGGTTGTGTTGGTGGTGATTATAGTGTTGATGGTAATGATCATGGTTGTGATGGTGATGATTGTAATGATGTTGGTTGTGTTGATGGTAAATGTAGTCATGATGATGGTAATGATCATGGTTGTGATGGTGGTTATTATAATGATGGTGATGATGGTTGTGGTGGTGATGATGGTTGTAATCATGATATTATAATGATGATGGTAATTATGGTTGTGTTGGTGGTGATTATAGTGTTGATGGTAATGATCATGGTTGTGATGGTGATGATTGTAATGATGTTGGTTGTGTTGATGATAAATGTAGTCATGATGATGGTAATGATCATGGTTGTGATGGTGGTTATTATAATGATGGTGATGAAGATGGTTGTGGTGGTGATTGTGATTGATGGTGATTATAATAATGAAGGTAATGATGATAGTTGTGATGGTGATTATAATGTTGATGGTAGTTATGGTTGTGTTGGTGGTGATTATAGTGTTGATGGTAATGATCATGGTTGTGATGGTAATGATTGTAATGTTGTTGGTTGTGTTGATGATAAATATAGTGATGATGGTAATGATCATGGTTGTGATGGTGGATGTTATAATGATGGTGATGATGGTTGTGGTGGTGATTGTGATTGATGGTGATTATAATAATGAAGGTAATGATGACAGTTGTGATGGTGATTGTAATGATGATGGGAATTGTAACAGTGGTGATTATAGTGGTGACGGTTTTGCATATCATGTTGACGATGATTGTAATGGTAATGATGAAGAATGCGGTGGTGATTGTGATCATGATTGTGATAATACTGATAAACTGATTACAGAGGTAATGATGATGATTGACCTCCATGATTTCTCACTCCTATAACTCAGTAATAACTCAGTCAGTTTGAATAGAATTGTATCCATGTATTTGCTATAATTAAACCTTAGCATGTATTAATACTTTAAGGCGGTGCCGATGACGACAGTGATGACCGTGATGATTATCTTTCAGGTTCACCTGCAGACGCAGCAGGAGGTAAAGATGAGGATGGTTGGCATGGCGATGCATGTGGTGAGGAACGACGGAGTGCTGGCTCTCTACAACGGCCTCAGTGCCTCTCTGTGCAGACAGGTGAGAGTGTAACTCTGGACTCCGGTAAAAGGGTATCAGTTGTCAGATAAAGAATATTAGGTACCAGAAACAACAAAGTGGATGTATTATAGTATTATTAATATCCCTCTCACACACCCTCAATACTCAGATAAGGTCCTGCTATCAGTGATATCAGCTAAACAATTTAACATCAAAGACATGGGCCATACAGCCATAAATGCTTCCCTGGTGGCAAAAACTAAGACCATTATTATCATTATCACCTCTATTATTATCCCTCCTTGAGCTGCAATAGAGATAACACTGAACTCTAGCATGCAGAAGGTTGGAGCTCTAGCCTTTGCCCACCAGGAAAGATGTTGTATAAGGGTTTCCCCCTCTAGTGGCTGTATTTGCACACTGCACATTAGAGAAATCACTTGGTAAAGCTGGACACCATGATCAGTAACATTCGCTCGCAAGTGATGCACATGCACTACTGAGTTCTTCATGCTTGCCAGTAAAACCAAGTTCAACCAAGCAGTATATCAGTGATGTGGAACTCCTTCATATTTCATTCTTCTGACAGTAACCTGACCTCCTCTCTTTCTCCAGATGTCGTACTCTCTGACCAGGTTTGCCATCTATGAAACTGTCCGAGATATGATGGGCAGCAAGGGGCCTATGCCCTTCTACCAGAAAGTGCTGCTGGGAGCTGTTGGAGGTAACAGAAGCACATGTACACTTTGCATGCTCACATATTGTGACACAGATAGTTTATCCGTTGTACACCACCGGTTTTCAATGACGAACATGGCATTTATTTGAATCGTGCAAATTTGAAGAGGATTTAAAATTGAGGCTGCGGGGCTCCAACTTTGGTTCACCAGGGAAAGTTGTTTTTATACAAGAGCCCCCTAGTGGCTATGTTTGCACACTGCACGTTATAGAGAATGGACTTGTTTCCATGGGCCAGTCAGAACTCAAAAAACGAAAAAGAAAAAGCATTTAATGAGCGACATAGTGGCTATCTACAAATGACTTGGCAAGTGGCAATGCCCGGGGACCAAGCACTATTCACTGTGATGTTACCAGTAGAACTGATGATGGCCAAAGTATGGTTTTAGAATTTCACAAATATCGGCCTTACTATGGTTAGGAACACACTTTTAATAAATAAGTCCATGTTTGGAATTTGACATTTAGGACATAACTTGCTTTTGTATAACTTTTCCATCAATAAAATTATTCCAGTTTGCTCAAAGAAACAATGTTTCTGCTTTCTGTACTTGTCTCATTA
>CM067495.1:1368865-1386151 GCA_034552555.1 Semaprochilodus insignis
TCAGCCTGACACTTCTGATTCGGTCTGATTTTGTATTTATTAATTGCCTGGAATTGAAACATGCTATCAGTAGTGTTGCACAGTTGACAGTATATACTGTTTTAGGGTCATATCCAGTATGTTACACACATCCTGATGAGTTACTGTTTTTGTTTAGGATGCAGAACGACATGAAGCTTCCCCCTGAGCTCAGGAGAAAGTAAGTCTGTTCTCAAAGTTTACTCTAACGTAACATGGCCAAGCAGCGCCTTTCTTATCAGGAAAGGACCTTTAACTGATATGCAGACTGACACACACAGAGTGGTTTTGAGCAAGGTCTTATTTACTACTCACAAAAAAAAACCTTTGTGTTCAATCCACAAACTGTATGTCACCTGTATGTTGGCCTGGTATGTAGAGTAGCAAAGTGTCTCCCATATGACTGACAAACACTGATGCACAGAACTGCATACACAAATGAGTTGTGGTCAGCGTAGCCTACAAGCATACAATAAATACCAGATGGTCCATAATAATAATAATAGTAATAGCAATGATGATGATGATGATAATAATAATAATATGAAACTTCTCTTTTTATTCCCTGACATTAGAATTTAATGTTTTTTTTTCATTCCAATTTTAATTTTCTGGGTTCAAGCTAAAACACCTTGTCATGAAAACATAGCCCACATGTGCCAAAGCTTCAGGGAAGGTTGGCTGCTGTCTGAATGAACCCAGTCAATCTTCAGATGTACCTGTTTTACTAATATTATATTCCAATATATTTCTGTTGACATATATACACACACACACACACATACACACCAAGAGAAAAAACAATGTATATATTTACTTGGTCAATAAGAATTTTGTTTCTGATAAATGTTTAGTTGTATTGATTGAGTAAACATTTGCAATTGTTTTTTGTCAGCTACAAGCATGCACTGGATGGACTCTTCAGAGTGTGGCGAGAGGGTGAGTACAGCTTATCTTGTGTTCTCACAGTATCTGCATGTTGTCTATAATAATAGTAAAAAGGGCTCTTGAATGAATAGCCATGTTGTCACTGTCAGAACAAAACCTTGTGTCTTCAAAATAAATAATACCCCCACAAGAGACGACACAAACATTCCTAACCTTCAGCATCAATGTAAATGATGGTTACATTGAACAGAAAGGAATGTGATTGAACTGAATGGAATGAAATATAATTGAATTAATTGCAATGGAATGGAATTGAGTTCAGCTGACTTCAGTTAAGCCAACAACAAATTCCTTGTATGTGTGGGCATACCTGGCAAATAAAGCTTGATTCTGATTCTGATTCTGACCAAAACAGAATGTAATGTGATTTGAATTTAACGGAATAGAATTGAATGAATTGTAATGGAATGGAATTGGGTTAAGATGACTTCTTTATTTAAACCGAACAAAATGGAATGTGATTGGACTGAATGGATTAGGATTAAATGAATAGAATGGAACAGAATTGAATGGAATTGGGTTAAACTTCAACTGAACTGAATGGAATGTGATTGAACTGAATGGAGTCGAATTGAATGAACTGAAAAGGAATGGAATTGGGTTAAGCTGGCCTCAGTTAAACTGAACTGAATGGAATGTGATTGAGCTGAATGGAGTAGAGTTGAATGAATTGTATTGAAATGAAATTGAGTTCGGCTGAATTTAGTTAAACTGAACTGAATGGAGTAGAATCAATGGAAAGTAAGTTAATGGAATGGAATAAATGACTGGTTGGGCACATAAAACCAAACTGAACCCACAAGCTGATGTTTTTGTTTTTCTCTGTGTCAGAGGGAACAAGGAGGTTGTTCTCCGGAGCCACCATGGCATCCAGTCGAGGAGCTCTGGTCACTGTAGGGCAGGTGAGCTATTTGAAGGATTAGCTAGGACATTTCGTTATTGAGGTCATGCATGAAGAAGTACGTGTGCAGATGCCTGTTAATGTAACTGTTGAACATTTGTGTCTCTGTCTGTAGCTGGCATGCTATGACCAGGCCAAGCAGCTCGTCCTGGGCACCGGAATGCTGGGAGATAACATCGTCACTCACTTCCTGTCCAGCTTCATTGCTGTGAGTGTTGCCCGATCTTTATCTTATTGAAAGGTTTTCGTAGATGTGAATTCATAAATCACATCTGATGTTTTAGCAGCAGGAATATATATATATATAGGAATATTATTTGTGTTGGTAATTTAGTCTGTTGGAAAATTGCACAGAATTTTGAGAGTAAAGAGAAGCTTTTTCAACTACAGATCAACAAGAGGGAAGTAATTAAGTCCTCAGAACATATCCATTTATGCTCCTTTTCTTTTGGATGCATTTAGAAATAATAGTTGGTTTGAAATATGTATGTATGTATGTATGTATGTATGTATGGAATACCGTTAATAAAGCAGTCAAGTTCTCCCTCTAGTGGACACTTCTGTGCATTACACCTTCCTCTAATGGTGATGACTGTAATCTCTCTTTCTCTTTAAGGGAGGATGTGCTACATTTCTCTGTCAGCCGCTGGATGTGGTGAAGACACGTCTAATGAACTCTAAAGGAGAGTACAGGGTGAGTCTTTTTTTTCATCCTTTCTTTTTCCACTCCTGTCACTTAACCTTCACATAAGATTGTTTTAGTTTGATTACAAGCATCGGTGTATCAGTTTTTTCTTCCTTTAAGGGCTACTAGCTATCGGGCCACTAGGCCTTAAAGATTAATCATATTTATATGGAAATTGCAGTTTAAGAAATCACATGCAAGGTCAAGTGCTTAAAAAATGGCCGGATGTTCGGACTGTTCTCATTCAGGAAATGCATTCTTATATTATTGATACTTTTTTGTTTAATTCAATAATTAAGATCCTTTCTGAAGATTGCGAGCTCTGATTTTCAACTTCATTAAAAAAAAATAAAAAAAACGTCTTTAGCTGGTTAGCATACCTGTTAACCTACCTGGCAAGGTTGCCAGGCTCAGCAGAAATCTCCTGCCCAAATTTTGACCTGCTGTGGGCTGTAAATCTTACATATGGGTGGAAAAATATGTTGATGTAAGATGTCTTAAGAGGTTCAGAGTGGAAGGAAAGGTCAGAGGTCATTTTTAAGGGGGGCAAGTTTTTGTGAGGAGGATGTCATCCCCTTGCATTCCCCCGTTGAATCAAGCACTGGCTGACAGTATGCAGCTGAATCTCATTAATCTTTCAAATCAAACTTTTGACTTACTATTAAAAACGGGATATTTTGAACTACATCTGGCCTCAAATGGATAATTAATGGAGAAAAGGCAGCTCTTCTAGCATTCTAGTAATGGTAGTTAGCATGTAGCTTGATAAGAGTTAGTTTTCCAACAGATGGATTGAATGAGCTATGTGGAATTGCACATGCTGACATGCAGTTAGCCAATACAACAGTCCCAGCCCGGATATCTGTTTTAGACTGAGGCTACATGTGGTGCTGAGTCTTATTGTGCCTCTGCCTTTCCTCTGTTTGTAGGGAGTGGTACACTGTCTAACAGAAACTGCCAAACTAGGACCGCTGGCCTTCTACAAGGTAAATATGGAGGTTTTTATTAAAATGCACTCAACATGGTTTAACGTGGTCATTCTATTTATTATATATTTACTTATATTTAGTATTCTTTGCAGTTAGCCTAGAGTTTTGTTCTTGGTACAGTTGATCAGTTCAGCCGATATCTGCTATAATACAGCATGCAATTGGTTATTAAGCGTACAGCAGCCAATATAAAGTAGCTGGCGAATTCATATATCTTTACAGAAATCTAGATATTAAATATTCCTTATTTCTATAACCAAATACATCAGATCGGCACACCTGGGAAGTTTGGTTTGAACCGAACCCCCAGCTTCTTTTTGGGGGAAAACAAATGACACTAGATGTAGGCTGTAATGTAAAATATGAGAGAGCCACCAGAACTGAACTGTCATCTTTGGGTCTTTCTTCACTTATGAACTACATCAGGTGAATATACAGTACGTCCTCTCTGCCGCCATTGAAAGCAAACGATACATGGAAAAAATGAATTTACTCCATCTTGAGTCCCTTCAGTCTCCCGGCATCAAGCTGGTCCACTGAATGGCCAGTCATTCCTACCTGAACATCTGTTCAATCTTATTGGGTCTCCAGGCCATCAAAATACCAATTATTAGCAAATTGTTTTATTTCTGTGATGAACTGACGGCCTGTCCAATGAGCAGTAGGATAGGCTCCAGCACCTCCATTGACCCAGAAGGATAAGCAGCTTAAAAGATGAATGAATGAATGAATGAATAAATTAATATTAGATTTAATAGATTATGTAATGTTATGTGAAATTATACCACATTATTTTCAGTCCAGCTATACAAATAGTATGCTAGCTAGCACTAGCACTGTGCTCTGATGACTGACCTAGGTGTGTTAGCCTGGTCATCTAGCCTGAGCCCCAGCCAGAACATGAGATTAATTTTTTAATTTGTTGTTATTATAACACACAGCAACTCTCTACACTTTTACAAACGTCTTTCTCTGTCTTGCTCTTGCCGTCTATGCAGGACACAAGGTGACGAGAGCCTAAGAAAAGTGCAATTCTAAAAGGACCTGTAATTTGTAAAATAGCCTACATCATGGTCAAAACTGTATCACAATATTTCAAGACATTTTCCTGAAGCACGAGATGTCTCATATACTGAGGTCTACTGTAAGAACTTTGAACAGACAGACGAAAATAGGAAAAATAGAAAAACACTATTATATCCACCGTACTCAGAAAAACATAGTTTTGCCATATTAAATATCTTTATGTTGAGCTTCCTAAGCCTAAAATTTCAGCAATGTTGTCTTAATGACTTGTAAGTTGAGAAATGTCACCTATTAGCACAGAGCTGGTGAATCACCCGTAGATAAGCTTGCCCCATCAGAAGCACCCAAAAATGCGTGTCACATCTCAACTAACCGTCAGTCTGGCACTCTACATTCACCACTACATTCAGTCCAGAAAAATGGAATATATTCATAAATTTCATTTTTATAGAAAACAATTACAACATTTTTAGAAACAATGCAATTAGGTCCACCGTCCAGCCTCACATAGATCTACATACATTCAATAAATGGTCTCAAAAGAGGACTTTTCCACATGTAAACTTCTGTTCATTATAGTATGTAGTTTTCAGTGTGGCCATTTGCTGCTTTTTGTTTGGAACGTGCTGCCATTTCTTGCTAACGGGCCAATTTACAAATTGCAGGGCTTAGTTCCGGCTGGGATCCGACTGGTTCCTCACACGATTCTGACCTTCCTGTTCCTGGAGCAGCTGAGGAAATATTTTGGAATCAGGGTGGTCAGTTGAGTCTGTGCTGTGGATGTTTGACCTTGTGACCTTTTTACTGCCAACTTTTCACCACCGAGCTGCAACCTGGACCGTGCTGGATCTGAAGAGAATGTGCCATATGACGCCTACACATACAGTCACAGTACGCACAGCTTAAACCAAGTCGTCTTACAGCCCTACGTTAATCACTCACTTCATTTAAACATTCACCTCTAGATAGATAGATAGATAGATAGATAGATACTGTATTATTCACTATTCACTCTATACATCTGGACTTGAAGCCCCTTGAATTTTTTTATAGTTCTGCTTACTAAACTGTAAATAGAATTTTTTTTTTTTTAATCCTTGAAAAGTCTGGGATTATTATTATAGCAATTTTGCTGTAGGCTGCTATATAAATGCAATTGCATAACTAGATACTTAGTTATTTAACTAATAATTTACTGATCATTTGCATTTACATTCAGTTTAATTCTGTATGAACATCTAAATTTTATTTTTTTTTGTCAAAAAAAGAAAAAAACAGGACAAAATAATGTTGGGGCTGTTTTCCTTTAAAAAAAAAACATTTGGGTAATTGATGTCATTGAAACGCAAATTTATGGATTGAAAGTTTAGAATCTGCACTTTCTACAGAATTTCTCTTCTTATTTTTATGAGCCCGAAATAATTAATTGTTGATGTTAATTTTCCTATTTTCTCCAAAGATACAAACTTTTCCTTCATGTGTTTGACTTGGTTAGAGTTCTCCTACCTCTATATTTTACAAATGTAAAATATATACAGACGTTAAATATACTACACAAATACTACACCGCACAGCGGAGTGCATACACATTCCCCAGCACTAATGACTAACTCCCACTGTAGCATCTCCATACAACACCATTCTAATTCTGTACTCCACACTGCCGATTCTTCATTATGAAGAAGCGCACACTAGCTGAAAGCAAAGGGAACAAGGTGGTAGTGTAGATGTGGCCGATTTGGGATGAGGCCACTGGATGAGGCGCTTTTACAGTAGTATATAGATTATACTACTGTAAAAGCAGTACAGCAGAAAATGACAAATGACCAGGTTTCTAGACTTTTATTAATTTTAGACTATTTTATTGTGTTTTTAGGAAGGAATGGTTGAATGCCTTAATGAAAGCATGTACGTTAATCCGGTTCTTTTCACAGTTGGGGTCAGTTCCAAGTCCAGCCGACTGGTAAAACAGTTTCACAAAGGCAATCCATTTCCAGGCATTTTATTTTTCTACATGATTAATTTCCTCAGTTCTTGAACTGATTCTGGTGAAATTGCATTGACTCCAGCCTTTATGGTGCTTTATATTGTACACACATGAAGTGCACATAAGGTAGTTAATTTCGCAAAACAAGTATTTACCGGAACTACTTATTATCTGGATTCAGTCTGCCATATAATTGAACGTAGGTCCAAATACAGAACTGAATCTATGCAGATGCCAGTTTACGTCTGGAGAGAATAGTATATAATGATAAAAGAAAATTGAACGACGCACATGGACACGCTGGGACCGATGTTTTTGCTTGCATACAGACTCTTTGTCGTATATTGTGCAAAACGGGGCACACAAACTCATTTCCATGTATTTTCAGTGTAGTAATGATTGTGAGCTATGAGTTTATGCCTGGGCTGGAGGATGCTGTAATATGTATTTTCATTGTAGTTCTATTCTAGATGCTTGTAGATAATTTGATGACATTTATAGTGAACTGCACTAATAAATAACATTGACTCTATTAATTGTCATTTTAGACTAATGAATGAAAAACTGCTGGTTCTGATTTTACTCTGTGATGTTAGATTTATGGTACTGGCCTTATCTAACTGATGCCTGACTGTGTGGTTGATTTGTTGAAGTGAACATATGTTAACACGTCCTTTGTAGAGAACAAGCTTAAGAATGGCAGGTGTAGGCTTTCTAACACGTTTAAGGGTAAACTGTGTTAAATTCAGTAAATAAACAGTAATTACATATTATAATGTGTAAAAGTGTGTTCTCTGTAGAGGATGTGGGTTTTTCTTTTTACCTTCATTTATCTTCACTTAAAACATCAATAATAAAGTGTCATTTGACCAGGGTTGTACACTAGTGTTCAAAAGTTCACAATGAAAATATTTAGTTTTAGTTGGTGAGTCCTGATCAACTTCACAAATTTCCAATAAATAACAAAACATTCGAAATCTGCAAGTACATATGAACAGACCTGTAGTTGACCATAAATTGAGAAAGTTTTATAACATTGAGAATAAGATTATAATAACATTCATTTCCATATTCCAACAGTGGAGATCAAATCTCGAAGCAGATAACTTCACAAAATTTCTATTAATTACAATATATATTATTTATAAGTTAGTAAGGTTTCTGTTCGCACATTTCCTAAAATTTTGAAAGAAGCTAAAAAATAACCTTTTACAAAGAAATGTTTAAAGCTGCATTGTGTAGGTTATTATTGAATATATAAAAACGTAATTCACATGAGGAGTCCCACATTTTTGACCAGTTTTGATCATATACAGTGTGTGATTCATATTCTCATTTACAAATGTGTGAAAATCACTTGTCATGTTATTTTTTATTTTTTTGTAATTTTATATTGGCCTACACTAAAAACCTTAAGTTTGAAACCTTTAGTTGGAAATATTATAAACTGTGCCCTAGATTTGTTATTGCTATGTATTATTGATTGGAGAGGGAAATGGTTAGAAATCATTTGAAAACAATAAATAATATACTGTAACTATTTTGAAACATTTACATTTGGTCTGTCTCAAGATTTGATCACTTTTCAAAAATTAGGCTGGATATTATTTTAATTACAACTTTATTCTGAATATTTCATTAGAACTTATCTTGCATATATTAATTTTATTAGAATTGTATTCTTTCTCTTATGTTGATTTTATTCTAATTTTGTTCTGGATAATATTTTTAGAATTACATCATAAAATTTCATCATAAAATTTGGATAATAATTTGATCAGAACTTCATTCTAGATGTTAATTTATTGATATTTAATTTTCTTGTTATTTTTATTATAAATTAATACTGAGTGTTACTTTTAGTAGAACTTCATTCTGAATATTGATTTTTATTGTGCATTCATTCTGAGTGTATTATTTCAGGATGTTAGTGTTATTCTAACATTATTCTTGATACTCTACAATTTTCTTGAAATATTTTACAGTTCTTTTCATCACTGTGACTTTTTTCCATTTTTTACATCTTCCTAATAATTATTTGAAATTTATATGCACTAACATATGAAGTGCTAGATCAACATTAGAATGGTTTTATACACAATGCTAATACATTGTAAAAAGCAGTGATTGTAATCTTTTGAACGGTAGTGTACGTGTGGGTGTGAGAGGTGAAATTTGAGGGAGCTGTAATGAGTGTGTATGTTGGAATACCTCAACCTTTTCAGCAGGAATGACCCTGATATACTCCCGGGAACAGTTGGCCTTCATGCAACCTGTTGACTGTTTTGTTTTGTCTAAAATGATTAAAGAATTTTTGGAAATTAAAGACGAATATGGGTTTTAGATATTTGTAGTTCTTTGATGTTAAGTGTCTGTTACAAACACACACCAAAACTTTTAGTCATTTGAAGTATATAGCCATTGATTATATATCATCATAGCCAAAGGTTTGGGCTATGATGCCTAAACATGGAACTAACCCCAAGTTAAATTCCATGTTTAGTTGATTCACACTGAAGTGAAAGTTAACACATTTAATATTTTATGTTTTATTTTCTTCCCACACGTTAAACATAAAATTAAATGTATTTTGCACAAGATCGCTTTATGACTTTAAGAAAACCTGATGAGGACTGTTGGGGTTTGAATTTACAGAATTGTTTCATATTTTATTAGAACTTTAAATAAGAATAAATGTTAAGGTTTTTAGTGTTTCTGTAATCACCTTATATAACTTTTACCTATTATTTATAGTTTAATCTATGATGACCCTCGTAAACCTTTTAATGCCTTTGCAAAGCTGTAGAGCGGATGCTAAAGCTGAAATTATTATTGCTGTAATTGAGAACATTTTAAGTTTAAGATTTAGTTATTAATTTAACAGTGCTGGAATGAATCAGGTTACATGTAGTAACCAAAAATGTGTAACCAACTTACAGTTGTTTTTGATGATGCAGATTTTAAACTCTAAAAAGTAAGTGACCTGGTTATTCTGAAATGTTGAGTATGTTGAACTACATATAACAAGTTAACAAATGAAAAACATTATTTATCTATTTATCTGTTTACTGAATATCAGAAGTTGAGTGAACATGACATTTCTGGTTAATTAGGTTACTTACAGCTTTAGTTTCAAAGCTGTGTTTTTTATTTATTTATTTAAAGTGTGGACACTTCAGGACATCTATCTGTTCTTTTTTATTTACTGAATATGTCCATGAACTGTCTATGACATAACTGCATCTATCTATTTTCGATAGATAGATAGATAGATAGATAGATTTGTATAAAGTACAGAGATTTATATATATATAGATAGATAGATAGATAGATATATAGATAGATATTTATATACAGATTTGTTTCGATTGATACACTTATATACAGAAAAATATATAGATGGATAGACAAGATAGAGAGAGAAAGAGAGAGCCATACGTTTATAGATAGATTTATAGTTCAGTTCCAACCTGTATCTAATGTGCTTCCCTGCCTGACCAAACACTATTGCATCTGATACAGCCAATAAAGCATGTTAATTAGCTGCTGCAGATGTGGCAGGCTATGGTGGGTGTTCTCTGACAAGCTAAGTCAGAGGCGTGTGTATGAGTTGACTAGTCTGTGTGTCCATTTTTCCACACTATGGCCAGGTGGGGGTGCTGTTCTCCAATTACTGAAACACATTCTATCAGTGTTGTAGTTCACAGCAGAGGCAACAGGACGATATGAACGCGAATTAAGCAAAATTGAATTTACTCTATATTGTAGTTACTCTAGTCAACCTTTTAGAGGAAACCGCACTCTAAGGAACTCTCTGAGTTCCATCTCTATACGAACTCAAGACACATAGTTCCAGTTTTGTAATAACAAAAATATGGTTTGAGCAAGTTACATAATTAATGTTTTTTTGGTTTATTGTTCCAAACAGTCACATTATTTGACACTTACTTGAAGAGAGTATCAGTGTCCATCAGTGGGATTTGCGGCAGTGCGGTGATGAGCATTCATGACATAAGTGGTCACCAGCCCTCTTTAGTATAGTTCGAATCACAAATCAAGGACTTCTGAAAAAGTTAATTACCCGGAATAGACTGAAACTAGTCTGTGCAGGGAGGTGGATCTCCAGGACAAGGACTGGCATCCACTATAGGGGGATGCAATGAAATTCATAGCCATGAAACCAGCCCCCTAGCTCTGCTCCCAAGGTGAGATGTCCCTCACTGAAACAGATCTTGAGGATTGGCCTGCAGCATCCTGTCTTGTCCTGCCCCTGTATTTGTTTCATCCCTCTTGTTTACCCTCCGCCATGCGTCTAGCCATGTGCTTCTGTTTTTGTTTCTGTCTACTCCCATGTCCTGCCTCTTGGGGATCTGGCTCTGGACTCTGTCACAGGTCCCAGAGCACCGCCCTGCTCTCCTGAGAGCTCTAGCAAGCCAGTGCTGGGAGCAGCAGCACCACCAGGTCCTACAGAAAAAAATGGCCTATTGATGCCTGCCCTCAAGGCTCTGTCCAGTTCTCCAGAGAACACAGGCTCACTGATCCTTGTTCTCAAGACTCTGCTCAATTCTCCGGAGAACGCTGGCTCACTGATGCCTGCGACCTTGTCTGTGGTGTCTTCCAGAGCTGCTCCTCTTCCAAGCTGCTACTCAGTGCCCTATTCCAGTGCCTGCTTTAGTCCTCTTCTCTCCCGTCTCTTGTCTTACCCCATATTCGACCCACTGTTCAGTTTCCAGGAGTCTCCTGCCTGTTCCTCTATCCAATGTCCTGACTACTCTTGTGTCCCATATTTGGTGCAGTAGCCTGTCCAGCCTGGTGTCTCCTATCTGATACCATGTCCAGTTCAACATCCTATCCCTTGTATAGCAGGGTGGTCTTTTTTCTAGCCTCTTCTCAGGGCTAGCTCCCTTGGTGTGTTGTGTTCCACTCCTTAGGCGGTGCACGTTAGAGGGGTTGCCTGTAACATCCTGTCTTCCCCTGCACTTGTCCTTGTTTCCCCCTCTTGTTCACCTTCCCTCATGTGTCCAGTCATGTGTTTTTGTTTTTGTTCCTGTCTCTTCCGTTTTCCTGCATCTTGGTAATCTGTCTTACCTGTCTCTGTCTGTCTCTGCCGTTTTGTTAGTCCCAGGTGTTTCTTGTTTGTTCTCTGTGCTCTCTTAGATTGTTTATCCTGTGCTTGCTTGGTGTTTTGGTTTTATAGACCCTGTTTGGTGGTCTCCTTGTTGTACTCTGGTTTCCTTCATCCGGTTAAATTGTTCTTGACAAAGTATCGACAGATTGTTCAACATCTATTGGCATATTATTACACTCCCCCTCTTCGTGTTGTCTTCTCCTCCGGCCTACCTTCCATTGGACATTTCGTTCTACTGTTCCAAAGTTAACGTCTGAGCCATTGTTGGCTGTAAATGCAAGTTAACCTCACAACAGTGAACTTTGGGGGGGGAGGTAGAAATCCACCTACACCTAATTCAATTCATTTTTCATTTTCAGCCCTGGCTCACCTCAGCTAGTGTAACTCAAACCTGATTTGATACAATGTAACAGCGTTACATTATCAAAATGGCATATTAAGAACCTCCTCAAGGAGAAATAACATTAAGAGGAAGTGAATCTAGACGAACAGGTGTTGGCAGGAGCCAATGGGAAAGCTAAGTTGTGCTTGAAACAATCTGTTAATACCTCCTTAAATTTGAAAAAGGAAGTAGAAGGCAATAATTGAGACAAGGGAAAAAAAACTCATGCTAATAAGCATTGAAACAAGCACTATATAGTCAAATCAACATGCGGAAAGCTAAACTAGACATGAAGTCATGAGCTGAAGTAAACAGTACTTCTACTTTGATTTAACTGGCAAATTTTGAACTTAAGTTTTTAAGTTTAAGCTGTTGAAATTGTTTTATAGCGTAGTCTGATCCACTTGCACCAGCACAACACACACTAACACACCACCACCACCACGTCATTGTCACTGCAGTGCTGAGAATGATCCACCACCCACATAATACCTGCTCTGTCCAGGAGAAATAAAATACACTGAAGTATACTTATTTTAAATTTTAATTAGTATTCTTCCTTTACCTTACATTTAATGTACTGAGAGTGTGCTATTCTCATATACTATGTACTTAGTACACTAAATATAATAATTAGTGCTATTAAACATGTACTTAATTAGAATTAATTGTACTTAACTGTACTATTTTGAGACACTTCTTAGATTTGTGTCGAGATACATATGTACTTATTAAAGTACATTAAAATATACTTACATATACTTAGTACATTTCTATTAAGTACACTAAAGTACTAATGAGGTAAAATGTACTTTTAATTATTACACTTGTAATATATACATTTTGCCCTTGTATTTAGCAAACAAAGCAATAATGTGCTTTAATGTACATTTCTAGTACATTAAAAAAAAATGTACCTGCTCTGTGGTGGTCCTGTGGGGGTCCTGACCATTGAAGAACAGGATAATAAAGTATACAGAGAAACAGATGGACTACAGTCTGTACCTGTAGATCTACAGAGTGCTCCTATATGGACAAGGAGTGTAGATACAAGGAGGTGTATCTAATATATATATATATATATATATATATATATATTATGTAGATTGATTGATAGATAGATAGATAGATAGATAGATAGATATAGATAGATATGGGAAAATAATCCACAGCTATTTATGAGACCATTTAAAGACAGCAGATAAGAGCACTGTACCCGTGAAACATCTAGGTTTTAGAAAACATCTGATTTGTTTCAAACTGGATCTGATAGCACCTTCTTCATTCACACACGTCATGTTCACCTTGCTGCTTTGAATTTAGAAGCAGAAGCGCATGTCAAAAAACCTGTATTACATCCTACACTTGAAATGAGCCTACGTGAAAGACTTTCAGTATGCATGTAAGACTTTCAGCCTCGCCGACCTCATTAAAAGTTCAGCTGACTTTCTGCAGCAAAGTGTCTAAACTCATAAAGTGGCTGAAAAGGGTTCTTTGGGACGATGCAGCAGAAAGACCATCAAGAACTTTTCAATGGACGGTTCTTGTAAGAAGTGTTAGTGTGAAGAACCTTCATAAAGCCTGAAGAACTTCTTCATGATGGTAAGGTTCTAGGGAGAATTCCGTTCATTCATTCTTTCATTCTCAATCGTTTCCTTGGTTGATCAATGTGAATCAATTAATTAGCACATGTTAACACAAATAACTAAATGCATAGCATGCAGTATTTTGATCAATCAAGCAAACAGTCAGAGATCTGATTCACAGGAGGACCAAAGTCATCCTGCACTATGTAATTCTAAAGCCTCTTCAGCCACTCTTCATAAATGTAAAATTATGATAATACAGTATAAAGCCATAAGATACAGGATACTTCAGACACCTGGAGATGGCGCTGCACGAGGGTGATGGAGTTATAAATCCCTGCAGGGTGTGAGTGACGGGATCCATAGATTGGGAAGAGGTGCTACAGTGCAGGGAATGTCTCGTTCCATGTGTGGTAAATGGCTCCAAAGCAGATGTTAATGATTGGCTAAAAGGGGTGACCGCATTTGGGTGTGCCAAAGACCATAGTGTGAAGGAAGTAGCTGAATCTGCAGGTGTATGGAAGCGTACGCTCATACGGGTCTACCGGCAGTGGCTAAAATCCCAGTCTACAGGGAATTCTAGCAGGGAAGGCATCCACCAAATCTGGCCCAAACTCCACAATTCTGAATATTGAAGTGGCCTACATCCAGAAACTTGTCCAGTCCATGCCAAATCCATTCACAGCTGTTATTGGTGTTCATGGAGGTGTTACGGTATTAGGTACGTTTCAGTCACAGAGGACTCATTTTTTTGTCTGGTGAGCTTATATTGAGTCATTAACTCACTCAGTAAATTAAGCATACAGCATATGGCAATGGACTAGTAGAGCAGTGCAGCTACCTGGGACTTCATAGAAGCTTATTCCCAAACTTCCACTTTGTAATTAAGCACGTAATTCTGATCATTCATAAACGCTACAGTTGACGCAGTGCTGCTGGAGAGGTGGCATGACTGTTTCAGCCCGTGTAGGATGTTCTTTATGAGATCCGTCTTTTTCTCCAGGTTTGTACCTGCATTGTCTGCGTCAGACCCTTACGAACCAAAAACACTGAGTCACTGCCATCCGATCCGGTCCTCACGCAGCTCTCAGATGTTTCAAGGACGAGTAGAAACCCAGCTTTGTTCCTAATAAAAGCTTCACAGGAAGCTGGAATGGAAACAGTCTTACGCTATAAATCCTCAATACTATGTAAGCCCAGGTAAGCGGCTAAAGAGCGGGAAATAACTTAAGACACTGCTGATTGTGGCATGAAGAAAACTTCACCAAGTTGGTGAAGCTCAGGGATAAAGAGGAACTTTATTAAAAACATAATACCATTAATACATAGAGGGACCTCCCATTCAGGCCAACTTAGTCATAATTAATCATATCTCAATAGTAATTATATCTTTATTTATAGAGCATGCCGACGGGAGCCTAAAGGGCTCTAGAGATGGGTGTTAGAGCTTAGCAATAACAGAAGAAATTATGAGTGCATTTAACATCATATAAGCCAGTAACACAGAAAGAAAGCTAGAATTATAACTAAGATAGGCTAAGATATGTTTTCAAATGTTTATTAAGGTTCAAGATTCAAGAGTTTATTGTCATATCCACATATGCACTGTACAATGTGTGTGTGTGTATATATATATATATATAGGAAATGTACAATATATATATGGTACTATACAGTGCATATCTGATGCAAGTCTGAAAGGCATAGGGGCCTATTGCATGTGCAGTATACAATAGTAGTGCATTAGTCAGAACTGTGCAATAGCAGCCAAATATAGACTCAAGTATCTTTATTAAGTACACATGTATCATACACATAATGTGCATAATGCAATATAATAAGAAGAATAATACAGGCCCTTGTATAGAAGCGAGACCATTCAATCACCAGTGTATTGTGCAAAATGTGCAATTAAGCAGTCTGTAATGAGCTAGAGGGTCTAATAGAAGCTGGGATTGAGTTCCACAGTTTGGAAGCATAGTAACTGAGTGACGTCTCTCCATGTTGCCTGTATTTTACAGAAGGTGTTTGCAGAAGGTCAGCATCTGTAGATCTAAGATCACGAGCTGGAACATAAACAGAGAGACGTTCTGTGATGTATGTAGGTGCTAGATTATTTAGAGCCTTGTAGACCAGCAGCAGAACTTTAAAGTCTATTCTAATAGATTCAGGTAGCCAGTGCAGCTCTTTCAGAACAGGAGTGATACGAGCTCTCTGTTTAGTGTTTGTTAGGATCCGAGCTGCCACGTTCTGTACGAGTTGTAGGGGACGGATTGTTTTCTTAGGAACCTCTTAGGGAAGAGGACCATTACAGTGATCAACTCTGCCGTAACAAACACTTGATTAAGTTTCTCCGTGTCGCTCTGAGACAGAAAAGGCAGAACGTTAGTGATAATCCCTCAAAGATGGTAAAAAGCTACTTTAGTGACTTTGCTTACAGAGCTTAGAGTGCAAGGCTTTGTTCAGACTGCCAGCCCAAATCTAATTTTTGGACATATCCAGATTGTATCCAGGTTGATTTTTTGATAGTTTACAGATGTGTCTCAGTCTGGATGCTCTGGCTTCTCAAATCAGATTCCGAAATGTCTTTTTGTGTCAGCCGCAACACAATAATCAACAATGACAAAACCAGACTGGCGGAAGTGCTGGGATTCAAGAAGAGTGCCAAGGAGTTCTGAACTGGGACTTGACCGATCGATTGTTTGGAGGGCGAGATGACGCACCTCCATCTCCAGCAACCCGTGCAAATATGCTGATGATGTCTGGACACAAATCAGATCTAATCACTTACACTGCAAACAGTTGTTCTAAAAGATCTGATTTACAGTCTGAACACAGCCTAAAGGTCAGTTTATGCTTCAGTGATTAGTCTATGCCATAGCCTGTGCAAGTGGCCTGTGCCATTGTGAGGGTTTATACATGTGGGTTGGTGTATCTGTATTGGTCTGCAATTACACCATCCAAACCACTAGTTGGAGATATGGTTTCTATGCCACTGTGCTGGCATTCTACAAACGATGGTGGCTGAAACTAAACAGATTATGTTGGAGTTGGAGGTAAGGGACAACGCTGATGAACAACAGTTACTTTTACTGAAATTGCCATGTTTGTACAGTTTATGGTTCATCCAGCTGAATCTAAAAATGGCGGCGAAGGTGGAAAAGCAAAGGCGGAAATACAATGCTACCAAGCAGACCAATCACAGTTGCTAGTTGGTCTGCATTGCCATGATGTGTACTTATATTTCTGGGTAGGTGGGAGTCAGGCTACGGGTCAGGGTATGCAGCTGTGTGGGTATCTATGCTGTGCCTCTGACACGGATACATAAGTTGGCCCTGTGTTCACTCTCTGTGAAGTGAATTAAACAGTGTTTGCTCTTTGCGTTTGCTGTACATTTGGGACTGAAAGCACTGCCGGAGTTCCTCCAGTTCTATTAGGAACAAATATCTAGGAACCAAATAGGACTGTACCATTTTACACTGGGGGAGGTAACGCGTGTACCCCCCTGCTCAATGCTCAGTTCAAGTTTCAAGTTTCAGGTTTATTTGTCATTTGCACAACATGTCAGGACATTTATGCATTGAAATGCTTGTGGTGAGGCTCAGGTTGGTACTCTACAGCAGGGCAGCATTAATA
>CM067495.1:1386651-1402715 GCA_034552555.1 Semaprochilodus insignis
TTACAATGCTTTGACAATACAAATGTAATTTTGTCATGTCAATAAAGCAAACTTGAACATAAACATGAGTGTGGTGAAACTGCAAATATCACTGGGATAACGCTCAGTAGACGTTTACCGTAATCCAAGCCAACTTCACAAGCCTTTTCTTCCCGCTTATCATTGTCGATTTTCTCTTTCTTTTGGATGCTGCAGTTCTCTATGTAAGAAAAGTATGTTATCTTTCTCTTTTCACACAAGAGTTTCAATATTAAATCAGTCTGTACCAGTAAAAGTCATTATTTTGTTATTTATATATGTCACAATGAAATTTCAATTTGAAATGAACATGTTCCATCAGCTTCTGAACACAAGAATCACAAAATACAGTGGTACGTTACGTTATTAACCCTTTACGCATATATAAATATGACCTAAAACATAAAGTAGATAAACAGAACCCGACTGAAGAAATCAGACAGAACTATTATACCGGGTCGTTTATTTACTGAGGGAAATGATCCGGTACTGCATGGCTGTAAATAGGTAAAAGTATGTGAAGCTTTGCTTTCAGTAGCCGGTGTGACTGCAACTACATGTTTCCGGTAACTGTTGATTAGTCCTGCACGTCGGCTTGGAGGAAGTCAAATCGTTCCTCCGTACAGAACAGGTTCACCTCTGAGACGTTGGTGGGTTTTCTTGCTTTAGATCTTTCCACTGAAGGAGAGGGGTTCTGGAAAAGGCCCAGTCTACAGGTTCCATAGTACTGCTGGTAGACCTCAATGCTCATGTTGGGACAGGGAAAGCTGGATGGGGGCGATAGGGAGAATGGCCTACCCGATCTAAACCTGAATGGTGAATTGTTGCTGGACTTCTTAATGAACATGTTTGCACACAAGTATGTTCATAAGTGTACATGAGAGTACATGGTTTACAGACTTCCAAGCACCACTATATGTCAAACTGTATTATTTGTTTAACTATTAATTTTGCTAGCATATGGTTGCAAGTACCTTCAGCACAGTGGCACAGCCCCCTCTGAGCATTGCACAGCCTGCTCAGTGTGCCATCTTTCTTCAAAGGGTGGTAGTACTTAGTGCAGCGGTCCCCTATGAAAACACAAGCATTATTATTATTATTGTATATGTATCTGTATGTACATTTCCAACCATTTATTAAAGATACAATACTGGGTTGCCCCTACATTGCTTCTTTGTGGCACAGAATCAACAACCACTCAGATTTATTTATTTATTTATTTTTTAACTGAACGTTGCTTTTCACTATTTGAGCCATCTAGATTGGCTCCCAATTTCATTCTTCCTTTCTTTCTTGATACCTGATTACCGGTCGGCTGAGTCATTTGTCTGGACTTAGAAACAAAGACCGAGCAATGCTGGAGGGGAAGTAGAGCATGCCACAGGTGCACTGGGTCTCTCTTGATAAGGAGAACTCCCACGTCGCCCTCTGGTGGCTGGAGCAGGACCGGTTCCTGAGTGAGCCCTTATCTTATCTTATGAATGAATAATTGAATGATTGCCAAAGTATTTTGCAAGAACAGTAATGCTGATGTTTTGATGGAATGATATGTTTTAAGATGTTTCTCTAGAAAGGAGTCTAAACCGCTTAGAAAAGCAGACATCAGGACTGAAAACATGGTTTTTAGCCAAAACTTTAAAACCACCGTAACAAGAGAGGGATGTGGAAATCTAGATGGAATTACGGCACTGAAAAAAAGGAATAACTGTGATCCCAACCCTGTAACAGATCTGTCTTGAAACAGCACTCACTCACACCATGTGATGGTGTTAGCTGTCCAGTTCTTTCTGTGAGGCAGTAGTCTGACTGAGTAGTGTCACGGTCTACTTTTAGATCATTGCCTAAAGTGGTTTGATTAAAGATCCCTCAGTTTTAACCTTAGTAACAAAGTCATGCCAGATCAGTGCTGGAAATGAAAAAGTGCTATCACGCTACTTACGTGGAGAGCAGTACTCGTACACTGTGACAGCAGCAGGTTGAAGCATAGCCACTTCAATGACCTTGTGCATTTTGAACACTATTACGTCTTTGGTAGGAGCCCGAGATACCTGGTAAGAAGCAAAAGAAGCACATGGTCACTCCACATCCCTCAGATTCACTCCCCTCTTCCACTCATCCCATTGTGAACCATTTCTGTGTTGGTTTTGAGCTTTGCTTTTGCTCACTGTTCTACGCCATAGAGTGAGCTGCTGTTCTGCATGGCTATCTTTGAGTATCGCCCAGTTCTATCATCACATCCAACCATAGAATCTGATCCCCCTGTTTGGGAGGGTTACCAGAACCGTGGCAATCCTTCCATTCAACTTGTGGCCATGCCGGTGGCATGTGATTGTATTTTGGGGCATGTTCTGACCCCAGGACCTAAGGCACCAATGGCAGACGGCTGCATTGATGCAGGACTACATGCACACAGACCGTTACGACGACTGTCCTTAACACCACGTCACCGTCACCAAACACTGCAACGGTGTCATGCCAGACTGTCACGGAGTGACTCAGAACGGCAGCGGGTCATCTTCAGTGACGAGTCCCACTTTTGTCTTGGTGGAGACGACCGATGAACCCACGTGTGGAGCTACCGTGGTCAGCGCTGGTTTCCAGTCACACGTCCCGAAGGCCTGGTGTCACTCCACCTCCACCCCTACCGCACCATCTGCAGGAACTGTGTGAGAATATTCAAGCTGCATGGGATCACAGGACACCATTAGGAACCTCTACAACTCTGACATCTTGCTTTGGAGAAACACTACTTCTGAATCTTGTCATTTGTTGTTCCTGTGTCACGCTTCCCGGTTTGCCCGGCTCCTCCGCACTCCCGGACTCAATCTCCCAGAGGGCTTCGCTCAATGGTGTCGCATCCACATGTTCCCGCTCGTCCATCAGCATCGCTCTCAGTCGCCAGAATTCTGAACCCAGCTGTCACCCATTAGTCCCAGCATAAAACACACACACACTTCCCCTTTGCGAAGTTTTGCTGACCTTGTCTTGCAACTCTGAGCGGTTCTTTCCTGTGTTGGCTACTCTGGTTTCGACTCCTTTTGATTACTGACTTCCTTTTTCGTCTTACCCCTCTTTGGCTACCTCTCGACCTCTCCTTCGTTTCTCCGACCATTCCTCTCGCTTACTCCTCCTAACTTGTCTGCCTCGCTGATAGCTCCTCCTGGTTTCTGACCCTTACCTGTCCCTGACTGTGTCTTTGTACATTCCCTTGCATGTTTGATCACGTGGTGTTGCTTTGTTCGACTGTCCCATTGTGTAACAAAGCCAACCTGATTTTAGCTCTGCTCTCGTCGGTCCGGAGTCTCTGTTTCTGACACCCTGATAACTTTTATCTTCCTTTGAATAGCAATAGCAATCCAACACTTTTTGACGGACGCATATTTATCCCTTAAATTCCTATTAATTATTGTGCTTATAGTGGAAAGGGGTGCTAGTAGGTTTCAGTGTTTTCTAATAGGATGTAAATGAATCTATAGAGGGTATGCATTGACCTCACTTTCCTGCTGCAATACATCCATCTCAGTCAGACCGAGTGACAAAGCATTCTGAAACAAGGCTTAATTACAGGAAATGAAACTGATTCTGAAAGTGATTATCTGCTTGAGATGAAGGCAGCTGGTTGAAGAGCCATAATGTTTCTCAGATCTAAACAGGACTTGGAACAGGGAATCCACTAAAAGGTGCAGGGCAGGGTGCCTGGGCCCTGATTAGCTCATCTGGTGTGACAGAAGACAGACTGCGGGTCCAGACACATACTATTTCTATAGGCAGCTCTATGGGGGTTTGCAGTGTTATTGGTCCCAAGCTAGCAGTGAGGTCCATTCACTATATCATTCAAAGAGGGTGCGACCATTCAAACGCATAGTGACACTTGGGCTTGTGATATGTGAGGTTACATAGGACTGCCCAGTTTTCATCCCAAGGAGATCACTTATGTTAAGGTACATGCAGCCATTCATTAGTTAATAATATTTATCATAGTGGTCATACATACCTTGTCCAGATAGAGGATGAGGGAGCCTCGTTCGGAAAGCTGTTTATTCACCTCAAACTTCTGAATATATCGGTCTTTCCCGGTGCTTAGCTGTTAGGAACATGAAATAAATTACTGAGCTTTTTTTGTTCCTAGCAATTTTGCAAAACCTCAGTGGTTAAACCTTCTTTGGTAAAATAACAACTGGATTTATGATTTGTAACATGTCCTAACCATCCAACTGAAGGCTTTTCGGTAGCCTCAAACACTATCTCTATTATTACTCCACATCGAGTAATAACACTTGGATTTCGTTTCCCTGCTCATCACTACTGTAACGAGGGAAGCTCAGACACGGAGAGGGGATCCAATTAGGTAGGATTTATTCAACAAAAACAACAAAATCCAAAAGTACAAAGTTCAGAAGTTGTCAAAAAAAACAAAACAGAAATCTCAAAAATCACAAAGCTCAGAGGTATCTCAAAAAATGACAAAAGCCTAGAAGAACCAAAAAAGAACCGCAAAGATTATCAAAGTGCCTACAGGAACTGAGCGCACTAGGCCAGTCAACAGTCCAGCAGCCAATGCTCCACAAACACCTAGGGAAGGGAAGGCTTTTTAAAGGGAAGGATAATAAGCTGGGATAGGGAGAAGGTGAGAGGGGCAGGTACGGGAGGGGCTAGGTGAAAGGGAGCAAGAGCAAAAGTCATCAGAACTCAGGTGAGTTCGACCTCTGGTGGCCGGCATGAGAAGTGTACCGAGACTGTATATCCTGAGACGACCTGACGACCACAGCTATATATATTTACCACACTTCACTTCATTAAGCAACATTACACCTGCCCATGTATCTTCACTCTGTCATTATTTAGCCTGTGGTACTGCTGTGCTCAGCGTGCATATGGTCAGTTGCTTAATAAGACATGACGGTTGCTTGTTGACTTCAATCATTTCCCAGCTTAAGAGAAGGTTTGCTTCCATAATCTACATCTGTGAGAAATCTTATCTTGACCTGTCAGATCTTAAATAAGATCGGAAAGTTCTGTAATATGGTCCAGGACTGGAGGATGACCAAGGATTCAATAATGGTGGAAGAAACATCAATGATCTTTGATATACACTCACAGCAGAAAATCAGAAAACGTCTGAAGGCCCTTATATGGAAGTGGAAAGACGGGCTTTAGATCAATATGAAGAGAAACGGGCATGGCCGCAGGAAAGGCCACTAACTGAAACGAAAAGAACAGTCTTCAGATGTATTTTTACAAACAAAGATCAGACTTGTCCTAGCGGTGGTCTTTCCTAATTCTTTATGGATCTGAAAGGCTGGAGAATTAAAAAAAAGGGGACTGAAAAATGAACAATGCTTACGAATCCTCAACGAACAAGGAAATACAAAATGGATCTTTGAACAAATCAACTCTCGCTCAAAGCCCAGGAAACCAAACAAAAGCCGTCTTATTTTTAGCACAATGGAAACAGATGATTACGCTCAGAACAGTGAAAGAGGAAGAGGACAATTAACAACAGGATGGATGGAAACATATGGGATCCATATGGTCTCCCGGAGCTGGAATCGATTTGAAGGCACTTAATAATAATAATAATAATAAGAAGAAGAAGAAGAATGAAGTATATCATATTCACCACTTCAGTTACATTATCATTAGTGTCCGGAATGTTAATCTTATCTGGGTATTCGTATGTTAATAATATATCATCTGCCAAATATTCTCCTACCTCCTTGAGATCCTGTTCATCCACCACAAATCCCGTCAGCAGCCCGATATCCAAAATAGACATGGTGGCATCTCTGGTTTCATGCTTATAGCTATACAGATGAATAAAAAAATCTTTCAGTCCTTTCAGTGAAAACATCCTTTCAAATATTATATCTGGGGAGCCCAAAGAAAGCATAGATATGTGTATAGATCGAGTCCACATTGTTATATACTCACAAGGTTTCAATGGTGACGCTGTAACTCTCTGTAGCTCCCGGATGGGATACTGAAAAGAGATTCAAGCACATCACTATTGCAGGTGCTCAGTATCAGTACTGGTATCTGTCTGATCACTGTACTGAGTACTGGAGGGGAAAAGTATAATCTGATATGGTCCAGTGGGATAAACACACAAATCCTTAGCTAAACTTTTACATATACCTGCACTTTAAATTTGACCTTGAATGTTTAAATGGTGCCGACTAATCTTCTATATAAGGACAGATGGATAAAGTGAGATACTGCATAAACCTCCCCTAAAGGGAATATCACTTTCAGAGTTATGTAGAAGTGCATGCGGGCTAATGTATTTTTAATAAGATTACTGGACAAAAATGAGCCACCCATGGCTAAAACCTTGAACACGGATGTTTCCGGGCATAATCAATGTTCAGGCATCAGAGAATTGGTCAGTTGGGCCAGATTTGGTGGATGCCTTCCCTGGCACAATTAGCCTGGGATTTTAGCCACTGCTGGTAGACCCNATTCACTGCACTGTACCACCTCTTCTCAATCTATGGATCCCATCACTCACACCCTGCAGGTACTTATAGCCCCATCATCCTCGTGCAGGAGCCTGAAGGTACTACCACCTTAAAACTGTTTTTTTTTTTGTCCAGTGAGCTTAGCACAGTTGTTTAAGAGATAAAAAAAAAGATAGCTCGGCATCGGCAGATACTCAAGGTTGCGGTATCAGTATCAGATATGGAAAAGTGGTATCAAGTCACCGCAACTATGATAGCAGCCATTATAACCATGTCTCATACACTCATGATTTTGTTTCACAAGTAGAAGTAGAACTTAGAAAAAATAGAATTTATACTTCACAAATAGAAGTAGAAATAATAACAACGGTTTATTTGGGTTTTGATGGATCTTACCTTCACGTAATTTTTGCATCTTAACGGCAACATCAAACATCGCGCAGTCACCCTTTTTCACAATGGGTCTGGCGTAGTACAGTGTTGACACCTAAAAGAAGGAGGTTTATTAGCAACCCGCAAACACAAGTACGAGCACAAACCCTTCAGACCCGTTTAGCATGTGTGAATACTCACTTTGAGAGACCCCACACCCTTTCCCGTCGCAGTAACATTAATTTCCTCTTTCAGGTGGATCTGTGGATGCACAGAAGCCTTTCATTCGGTTTTCAGTTCATGATTGAACACAAGCGTTTGGATAGACAGATACAGGTGTAGAACTGTTTGCATGTCATTGACTATGGTTGCAGTACATATTACATTTTGCAGCATGAATACGAAAAAACAGTAACGAGAAAAGGAAAAGACTTCCGTTGTAACCTTGTCTGAACGTGTGAGGTGAAGGTTTTCCCTCGTGAAAATCCATCTGTTGGATCTGCTTTGTCCACTAATAGACATCCTCACGTTCATATTCACGTTCTGAAGGGTCTTGGCTTGCTTGTAGTACTCAGCCACAGACTGGAAGACCATGATCGTTGCCTGGATGACAAATAATGTTGCAGAGATGGGACCAAGTACCGTCTCAGAGGACTGTTTGCAGTCATACTGGAACTTGTAAGCGAAGTTAGCTGGAAGCTTATCAGTTCCAGCGAATGACAGGGAAAATTAGGACATTTCTACTCCATTGACTTCAGTACATTCATATGCCCTGTTCTGACAGGATTGAATTTACATGGGGTCCTGGGATAGTTTCCTCTTTCACAGGTGTTCCTCCCTGATTTTGTAGTGCCTCTCACTGTTCAGCTATTGTATGTCACTTCAGTTTTGAAATAATCGCATATTTCAAGTGTAAAATGTGTCAACTTTAAATTCACCATCTATATAGCAAACAGCTGAGGAGCTTACGGTGTATACCCAATATAAACACAGCTTGAATGAAACACTTCTGAGGTAAGCAACTTACGATGGTCTACTGAATCTTTGTGAGGATGACTCAATAACTGTCAAAAGGATTTAATAAGGAAATTGATAGGCATGGTATCGGTCAGTTATTGTGAAATCTGAATGAAACTTTCATGTGTGGATGTGTTTTTACAGCAGTTGTCCACTAGGAAGTGCGATTTTATGTGTTCAGAAATATAACATAGTACATCTTTTGAGTACAACTGAAATTAGGCTACAGGATGATCTACACAACTGTACAAGTCCTAACATGCATGATCTCTTGATAATTATCATTGGTTATTAGAGTAGCGCTTCCTGAAATAGTCCTATGATCCTTGTTCAACCAGTCACCTTGAGTTTGGTCATTATATAAATTCTGTTTTTTTTAATGCTCCTAATTTATGTGCAATAATCTCACTGTTTATTATAATCAAGCACTTTACAACTTTCCAGTGTTCAGGTTACAGCTCCAGTGTTATGTTTACATTATATGTTACAGTGTGCCATAATAATATCACTTGGGAACATAGCAATATTTTTCTACACAAAGTGCAATATTTCTGTAAGTGCAAAGTATAATTTGGTATTTGTTACTTCCCCCTTTCTATATTTATACTTATGTCTCGTCTGCACTATGTTACTAGTATGTCTCGTGTGTTTGCACTATGTTTACATTTGCAGATCGGAGTTTGGAGAAACACAATCTTGTTCAGCTAAGCACTCCAGCTGTAAAGTCTGAATGACAATAAAGTTCACTTTGACTTTGACTGTATCTAAATAATTTACTCATGCACCACATGGTAACTGCAGCCAATCATTAACATCTGCTATGGAGCCATTTACCACACATGAAACGAGACATTCATTGCACTGTACCACCTCTTCCCAATCTATGAATCTCTATATTCTTTGAATATGAAATATATATATATATATATATATATATATGTGTGTGTGTGTGTGTCTGTGTGTGTGTGTGTGTGTGTGCAGGCGCAGTTAGAGTGGCCACACGTCTGTTTTTTCAACTCCCAGTCCTCCGTCCGGCGCAATACCTGGACGGATACCTATTAGACCTCTTTTCGGAATGAACTATTTACAGTGTTCACTCACCAACAATATTACGTATGCCATCAACTCACGTCAGCGTCGAGGCACGCCTTGCATTTCATTGGTTTACCAAGGTCTTTGGCAAATTTTAGACTGTCATGTAATTGTGGTATCACCATATCATCGCGCTTAAGCATCGCCTACCTGTGTGGTCTCAGCACTTCCATAAGGATTGGTCTGCCTGTTGAGCCAGTGCACGGCCTTTCCCGCCGCGTCAAATTCCTTCGCCTTCACCAGAGCCAGCAGGGCATAGGCTGTGGCTTCCAGGGAGAAGTGGTGTCCTCTCGGAACGTTCCAATAAGAACCGTCTGTTCACAAGAGAAAATAAAGAACACTGTAGAGCCCAGCCGAAATCATCTCAGAACCGCTTTCAAATTCTGCTGTTCTGTATAAACACTGCATTCATTGAGTTGGCTTGATCAACTCACAGCTCTTTCTTTTATTAACCTAGCCTTGTTTGTAAAGTTTTAACAGGTCAGAGTTCTGGAGTTAGACCACAGAGCCTACACATCGACAGTGTGCTTGCACTCATGGGACCTTTTCTCTTTCAGCTCCATCTGCCACAAAGGACATTTCTCACATCTCTCAATGTCAACTATCAAAAGACACAACTTATGTAACTTACTGGTACTTTATCATCTTGCTGTTGTTGGCCCAGATATGCCGTACCTGAGCTAAGATCTTCTCTTTACTAAGTGCTCATCCACCACACAGCTCAAGTCTAACTCTCAGCTCTTCTCCGGGCTTTCTCACTCCTCTGAACCCCAGTCCCCAGAATGCTCCGCTCAGTGACGTCACTCAGCCAATCACATTTCACCCTCACGTTCTTCATCCCTGGAGTTAGCCATCACCTGTTCCATAGCAACCTGTCTGTGTATATATAGGGCTCTGTTTCATTTGTTCCCTGCAAGGTGTTGCATCTACTGTCTGTTGATCTGATTGCTACTTGTTTTTAGACCATTTGCTCCATTTTCTGGTTTTTGTCTTTTGCCTGCTCCTTTCATTTCGTTCGCCGTCTGCTTTGCCTTCTGGTTTCGTATTTTTGGACCGTTTATCTGTTTTTTCCTTTGCCTTTCCCTTTGGGCTTGTTCACTCTCGCCTGGCCATTTTTGCCTTGAGTTTCCACATGGCTGGTTGGCCCTTTAACTCTGCATGCGTCTGGTTCATTCATTCTCCTGGCATTACACTACTCTGCTGGCAATTATATGTATACCCCCAGGGCTGACTTAGCCACCCTCCACAATAAAAGTCCTTAGCAAAATAACTTGCCCTAAAATAACAAATAACCTAAAGAACAAAATCCAAGCGTTTCTTGAACACACCAACATATACAAACATATTAGCCACCAGAAGTGAATTTGCAGGCAGTAAAAGCATTGTGAGTATCACTGACTTTCAGTGGAAAACTTCATCAGGAGATCTTTGTCGAATTTGCCAGCGTTGGCCATGGCATAGGAGGTCATAGCAACAGCATAAGGATTGGTCAAAGTGGGAATTTTACTCTCCAAATACTCAGTGGCCTTCTTCATTTTCTCTGGAATGCTCTTAGGTAAAAGAGAAAGAAACCGGTTTTACATTTGTGCATATGACATAAACTGATCACACATGAAATATGACTTACAGGGATTAACGGGTCGCAATGTTGACTTGCTTCTTGAATGGAAATCAAGACAAATGCCGTCAGAGATGTGTCAGCATCCTTTCCTTGCACGTCACCCTGGAATCACACAGAAAAGCCTCTACTGAAACCCTGGACTTCACTGAACTAACAGATTTAAAAGACTATTCTTGAAGACTTCAACTTACCACCATCTCCCCATGATATACCTTTGCGACCTCTGTAAACATGCCATTTGACTTCTGAGTCTTCTCGATCAGCCACTTAACGGCATTGCAGAGAACTTTCTCCTCTATGGTAATGAGGTCACTGGCCATGGCAAAGACTTTGGTCACGTATGCAGTCAGCCTTGACCACAGAGACAGCAAACAAACAAACAAACAAACAAACATGGACAATGAAAGAAACAGTGACATACTGAAATAGGGGAGCAACTGCATCAGCAGATGGGAGGATTATTCATGGAGTAGTTCTCAAGCGTAGGTTACGTTCTCATCATCATGTGTAGAAGGTTGTCTGGCCTATCACTGTGTAGNTGGACAATGAAAGAAACAGTGACATACTGAAATAGGGGAGCAACTGCATCAGCAGATGGGAGGATTATTCATGGAGTAGTTCTCAAGCGTAGGTTACGTTCTCATCATCATGTGTAGAAGGTTGTCTGGCCTATCACTGTGTAGGATTCTGGAGCAGGAGACAGAGAGACTGATCTTTTAGAAGTCACAGAGTTTGCTTGTGGCTTCTTGATGTTGCTGCCCCCTGCTCATTAGAGCCCACAGTTTGACCCATCAGCCCCAGTTGACCTTCATGCTCTCCTATGGATACCATTTTTGGCCCATTCTGTGTCTAATGGTGGAACCCCGAGCGCTGGCCTTATTTGAGGCCTGCAGTTATTAAGATGTCCATAGGGGTTCTTTTGAGACTTCCTGGATGAGTCCTTGGTGTGCTCTTGAAGGAATTTAGACCGGCCACTTCTCCATTTGGAAAAAAATGTCTCTCTCTCACTGTGGGTTGAGTCTAAGAGCGTTATACCGGAATCATACTACACAATATTTTTATCTTTCATGACGGTCACTATGTCAGATCAGGTCATTTTAGTGCTCTGAATATGTGCCATGTATTGGTCCATAGACTGGGAACACTCCACGCTGGATGGGGGCTGGGTCACAGAGAGGACAGTAGGCTGTCTATCCTTCAAAGAGAACTTGAGGTAATGAATGTGTCCAGAAGAGTTTCACTCTCAGAAAGATACAAAATACAGACTTTTTGGGGGGCGTCGTGAGTCACCACAGGCGCCACATTGCTGGTCTTTACGTATATCACACTACACGGTTGGACCTTATTCCCGATGCTGATATTCAGGTCCAACGCTGGAAATTTGTCAGATACTATTCAGTCTAAAATGTATTCTGATCCAGGCTTTAGAGATTTCCAGACTTATATATTTTAGTAAATTTATGAATGATTTTTTTAATGTAAGTAATCTTTAGATCCAACAGGGCCAACAGTAATCAAGCATGGGTGTGTCCAGTTTAATTGATCCCAAATATCTATTAAATCTGCTTGATTGGGTGATAATAACTTTTCCCACACAAGAGCAGTTGTTGTTGTTGTTGTTGTTGTTGTTGGTTAGTGTTTTTCGTCTTTTATTAAAATGATCGTTTTACAAGACGAGCTGCTCTAACTGGCTGCCACTCGAGCGGCGCCGGACGCAATAAAGTCAGAATCAGAAAATACACTTTTTAATTGATCATTTTAAGATAAGATAACTTATCTTAAAATGATCATTTTTAAAAGTGTATTTTCTGATTGCTGCTGTCTTATTATAAATTAAGATCTTAAACGATTATGCGTGACAAAGAAATCCAGAAGCAAAACATCTGACTACCATGTACTGCTGGGTTGGTCTGGCCATACAGCAAAGGATCCGTCACCTTTACGGAAAGTCAGCTCTGTCTTATAACCTGAGAGAACAAGAGAAAAGACCAATCTCAGTGGTGTGAAACACTTAGTGAAACACTTATAAAACAGTTAGTGTTTGCCTTAAAAAGTTTAGTTAATTGAATTTAAATAAGTTAACTGAACAAGAATCTGGGTTTTTTGCCCGGAAACGTATCATTTCAAGTTCATTATTTCAGAACTCAAAATATTAAGGCAGCCGAGACACTGACTTTTTAAAATCACTTTTAAAAAGTCAGTCAATTTTAAAAAGTTTTTTTCCTGTTAATAAAAACAACAGGTTTTAATGATTATCATATCTCAAAGTGCTATTACTGCGTGAAGCACAGTCATTTTTTAGATGGTCCCCCGTCATCTTCAGCGCCTGTTGTCATGATTCCAGCTAGTTTGATCAAAATCTACTTTTCAAAATGGAAAGAATTTCATAAAGTATAAAGATTGTAGTTGGTTCCCTGGTTTAGAAAATGTTACGTTAGATATTTTAAGAAGTTGTTTTTAAATTTCTGATTTCAACCTAAATTTAGCGAGCTCGGCTAAGAGACGGTATTGAATGTGTACCAGCTGATACACAATTTGTTTATTAAGCTCAATGTCGGTGCCAATCCATATCACCACTTTTAACTTCTGCTACAGGAGCTCAGATTCTCAAAAGTGTGTGTTTAATACTGCCCAGGGAAATGATGCTCCACTCTCAAGAGAGAACAGCCAGTTTGGATATCCGTGATTATAGACAGTACAGTATGGACACATGTCTAAGTTAGATTGTGTCTACTGGTCATTTTTAAAATATGCTGTGTAGCCAGCATGTCTATTAACCTTACAAAATCCAAAAGCAGAATATTGTACTAAGGTCACCACAGGGTTTTCACCTGTCTCGATGTGCTGCACAGTTTCAGAACGACGATGCATGCCAATTCCCTCCCACTGCTTGGTGGTGTCCAGGTAGTGAGTGGCGATGACGGGCAGGGTCATTAAGATCATGTTCTGCTCTCCACAGCCAGAAGGCTGCTTGATGAGACTTCCCATGAAGTTTCCATTGATGACCTGCTCGATGGTCTGACTCACCTCATGACCTGAAGGAGAGCAAACAGGAAGCTAAATTAGAATTTGTTTTGGAAGTATTAAAATTGGATTAGATTGTAATTAGAAGAAGTATAACTCTAGAAATCAGTATCGTCACTCCTGGAGTCTGGCGGAACCATAACTCTAGCTTTGAGCACTCTGATTACCAATGCGACTACTTTGACTTTAAAATGATCTCGAGCTGCTTTATCAGATTATCATCATCATCATCGCTTGTTATCGCTCGTCTGCCTTCGCATGCATAGGAACTTCTGTGACAGTCCATATTTAATCCATAGGGTTTAATACATTTACAATTATGCCATTTAGCTGATGCTCTTATCCAGAGTGACTTACAAGGTTAACCATATTACAGGTAGGCCAATGCAGTGTTAGGAGTCTTGCCCAAGGACCCTTATTGGTGTAGCACAGCATAGTCACCCATACCAGGATTCAAACCCCGGTCTCCCACGTGTGATGGTGGCTCCCTGATGGGTAGTGGTGTTATTCGCCAAGCTACACCAACCATGTTTATATGATGTTGGCCCTCCCTTTGCAGCTTTAACAGCTTCAACCCTTCTGGGAAGGCTTTCCACAAGGTTTAGGAATGTGTATATGGGAATTTCTGCCCGTTCTTCCAGAAGAGCATTTGTGAGGTGTTGTTTCTTTTCTTGCTTGCACAGAAAGGCAGAGTCAGGAGACTGGAGGCTGGGGATGTTGGAGTAGTTTATTTCATGGCGATCGCAGTTCACTCACAGCTACTGTCCAAAGACAGTCTCATCCAGTCCAACTCAGTCCAGTCCAAAGACAGAACTTCGTCACACAGGTTTTATACACCCCCTCAAGATACAAAGAGGATGTGTCAGCTGTCCTTATCTAGTGTTAACAGTTGGTCAGCTGTCCTTCACGTGGCGTTTGACCTATGTCCTGTACAACCCTGATAACAATATTCTCTTAGGGACTCCTGTCGTACATGCATATAATTCCATTCTGATAATGCAGAAAACACTCTTGTATACAAACCACTGATATCCAACAGAGGTCAGACACTGATGTTGGACGAGAAGGCCTGGCTCACAGTCTCTGCTCTAAATCATCCCAAAGCTGTTCTATCGGGCTGANATCCCCCCTCCACCAAACTTTACACTCGGCACAGTGCAGTCAGACAAGTACCGTTCTCCTGCCAAACTGCCAAACTCAGACTCGCCCATCGGATTGCCAGACGGAGAAGCGTGATTGGTCACTCCAGAGAACACATCTCCACTGCTCTAGAGTCCAGTGGCGGCGCTTTACACCACCGCATTCCACCCTTTGCATTGAGCTTGGTGATGTAAGGCTTGGATGCAGCTGCTCGGCAATGGAAACCCATTCCATGAAGCTCTCTACACACTGTTCTTGAGCTGATCTGAAGACCACATGAAGTTTGGAGGTCTGTAGCGATTGACTCTGCAGAGAGTTGGCGACCTCTGCTTCACGGAGCTCCTGAGAGCAGCCCACTCATTCACTACTGTTTGTAGAAGCAGTCTGCATGCCAGACAAGGAGGGCAGGGGTGTAAGTCACTACACCATATCAAGTACATTTATGAGGCATTAAGTTGTTTGGTTTATTGTAGTTGATCTTGGCAACGTGGAGGGCCTTGTTTAGGGACTAGGCACTACACTTAATACCTAGACGACATCATAACAACGGACAAATAAAAGATTGTCAGTACAGATATGTGTGTGTTTGCCCTTACCAGACAGGGAGAAGTATGTATGAGCAGGAGTGCCTGGGACCTGATCTTCTGGTCTATCACTCCTTACACGCACAAACTGCTCTCCACCTTAGCACAGCACAGAGACAAGGATGCACTGATACTAAGACCGATCCTCTCAGATACCTCTCACTCATGAATCAGATAGTAAGCAAAGGTCATGAAATACCCACCAGGAGAATTAGAGGGGTTGAGCTCCACATTCTTCACCTCAACTTCTTTTAACACACCTTCAGTCTGAGTGAAAAAGGAGGAACATGTGAGGGATCATTTCATCGACTTCAGATTTGAAATATCATTGGTAAATATGTTTGGTAACACTTCACTGTAAGGCAGCATTCACGAGGCAACATAAGCCCTACATGAGCCCTTCATAATAAATGACAACTATGTTTATCATTTATGAACACTTATTCCATCGAGTGTCGTCACGACGATGTCATACTGACAATATGACATAGCTTGCCAAATTGTTCTTAGTTGAAGTCATTTTCATGTTCACATTTTTCACCCATCAGTCATAATATTAAAACCACCTCCTTGTATCTACACTCACTGTCCATCTTATCAGCTCCACCGACCATATAGGACACTCTGTAGTTCTACAGGTACAGACTGTAGTCCATCTGTTTCTCTGTATGCTGTATTACCCTGTTCTTCAGTCAGGACCCCCACAGGACCACCACAGAGCAGGTATGATGTGGGTGG
>CM067495.1:1403215-1414487 GCA_034552555.1 Semaprochilodus insignis
GAATGCGAGGGTGGTGAAGATGTAGATCAGCTCTGCTCACTACGGCTTTAGCTAAGAGGCTTCTCCGTACTGGACCTCCTGCTACTGTGATCTCACACTGACTCTCAGCATACAGGTGGACCTCTGACTCTGTGAGATGATCCTATATCTTCCAGAGGACCTTCTCTCCGTCTTTTGAGGAATGGAGGGATTCGTTCAGCCCAGCGGAGATGTTATTATTCTACCAGTGTGGTTTTTAATATACCCAAGACACACTGCAACCACAATATCTGCAGCTATACAGATATAGAGGAATGCAAACTACCCTCCTATATGAGCTTACATAACTCACGTGCGGTGGTGTTGAACGAGTGAGGGATACTCTGCCTCTCTGTGTATCTGCGCTGATGGCGACAACACACGGTTCACACATCGATAGGACAGCGCTCGTAGGACATTATGCAGTAACTTCACACACGTCCAGCAATCAATACAGCACTTACTGGAGGAGTGCTGGAACTCAGCAGTAATGAGCGGGTACATTCGTGTGCTGTAAATACACTTCCAGACCTGCAGGGTGTGTAGAAGGCAGGCCCTGCGTCAGGGGCTCAGGGCAGTGTCCCACCAGCCACTCCTCATGCCCCATTAAACCCAATGTGTTTTACACATGTCTGCGTAGTGGCAAGCACCATAACCCCAACTTCATGCATGATCTTCATTCAATTTGTGCCCATTCATTTGTGAGGTCAGACACTGGTGCTGGATGAGAAGGCCTGGCTTGTAATCAGCATTCCAGTTTATCCCCAGAGGGTTCTGGGGGTTGAGCTGTTGAACAACAGTTACTTTTACTTGTTCCCATGTTCGTATAGTCTATGGCTCATTCAACTGACTTTAAAAATGGTGGAATGATGATGCCACCAAGCGGGCTAATCACAGTTGTGGTCTGCATCGCTACAGCGTGTAGTTACAGGTATAGGTACAGCATAGAATGTGGCATAGGTTATAGCATAGGGTACAGCGTAGGGTGCGGCGTAGCTCATAGCATAGGGTACAGCGTAGGGTACGGCGTAGGTCATAGCATAGGGTACAGCGCAGGGTACGGCGTAGGTCATAGCATAGGGTACAGCGTAGGGTACGGCGTAGGTCATAGCAATGGCTACAGTGTAAGGTAAGGAGTAAGGTGTGGCATAGGGTGCGGTATAGAATACAGGGTAGGGTACAGTGTAGTGTAAGGTGTAGGGTATGGCATAGGGTATGTGGTAGGGTACAGCGTAGGGTAAGGAGTAGGGTGCAGCATAGATTATGGTGTAGGGTACAGCATAGGGTACGGGGTAAGGTGTAGTGTAGAGGGTAGGGTATGGCATAGGGTACAGGGTGCAGTACAGCGTAGGGTACAAGGTATGGTGCAGCCTAGGATATGGGGTAGGGTACAGCGCAGGGTACAGGGTAGGGTGCAGCGTAGAGTATAGGGTAGGGTACAGCATAGGGTACAAGGCATGGGGTAGGGTACAGCGTAGAGTATGGGGTAGGGTACAGCATAGGGTCCATCACAGAGTAGAGGAGTAGGGTACAGCACAGGGTACAGGGTAGGGTACGAGGTATGGTGCAGCATAGGGTACAGAGTAGGGTGCAGAATAGGGCATGGGGTAGGGTACAGCATAGGGTCCATCATAGGGTACAGGAGTAGGGTACAATGCAGGGGCCAGGGTAGGGTGCAGCGTAGGATATGGGGTATGGTGCAGCATAGGGTACAGAGTAGGGTGCAGAATAGGGCATGGGGTAGGGTACAGCATAGGGGCCATCATAGGGTACAGGAGTAGGGTACAATGCAGGGGCCAGGGTAGGGTGCAACGTAGGATATGGGGTAGGGTGCAGCATGGGGTACATAGTAAGGTGCAGTGTAGAGTATGGAGTAGGGTGCAGCATAGGGTATGGTGTAGGGTACCATGTAGGGTGCACGATAACTCCACTATACTTACAGCATAGATTCACTACAGAAGCATAAATTGGCCTTTAAAATCGCCCTTCACTGGAACTAAGGAGCCTAGACCTTGACCCTTATCCCTCTTCCACCAAGCTGTACTGCATTCCAGCAGGATTCATCCACCAACCCCAGATTCCTCCATCAGACTGCCAGATAGTGAAGCGTTATTCAATCCTTCAGAGTACAAGTTTCTACTTCTCCAGAGTCCAGTTTACACCACTGCAGCCAATGCTAAGCACTGCGCAGAGTGATCTTAAGCTTGAGTGCAGCTGCTCGTCCATTTCATGAAGCTCTCGATGCACAGTCCTTATTCTAATGTTGCCTTCAGAGACAGTTTGGAAGTCCGTTTTTAGTGTTACACGCTTCAGCTCTGTGAATTTTCATGGTCTGCTGCTTGGTGGTTGAGCTATTGTGGCTCCCTGATGCTTCTGGAGGTGCTGTTTGGCCTTTGATCGCTGGTTCTGTTCTGGTTTTCCTGTTTTGTTTGAGTGAACGTGATGTGCCATCTGCTCCATTGTCCAGGCGTCTGCAAAGACATACCAGGTGTCTAATCTAGTGAAGCTGAAAGCAGGATCATTCTGACTACATTATTTCAGACAGAGTTCTCACCACCTACATCTGTTCCTTTCTTCCTCTTGTACCAGTGTATTCTATCCCTCATCTCTCGCTCTCTCGCTCTCCGGGGTTAACATTACATTACTCAGAGGCTAAATGAAGCTACAGGATCGCTTTAGCGCGCTGTTGAAATGGCTGAATGGAGCCCGAGATGTGTATTGATTACATTAGCTGTGGAATGTTACATTACAATGGCAATCAATGCTACAAGATAGCCAGTAATGATGGTGGAAGCTGTGGCCGATCAACACAGTGAAACGCCTGAGGAGGAAGGTAACTGATTTAACACAGCAGATCATTTGTTTATTCGGGTAATCTTTAGACCTCTAGCTCTGAAATTAGAGCTGTGCACTGCTGCTCCTGTAAGTGGATGTGTATGTATGTGTATCTATCTATCTATCTAAACCTCTTTAGTTTGATCAAAACATGAACATGTAAGGTGTGCAAGAAGGGCTGGACATGGGCTTAATCCTTAACCAGGGTTTTTCCCCAGTGCCTTCTTTGTAAAGCTAGATTTGGGGATTTGGAGACCTCTCTGGTGGTAATGTGTAATTGCACGCAACATGTGGGACAACGTTTTGTAATGGAGGTTGTTAACAAGCTCAGGTTGCCCTTGTTTTCCTTTGAGCCCTTGCAACAACAAGCAGTGTCCTACAGGGTGCTACACCTTGCTTCACCCACACGTAAGACATGATGGACAACCATCCTCTATTCCAGCTCAGTGGTAGAGCATTTGCTTGCAGATCAAGAGGTCTTCCTTGCTGGTATTCTGAGGGGGCAGTCATGGGCTGAAGATTAGGGAACCAGCCTTGTGACTAGAAGGTCACCAGTGTGAGCCCCTAGACCGACAAGACATGACTTAAGTACCCTAAGCCACAACTGCAGACATGACTGAAGTACGCTTGAGCAAGACACCTAACCTCCAACTGCAGATATATCTGAGGTGCCCCTGAGTAAGACATTTAACCCCCAGCTGCAGACATGACTCAAGTACCCTTGAGCAAGACATCTAACCTCCAACTGTAGACATGACTGAGGTGCCCTTGAGCAAGACACCTAACCCCCAACTGCAGGCATGACTGGAGTGCCTTTGAGCAAGACACCTAACCTCCAACTACATACATGACAGAAGTGCCCTTAAGCAAGGCACCTAAGCCCCAACTGCAGACATGATGGAGTACCCTTGAGCAAGACATCTAACCTCCAACTGTAGACATGACTGAGGTGCCCTTGAGCAAGACACCTAACCCCCAACTGCAGACATGACTGAGGTGCCCTTGAGCAAGACACCTAACCCCTGGTGCCCTTGCACAAGACACCTAACCCCCAACTGCAGACATGACTGAGGTGCCCTTGAGCAAGGCACCTAACTCCCAACTTCTCTCTGGGCGCTGTGGATGGGGCTGCCCACCACTCCAGGCAAGTGTGCTCACTGCCCCTTAGTGTGAGTGTGAGCGGTTCACTGCAAGGATGAGTTAAATATGGACAAATTCTACTTTGTGTAAGCAGAAATGGTAAATGGTAGATTGACAGGCCTGAGACGGAGAAGGCCAGAATAAAAGCCCTTGAGGTGGGCAGTGAGAAACACTGACAAGAACTTAGTTAGTGTTCATTAGTAGCATATTAACTCGAGATTCTGTAACATCTCAAGTGAATGCTTTGTCCGGTTTTCATTTTATCACCTCCTGGCCAACATGGGTATCTCAGCCAGTAAGTAGGAGTAGGAAACAAAGAAGATGCCTGGAATGAAGATTTTAACCAGCTGTTCACTGCTAAGTTGCGGATTAGCTAGCAAATAGCCATTAGCAGTGCTGCTGGATTTTTGTTTGGGCTGAGCTGGCCTGCATCACGTAACTCCTAATCTGAAAACGGGTTTTACTCCAGCTCTGGCACGTTACTGGATCGGTCTGGATGTACTGCCGTCCTTCCCGAGGATCCCCGTCCTGACGGCGTCCAGACTGAATGGAACAGAATGGAATTTGAAACGTTTTAGCCAAAAATGTTTCCATGGTAAAGGTGTTTTTTGCAGAAACGTTTCAGATTCCGTTCCGTTCTCCCACTTCGGGAAGAATGCAGCCGCCGTGGGAAAGCAGGAGGTCGGAGGTCAGCGAGCTGTTGCACTGACGATGGCCAGGAAGGAGTGATTCCAAAACATACACATGCAGTCCATGCTGTTTTTGGACGCATATCTGAAATGCGCCTGTACTCGGGTCTCTGGGGTCTGCGCTACTGGATTCAGCAGAGGGGGTTTCTACAGCGACTTTAGAGCCGTCTGTGTGAATCAGTCACTGTTTTCATACGTCTTCAGGACACTTTATACTAAAACTAGTTCTGTCCATTGGATCAGATCCACTGACCATATAGGAGCACTCTGGAGTTCTACAGGTACAGACTGTAGTCCATCTGTTCTTCAGTGGTCAGGACCCCCACAGGACCACCACAGAGCAGGTATTATGTGGGTGGTGGATCATTCTCAGCACTGCATTGACACTGACGTGGTGGTGGTGTGTTAGTGTGTGTTGTGCTGGTGTGAGTGGATCAGACACAGCAGTGCTGCTGGAGTGTTTAAACACTGTGTCCACTCACTGTCCACTCTATTAGACACTCCTACCTTGCTGCTCCACCTTGTACATGTACAGTCAGAGACGATAGCTCATCTGCTGCTGCACAGTGCAGTGTTGGTCATCCTCTAGTCCTCCATCAGTGGTCACGGGACGCTGCCCACAAGACGCTGCCCACAGGACGCTGCCCACAGAACGCTGCCCACAGGACACTGCTGGCTGGATAGTTGTGGTTGGTGGACGATTCTCAGTCCAGCAGTGACACTGATGTGTCCAGCAGCACTGCTGTGTCTGATCCAATCACACCAGCTCAACACACACTAACACACCACCACCTCGTCAGTGTCACTGCAGTGCTGAGAATGATCCACCACCCACATAATACCTGCTCTGTGGTGGTCCTGTGGGGGTCCTGACAATTGAAGAACAGGGTAATACAGTATACAGAGAAACAGATGGACTACAGTCTGTACCTGTAGAACTACAGAGTGTCCTATATGGTCAGTGGAGCTGATAAACTGGACAATGGGTGGAGACACAAGGAGGTTATGCATATATATATAGGTTTTGTTCTGACAGCTGTGATATATGTAATACATATGGGGCATATGCACGACTGCATGTCCTTGCATTGTATGTGAGCAGACACTTGTTTGTGTGTGTGTGTGTGTGTGTGTGTGTGTGTGTGTGTGTGTGTGTGTGTGTGTTTGTGTGTGTGTTTGTGTGTGTGTGTGTGTGTGCGCTTATACTAACTTCAAGTCATCAAGTTCATATCAGTGTGGGAAATCTTTTTCTTTGCCCTCCTCCTCTTCAGTGGTCCTGAGAGACACATTTACATACGCAAGTGCCCACACGCACACACACGCACACACACACACACACACACGCACACACACACACACACACGCACACACACACACACACACACACACACACACGCACACACACACAGACTAACAAAAATGTGCTTTCCTGTTTACGACGTCCGCAGTGATTACATGCCTGAATACGATGATGGTGATGATGGTGATGATGGTGGTGATGATGATGATGATGCTATTTTTACGCATAACGTGGCATTCTTTAACACTCCACTACAGGAAGCTGTGTATCTGATGCAGCCTCGATTTACATAAGGTCATGTTTTATTCATCGCCATTCTTCTCATTCTCTCGTCCTAGAGCCTTTTAGCATGTATCCACTTCTCCGTCCTATAGCTGATGTTTAGGGACGTGCAGTTGCGGCCTCTAGGGACATGTAGGCTATCATTTAGGACGTGCTGCATTCAGACAGGCAGGTATGAAGTGATTCCAAGACTCTCACCACTCAGAATCAGATGATATTGTAAACATGATGTGAGTTCTTGTTTGTTGGTTACAAATGTAACTTGTGAAACTATAAACTATAAACTGTACACTAACATGCATTTTTGTACTGAAGTGGCCTTATAGTGACCTTAGGCTTGTGTGCAACGGCATAGCCACGGAAACCCATTTCATGGAGCTCCCGGTGCAGAGTTTGGAACTGAGGAACAAAGGATTTTACACACTACATGCTCCTAGATGCTTCTGTCTTACTGTAATAGCACTTACGGATGTCTGGGGCAGCTCTAGCAGTGCAGAAGTGTGCTCAAACTGACTGTGGCAAAGGTGCCATCCTATGACAGTGCCACTGAGCTCCGTAGTATGACCCAGTGCTTGTCTATGGAGGCTATATGTCTATGTGCTGTTAGTAATGGGTGTGGCTGAAACACCTCAACTCAATAAGGGGTATGTCCACATACTTTTGGCCATATAGCGGACCATCCTATAAGGGTGCGTTCTGGCTCTAAACTGTAAGGACTGCCTCAGTTTTTGATCGGTGGTCTCCCAGAAAGTGCACACTATTTAGCTTTGAGTCAATTTTACGATACGAGACGTTCTAGATAATTCTTTTACTTTTATTTTGGTGTAAGTTCGATCTCAGTATGGTTCTGTAAGCTGATGTATAACTTCTCTATCTTGCTCTTTCTCTCTTGTAGGTGGTATGCTGAGGGTCGGAGGGTGATGAGTCGGGAGCGAGGGTCTTCTTGACCCCCCCTGACCCCCCCTACACACACTGAGGCATGTCTCTGTGTCTGCTCCTGATCTTCTTAATACTGGCCTCACACACTCAGGTAACACACTGTACTAGTTATCACGCTCACGAGTATCTCCATCTTGCATTTATCCAAGTTTATGGGAGGAGCTTATTATAGTTTAGCACCTCCCATTTATCATGTTCAAAATCCGGCGATGAGCCACGACTTATAGAACCTGCAGTTCAGGATATAACTCTCAAAACTTGGTCAAAACACGTCGACCATAACGCTAACTTCTGCTAACGTTTCCTACGGGATGCTAATATTTTGAACAACCATTCGCATGAAGGTGTTTTGCTAATTTGAATATAGACACTGGACAACAGTGACCTTAGAGAGCTTTTCTACTTCCCACACCGCACTGCTGCTCGTGTTCACAGTAAGGAACGTATCTAGAACGTTCAGAAGGACTGGAGTTATGCTGATAGCTAACCTAGCATGTTAGGACTTCTCTTAAGCCCTTTTAATCCCGGCCCACAGCTGAAAGTCGAAGTGTAGTATCAGCTGATACAACAACAGGTACCACTATGCACATATCGCCTACAGCAGAAGTCTTCAGCGCCATCCTGAACGCTGGCATGTAGTCGTGTGCAAAGGTTTGAACACTCCGGGGTCCGGGGGTCCGGGGGTCTGCAGCATTTTTGGTGTGTGCACTTGTTGTTTGATAAATGTGACCCAGAGTGATCCACAGAGTTGGTGTGCAGGTGTGTGTCCTGTTCTGTATGGTGACAGTTCCTAATGTGCTGTCGTGCAGGTGTCCTTGGCTCTGAAGGTGTTGATGGAGCAATGGGCGAGCTACAGGAACGAGTGCATTCAGAGCTACAGGAGCACTCCACCTGGTGCAGGTCAGAAACACAAACTCTGCTCTCAGAAGATCGGGGTCATGACTATCACACACCGTCACACACCGTCATACACTGTTATACACATGGCCAAAAGTATGGGGACGCCAACCTCTGTAGGTGCCTGTTGAATACGTCACTTCAAACCCAGGGAATTTAATATGGGGCTGATCCCTCTTCACGTCAGTAACAGCCTCTAGGTATTCCACTCGCTTCCACTGGGGGTTGCCCAGACTAGTCGACCTTACTGCTCAGCGATGATGCTGTAAGCTTGATGTTGACTAGTCGCTGATCACGTGATTATGATGCCTCAGAGAAGATAACAGGGGAGGAGGAGCCTAGTGATTTCACAGTCTTTGTCTCCGGCTTCCTAAAGGTTAGCAATGGGGTCCAGGGAAAGTTGTTGGAAACTCTACACACCTGTGGAGCTTGACTTTGGTCTGTCTTTACTGATCCACGGAGCTTCATAGATCAGACACTGAACATCGTTATCTCCGGTTTCCTGAATACTACAGTGAATGTGGCTGGAGAGGGAACATAATGAGCGCTAATGTTGGTTCTAAAGTTGGTTCCCTAAAAAGCACCTAAATAGCACCAAGGTTCTACAAAGCCTGAGCGAAACCGGTTCAAGAGCCAAGGTTCTTTTTGTCAAAAAGAGCAACGAGATGAACAGGAATACCGACAAGATGAAACATTGACCAAAAAAACCCTGGTTCTTGAACTGGTTCCAGTCAGGCTTTGTAAAACCTTGGTGCTATTCAAGGAACCAGTCTGCTTTACACCAGCCTTTACTGGAACCAAGGAACGTCAAAGGATACGACATCAGTGTCAACATGGAGCGCTGCTGAATGGTAGTAAACAGTAGTAGCAAGATGACGGAACCTAAAGATTACCTGAGTTTATGCTGTTACTACATACGTCCAAAAGGAACCACAGATCAAGCACTGATGTTGACATAGAAGAGGTTCTTCAGCTGACCACTGGGTGTCGCCATTGTTGCCCTCTCTGTCCTTAACAACTGACCAGCCCGCGGATGTCGTCGTGGGTTCGTGCTGAAGAACCTACTATTCTTTGGCTCCAGCTGGGAACAAACTTTTCCGGTTCCGAACCTGTTTATTTTTGGTGGAAATGCCCCGAACGGTTGAAAATTAGGTGCGCCAACCAAACAGAACCTGTTCCACCAGTGGTGCTGAAAGGCCTATCAGGGGTTCAGGTCGGGGCTCAGTACAGGCCAGTCATGTTCAGTGACACCAAACTTGCCACCATTTCCTCAGGGACCTCCCTTTGGGGGTCTTGTCATGTTGCACCAGGCTCCAAACTGCCTGTTTGAAAAAGCTAAAATGATAGCAGAAGGAGTGTCCACATGCTTATGGCTGTGCAGTGTAAATAGATCATTGAGTTTTGATGGCTCATGATAATAATAATAACAGTAATAATACTAATATAATTAATAATAAACCGTTAATAAATATTAATTAATTAATAATAATAATAATAATAATATTGTACAGAATGAGATTTGGGGTTTTAGGGTAATTCTATGGGCTCGCAAACTTTGGACCTTGGCCGTCATTTTGGGTAAATCTTTGAATAATCAGATTTTTGTGTTTTGGTATTCTGCAGATGTTAATATAGCACTAAATGGACTCTGAATCTTTATTGGATCCCAAATAAGAGTTGTGGTTTATTTTATACAGCTATATTAGAATGAAAAGTACTCACCTAAAACGGAATGGACAATTTCTGAACAATTTCATGAGCATTTAAAGAGCTTTCAAAGTCTTCGGCAACTTCGGTAGACTACGCTAGACACCCCTCGCAGTAGAACTATGGAAAATCAATGAGCACCAAATTAACAAAAACAAACCCAAAGACCCCCTCAAGACCCTCCACTGTAATCAGAATCAGTCAATCAAACAATTTCTGAACAATTTCTGAACATCTGAACATTTCTAAATACTAAATAAGTATTATTAGTAAATTGGTATTTATAGTATTACTATCGATAGCGTAGTGTAGTTTACTAATAGTGGAATAGTACAGTCATAATTAGGCATTGTTCACCTTCAACACTTTCCCACTCTTCATGTCCAGGTTTGGTGTGTAACCGGACGTTTGACCATTATGCCTGTTGGCCTGATGGACCTCCCGGCGCTGTTGTTAATGTGTCCTGTCCGTGGTACCTGCCATGGCATCGGAAAGGTCAGAATCACCTCACAGCGTCCACCACTGACTTAGGTAACCGAGACACTGGGTTACAGTCTCGGTCTAGATTCCTGCCTGTAATTCCTAGAATGTAGACACAAGTGTGTCCGTGTTGGCTCCGTGTGCTGCTTTCGGAAAGCTGGAGTCCAGTGTAAATTTGCAGGTTAAAGAGAAGCATGCTGTTAATAATAGATATTGATGTTGTCGTTTTTATAGTTGTTTATTCATATTAAGAAAACTGCTTAGATGATCAACAGACTGAATTTTGGACTTTTTGGTCTTCTTGTGTGTGTGTAGTTCAGCAGGGCCTGGTGTATCGTGTGTGCGGTACAGATGGTCGATGGAGTGACAGTAAAAACACCAGCGAGTGTGAGGAGAACAATCCAGCAATGGTGAGAGACCATGTGTGTGTGTGTGTGTGTGAGACCATATAAGGACATTTTCCAAGTTTGACCATTCGAACTGTCCGTGGTTGTGCTGAAGCCCAGCTGCAGCACACTGCATGTTGTCCTGTGATTGTGGCCGAAATACCCACAAGGCTTCTCCAGCATTGGTTGACTGCTAGCTTGCTATAGCAGCTCTAATTGGTTAAACAGTTCCTAGAGATTCTGGAGATGCTCTTTTCTAGTTTGGTAGGTCTTCCACATATTAAGATAGTTAAGGATACCAAAGACAGAAGCTCATCAATTGTGGGCAAAGCAGCTACACAGTGACCTTTCCTGAAATTATGTTTGAGCATAAATTATTGCCTAATAGACACATACCATCATATTAAGTTTGTTTTTAGGGACATTCACAGGCTCCGAAAATAATTAGTAGATCCCAGAACGCCCCAGTACCTCCTGTATTTCGTACCTCTCCGCTCTCTTGGTCAAATACAGTCAATGGTTGCACCCAGAAGGAGGTGTGGGATTGCAGTGCTGTTGGGAAGGAAGATAAAGGTTACCAGGATCAATAAATGATGATA
>CM067495.1:1414878-1431716 GCA_034552555.1 Semaprochilodus insignis
AACAGTGATTTCAAATTGTGAACTGCAATTATAAAATAGAGTTTGATTTCAAACTTGAGAATTTTGTACTTCACATCTTTTGAAGAGTAATTGTAACATTTTTGAACTGCAATTTATAAAAATTGACCAGTATTTCTAAAGATTTAGGTGTGATGTTTGAATTTTGAACTGTGATTCTGTCCGAAGGGTGATTTGAGACTTTTGAATTGTAATTCTGATCTTTTGAGCTGTGAAACTTTAAAACTTTTCAAATGCAGTGATTTACAAAAAAACAAACCTTTGAAATGTCATTCTAAAATTCTAAAAGTTATTTTTCATTTTGAACTTCTGCTTTAAACCTTTAAATTTCGAACTGTGATTCTAAATTTTGAACAGCGATTTTAAACTTAACAGTTTAACACTGTTTTCCTTTGCTTGCCTCAGATGGTTGCTGGGTGTCGTGCTGCCATGGTGATGATGCAATACAGTGTTATTGCAAATAACTACTGGCTGCTGGTGGAGGGTTTGTACCTGCACAGCCTTCTGTCTATAGCTGTGTTCTCAGAGAGGAACTACTTCTACATATATCTGTGCATTGGCTGGGGTAAGTATGTGTGTGTGTGTGTGTGTGTGTGTGTGTGTGTGTGTGTGTTTAAGCCACAGATTAATCTAGCTGTTTCAAAACAAGTTGATAAAGTACCAAAATCTTAGTCCAGTAAAACATATTTTCATATTGCAAAGCTGTCAGTCTGTCCACACTGGAAGCATTATGTTGGAACATGAACAAACTCCAGACTACACAGTAATAGATTGAGACTTGCCAAATGGTTCGCTTTGTAGGTTTACTTCAATGTAAATCCATTTTAGATGAGAATTTTAATTTTTATCAGCATATTTTACAGGTGTATAACATTTTTAAACACCTGACAGCTATAGCCAATTTAACAGGTCAGTAGTTATATGACTGTTTGTTGGATGGTAACTGTAAATACTGGACTTCCATTATTAAGACAACTTTTCCTTTAGGGTTAACACATTTACATCAAATCACAATGTGTTGTATTTATGTACACTGGCACTTTTACTGATGTTGACCCGATACCTTTGCATATAACTGTGCATTTCATACACTGTCAGCTGAATTGATGTAGTTTCCACTTATTTGACTTTCAGGTGCTCCAGTAATATTTGTATTGCCGTGGGTGACAGTCAAGTACCTGTACGAGCATGAACAGTAAGTGTTGAAGTTTCTGAAGATTAATATCTGTACAGGGCCTGAGGCTCTCGGTAGGTGGTTCAATATGTGGGCGCATATGATGTAATGACATACGTGTTGATTGAAATTAAAGTGTGTCATTTGAATTAGCATTAATTATAAGCTCCTTGTCCACTTTATCAGAAACCCCTGTCTTGTTGGAAAAGAGATATATACCGTGTAGCTTATGTACAGGATGCCCAGCTGATCTCCTCAGAGTGCTCATGTTTGGAGTCATAGACGTCCTATCATTAAGGTCTATGGTAAAGTCTATATTAATGGGCAAAAGCTGCATCAAAGTGCACTGACTGTGCACCTATACAAATTGAATAATAATGAAGTGGCTGGTTGCCAAGGTGACCTTCCAAATAGAATATAGCAGCTGTTTTGTTTCTTTGATTAATTAATCAACCCTGCATTTTGATGTTTGAGCGTCAGGACGACCTCATGAATAAGACCTGAATAATCTTACTAATGGGGTCTTTTTTCTCCTCTGCTTCCTACACGACTGGGAACTGAATGTCAGTCAGGTTCAAGGTTTTTGTGGAGGAAAGATCATGCAGAAATGGCGTAAACATCACGTTCATCCAGTTCAGCAGTTGTCTTAATGGGTTAATGTTGAAACGCAGTCATCAAATATTGGCACCAGTTGTGTTTTGCCATATACACACTGCACTGCCACTTGGTAGCTACACTAATTGGTCACTCAATGTGAAACGACCTACTGCATAGGTACACTTCGTAGGTTCTCAGCTACAGACTGAATCCCATCTGTTGGTGCACAGTTTATCAGCCCCCACTACCCTGAGCATTGAAAAGGGACCATCCATAGGGCCACTATTGACCAGACGTTATGGACCAGACATTGGATGGTGGGTCATTCTTAGTGTAGCACGTCCAACATGGTCTTGTAATAAGGATACACATTTGGGGCCAGCTTGTTCAATACACATTTGTATGCCACCAAAAAAATTAAAGCCTACTCCAAAATCCTTCGGCCCATTTGCCTTTAAGTACAGTCGATAACTTCAGTAGAAAGGAGATGTATGGGCTTCATTGACAACTTGTTTGTTTACCAAGCACGGCCACACAAAAATCGATGGTCTTGAAAACATATGTTCATATCTTATGGCATATATTGCATTCGACGCACTAAAAAAAGTGGCCAAAAGTATGTGGACACCCCTTCTTCTCATTGAGTCCATGGTGTTTTAGAAACACCCGTTGCTACAAGGTGTATAAAATCAAGCCATGCCTTCTCCATAGACAAACACTGGCAGTAGAATGGATCTTAGCGAAGAGCTCAGAGACTTTAAACATGGTACCGTCATTAGATGCCACCTTTACCACGCATCAGTTCCTGACATTTTTAGGCCTGCTAGATCTGCCCCAGACAACTATAAGCACTACTGTTGTGAAATGGAGGCGTCTAGGAGAAACAACAGTTCCAGGCACAAAGCAGTAGATGCCAGCAGTAAAGGCTGTTCGAGTGCAGGGTGATGTTACTGCTACAGCACACAAAGACATTTTACGTGGCAGCAGTTTGGGGAAGAGCCCTTTCCTGTTCCAGCATGACTGAGCATGACTGAGCCCCGCAAAGCAGCTCCATTAACTCTGCACAGACCCCTGACCTCAACCCCACTGAATGCCTTTGGGATGAACTGGAATGTTGAGCGCACGCCAGACCTTCTAGTCCAACATCAGTGTCCAACTTCTCAAATGCTCTTATGACTGACAGGCCACAAATTCCCACAAACACACTCCAGAATCTTCTGGAAAGCTTTCCCAAAGGAGCGGAGGCTGTTGTAGCCACAAAGTCGGCAACTCTATATTAATGGCCAAGGTTTTGGGAGCTCATATAGGTGCGACGGCCGTAATGTTGGCCATATAGTGTGTCTGCATGATTAGCTGGAGATTTGGGATGGTGGTGAATGGCCGTGCTATCCAACAAGCTTGTTGGGCATCAGGGAATGTTGAGGAGTATACTACTTTGAGTGCCACCTTCATTTAGGTGTTGGAAAATTCACCCTCAGTTTGATCCCAATTTGATCCCAGTTTGATGTCTTATGGTTGGCTCTGGACATAGCTGCTAGACACTGGGGGTCTGTGATCGGAAACATATGATGGCTAACACAAATTGTGCAACAACAGATGAGATGAAATCTCAAACTCTACACTAGCAAGGTGGAGGGGCTTCCAGTAATGTGGCCCCTGGGTGGACTTCCTTGCATGTGTATTCAGATCCACGTGCAAAGTGAAATATGGACTGTTAATCCACATTCAGTCATATGTGGAACATGTTCATATTTCTGAAGTTTAATCCAGAAGATGATCCAGATCAGTTTTGTTTGTATTGTGTTCTGTGTGCAGGTGCTGGGAGAGGAACATCAACATGGGCTACTGGTGGATAATCCGCTCACCCATTCTGTTTGCTTATCTGGTGAGGGGCTTATCGCACACACACAGAACCAGCAAATAAACTCATTCTGCTATGGGTCTTGTCAGAGAGAGCGAGAGAGCGAGCACTTCCAAAGACAGATTTCGACACATTTCACAAAGTGTTTTGTCATTATAACATTATCACTGAAATGTGTCCAATACACCAAATACGTGTGAGTGGAAGCTTTGGGGGCATCTTGAGACTGGGTGTCCTTCGTATCACGTTTGCACATTTTTTCCTCATTTTTATGCATTAAATTACATTCGGTTAAATTCTGATTTCATTGTGTAGCTGGTCTTTTCACAAAGCAGGTTTACTGAAATCTGTATCCAGGCTCTTAGTGAGCAAGCCAACTCAGCAGTGGCAAGGAAGGCTCCTGAAGAGTCACTCCGAAACAATCGCCATGAATCACCATGACTGAAACAGAACAAGTCCCTACAACCACCAGCAAGAAACACCGAGATCCAAATTCAAATGATAAAAAAGTGAGAAAAAAAAAACACTGAGAGAATCCAAAACTCGGAAGGAGAGTCTCCCCAAGAGTAGGAAGAAGAGCCATAGAAAGAAATCAAGAGTCAAAAGGAAAGACCACCCAAAAGCATGAGAAAGAACCACTGAGAGGAACCAAGAATCGAAAGGAAAGTCCCCCCCAGGACCATGAGGAAGAACCACTGAGAGGAACCAAGACTCAAAAGGAAGAACCACCCAAAAGCATGAGGAAGAACCACTGAGAGGAACCAAGATTCGAAAGGAAAGTCCCCCCAGGACCATGAGGAAGAACCACAGAGAGGAACCAAGACTCAAAAGGTAGAACCACCCAAAAGCACGAGGAAGAACCACTGAGAGGAACCAAGAATCGAAAGGAAAGTCCCCCCAGGACCATGAGGAAGAACCACTGAGAGGAACCAAGACTCAAAAGGAAGAACCACCCAAAAGCACGAGGAAGAACCACTGAGAGAAACCAAGACTTAAAGGGAGAAACTCCATAAGAGCATGAAAAGGAACCACTAAGAGAAACAAAGACTCGAAAGGAAAGTCCACCCCACGAGCATGACAAAGATCCACAGAGAGAAATCAAGACTCAAAAGGTGAAACTCCCCAAGAGCATGAGACGGAACCACTGAGAGAAACAAAGAACCGAAGGGAGAGTCCAACCAAGAAAATGAGGATGAACCACTGAGAGGAAGCAAGGCTCAAAGGCTCTCTAACTGGCCTTTTCCACCAATGTGGTACGGGTTCAATTCTGGTTCAAAGGAACAAGACATACTGAGAAGAACCCAACTCCCTAAGGATAAGGAGGAACCGCTGAGAGGAACCAAGACTCAAAAGTAAACCTTGTCCTCTGTTGACAATGGATATCAAACCAGTAACAGAGGCAATAACGAATAATGACTACAGGAACGATTCATGAATACACTGATGAACTGAAAGGAGCACAGTGAGCCTCATCGTCAGACAGGAGTATTCAGATTAAGCTCAGACTGCTGTTAGATCATCGTTATCATAAAGAATAACCATGAGAATGAAATCCACGCTTGCTGTAAGGAGCTTAGATTGAATCAGTTACGAAGTGTCTGTGACTGAATAGTTAGAGGTCGATAACAGAAGGTCAGGGTGAAGTGATGGCGGAGACATTATTGTGTTTACCTCTTTAGTTTGCTACTGGAAGCTGTAATAAAGGGTGGACACACTACATACTGTAAAGCTGTTGGAGCTTCTGTTCCATGTCCCAGACGTCCCAAATATGTGGATTTCTAGTGCATATTTTAATGTATTAGAAATGCACTTAAATATCAGCAAGTACATTTCAAGCTCATTGTTTTAAATACTCAATACAAGTGCAATATATATATATACACTCATCTTCAAAAGAACAGCTGCACCCAGAAAGAGGTGTGGGATTGCAGTGCTGTTGGGAAGGAAGATAAAGGTCACCAGGAACAATCAATGATGATAAATTTAGACTGATATGATCAATATTTATTGAGCTACACATACAGAAGTCTGTCTCTCAGTATGGTGTCAGGCCGCCATATTTGCTAACCCAACAAGCGTGTAGTTGTAGAGGTTCCTGATGGTGCCCTGTGATAATCCATCCCATGCAGCTTGAATATCCTCACACAGTTCCTGCAGATGGTGCGTAAGGGGTGGAGGTGGAATGACACCAGGTCTTCACGGTGCTCACACGGACTCGTCACTGAAGATGACCCGCTGCCATTCTGAGTCACTCCATGACAGTCTGACATGACACCGTTGCAGTCTTTGGTGACGTTGACGTGGTGTTAAGGACAGTCGTGTGCATGTAGTTGGTTGGTGTAGCTCAGCGGATAACACCACTACCCACCAGGGAACCACCACCACATGTGGGAGACTGGGGTTCGAATCCCGGTCTGGGTGACTATGCTGTGCTACACCAATAAGAGTCCTTGGGCAAGACTCTTAACACTACATTGGCCTACCTGTAATACAGTTAACCTTGTAAGTCGCTCTGGATAAGAGCATCAGCTAAATGCCGTAAAAATGTAAATGTAGTCCTGCGTGGTGCAGCCGTCCGCCAACGGTGCTGCACTAACAGGATGACTCATGAATAGCATCACTGTTCGCTGAGTGCCTGTAATCGTGGCTGTTGGGTCAGTCAGGTACAGCGATAAGGCCCGCCCTTGCTTACGTCACATGCACGGTCGAGCGTGAAACTTGAATCATTGGCATGTCTCACGATGTCAAACCCACCCACCAAGTTTCATTCCTGTCGGTTGATTCCTTCTGGGTGCAGCTGTTTGAGCAATTCCTCTATTGACAATGAGTGTATATTACAAATGTAATAATACGAGTAAGTACATTTTACTGCAGTAGTGCTGTAAGTAATTAAGTACTTTAGTATGTACTTTAATATGTACTTAAGTATATTAAGCGAATCTTATTGGCGTCTCAAAATAGTACAGGTAAGTACAATTAGTTCTATTCAAGTATATATTTAATAGCACTAATGATATTTATTTAGAATAGTAAGTACATAGTTGGTATATAAAAATAACACACCTCCAGTGCAGTAATCACGAGCGTAAGGACGTATACTAAGTGTACTTAAATTAAGTATAGCTCGGTGTACTTTCTCCTCTTCTGGGGTGTTTTCTCTTTTTTCTAACCTGGCACCAAAAAAAAAAAAATGAACACCTTTCAGTCAGTGGCCATAAATAAATGAAAGTGAGGCCTTGCACAACACAGAATTAGCATAGCAAAAGCCCAAACAAACCTCAAACGCATAATGATGGGTGCTACAACTCTCTCCAGCTCTGCTATGAATAACACTGCGGGTTCGTGGGCAAATGATTCAATTTCCCGTCTTTAAAACCTCCGTTTTAATGAGGTGTCAGCACGCATGCTGTAATAATGATGACAATGATGATAATGCTGCTGACTGTGATTTCATTTGCCTGAAATGTGAAGCTGCGGTGTTCCTGTTTTGGGGAGATAAAGAGGGATGAGCTCGGGACTTTGGGCTGTTTTGGTGAATGCATGGATATTGCATTGGTGTCCATGGCTCTGCTGCGTTAGTCAGAGGTAATATGTCAGCGGTAATATCGCTACAGTTCACGTTTACACCCCGATGAAGATAAAAGATACACACACACACATACGCAGATACGCACCCTTGCATACCCCCCACCCCCTTACTTCACTCATCTCTTTCCAACCACACACACACACACACGGTTACGGGACGGTGATCTGAGGCGTTTATGTAAGAGTGGAATTTGATTTGCTTGTGTGACTCATGTGGCCTTACAAATCAGATTTTTCTCTTATTCTTCTCTCTCTCTCTCTCTTTCTCTCTCTCTCAAACAGATTAATTTCTTTATATTTATTAGAATTATAAAGATCCTGATGTCCAAACTTAAGGCGCATCAGATGAGGTACACAGACTACAAGTTCAGGTAAACAGTCTGATTTCTAACATCACATGCATCAATGGACAGTGTTATGTATGATGTAAGCTCACCGGACACATTTAAGGTGGTAGTACCTTCAGGCTCCTGCAGATGGCGCTGCATGAGGATGACTGGGCTATAAGTACCTGCGGGGTGTGAGTGACGGGATCCATACATTGGGAAGAGGTGCTACAGTGCATGTGTGTGGAAAATGGCTCCAAAGCAGATGTTAATGATTGGCTAAAAGGAGTGACTGCATTTGGGCGTGCCAAAGACCATAGTGTGAAGGAAGTAGCTGAATCTGCAGGTGTATGGAAGCGTACGGTCATGCGGGTCTACCAGCAGTGGATAAAATCCCAGTCTACAGGGAATTCTCCTCGGAATTGTGTCAGGGAAGCCATCCACCAAATCTGGAACCAACTGACCAATTCTTTGATTCAAGAGTGTCTGAACACTGATGTGGCTACATCCAGAAACTTGTCCAGTGCATGCCAAATCCTGTCACAGCTGTTATTGGTGCTGGTGGAGGTATTACATGCTACTGGGTATGTTTCAGTCACAGGGGACTCATTTTTCGGTCCGGTGAGCTCATATCCAAGGCGTACTAGGCTTGAATGGTATTTGGCTTTTGGTAAAAATGATGAGGAACAAACGAGAGATTGAGATGAAAGGAATTTACAAACTAGGGCTGCACCTTTAACACGTTTCTTAGTTTGACCCTTCAAACCATGTACAGCAGTGCAGGCCGAAGACCAGCTGCAGCTCATGGTATGCTAGCTGGCTGGAACCCCTGTATATAGGACTGCACATATGATACAGTATATATGATATTTATATATACACCCATTGTTTGGAACACGTGGCCACTGTTGCTCTTCTGGGATGCCAGTGCACCAGTTTTTGATGATGGAAAATAGGGAGTCTTTATGGTCAAATATGAGCAAATAAGACACATGAGGTTGCAAATAACTGTACAATTTCTTAACAAAGGAAACGAACGGGAGCAAAATGTAAAATCTGTGGTTTAAAACATTCCAAAAGTAACAAAAAACTATCAACCGAATGCCCATTTTAAAGTCTATCTACTGAAGTTAGCATGCTAACCAGCATCTCGTAATACCACTTTGTTCCTGAAGGGGTGATAGTGAGTCACTGTAGCGCTGTAGGAGTGGAATCAGTCCAACATGAGAGGATGAAGAAGTAGCTCTGCTGCCCCGACAGCGTATTCGAACCTCTTATCAGTCATGTTGAAGGTGCTGCTCCCGGGTAAATCATTTAAGGGCAGGTAGCCAATGAACAGTAAGCACAAACATGGCTGAAGCTCTTGGTGAGCATTGTTTGGTGCTGAACTCCCATCATTCCTCCTAGACTGGAGAGGTGGGAGGAGGAGGGACTGTGCCGTTCCTGGTGGTTTGTTGCCTCCTATCTGTTAGGACAATGAATTTGACAGGTTGCATCATCTTATGAATTGCTCCCTTGACCAGCAGAGGGCACTCAGGTTGGACCCACTCAGCACCACGGTGTGACTAAATTGTAAATGGTATATTTTCAACCAAGCTAAATGCGGCGTATAGACTAGAGCGCTTTTTCGGGATCATCTATGTATCTCTTGAACGTATCATCCAAGCCTAATTTTGTTCTTCATATCAGTAAACATATTTCACAATCAGACGCCATACGTTGGTAGGATGGAGTAACATTATGCTTCCTTTCAGGCTAGCTAAGTCCACCCTGACCCTCATTCCTCTGTTGGGGATTCACGCCATCCTCTTCACCTTCGTCATTGACGAGTCCGTCTCCAAAGAGTCTCTACTGCGACTCATTCGGCTCTTCTACGACCTGCTCTTCAGCTCCTTCCAGGTCAGAGGTTCAGGCTTACGGTTATCCTTGGCCCTTAGCACTCAGGAGGCAGCCATATTCAAGGCAACTCAGCATGAAATTAGGAACGCAGTCCAGAAGCTCCATCAGGACATTGGAATTAGCAGTTTCCCAGTGCCCCCTTCACCGTTTTGTGCCGGATGAAAAGACTTGATTTCATGGTCCAGCCTTGGACGACACAGAGGCACAGTGCATAGTGCTGTTGCCTCCCAGCGAGTATGGCCTAGCTTCAATTCCAAACAGATTCCAGGGTCCTTTCTGTGTGTAGTTTGCCCCGTGTCTGTGTGGGGTACCTCAACCACTCCAAAGACATGCAGTCAGGTCAATTGGAGATGCTAAATTGTCACCCCAGGTGTGAGTAAATGTGTATGGCTATATGGGTACCCTGTCATACTTGGTGGCGGGGGGATGCTGTAGCCTATGCCAGCGCTAACTGGCCACTGCCAGTCCTGTCCAGTGGCCAGTGAGCGCTGGCATAGGCTACAGCACCCCCCGTAACCCAGAAGGATAAGCAGCTTAGGAGCTGAATGAACTAGTGGTTCAGCCTTTTGAACCACATTCAATAACAACATCAGCCTAGTTTGTTTAAGTGCAGGGATCGATCTCAGCTAGGTTGTTGCCTGCGTTAGCTAAACAGTCACCAGAAGTCGCAGCTGTTGTAGTCAAGTATCCCCAATATGACAACTTTACAGGAGAGGGCAGTAACCTCATTTAAATGTAAGTCAATGGAACCAGGTATTTTGGGCCATTCCTGATGGTCACTCAAAGAAAACGGCAGCTGCTGTGAAGATCGAGAATGGAGATATGGTTTTCTTCGGACAGTGATGATATTTTGCTGTCTATGGAAACAGTATAAAATTCTAAATTTGATTAACAGTGCTTATTATAAATAGGATTTATATATATATTGAATTAAACATTACAGTTTGTTTAGGCTGTGCAAGCATTCCTTTTTTATTATAAGACTTTCAAATATAACGTAAGTAGTTTCAGACGTCTGACTAAAACCATGCCACTGTCTCCAAACACAGGGTCTGCTGGTGGCCATTTTGTACTGCTTTGTCAACAAAGAGGTAAGTGGAACCATTTTTGGTTTACACTGGTGGTTCTTCCTGGAGTAGCCACAGTGGGACTAATTAGATGTATTAGCTCTTCCTAAGTTACAACATGCTAGTCAGGAGGTATGACCAGGATAGGGGAACCAGTGTTTACACTACCCCTGCAACACCTGCAACAACAGGATTCCCTGTTTCCCCGGATGCATCCAGACCCAGATAGCTGACAGCAGTTCTAGACTTGCAGTTTCAGGGCATGCCTGGTCTCTTGCTCCATTGAATTGCTGGGTGCTTTGGTGCAAAGGTACCAATACAATGATATAGAAAAGACTCGACGGCCATATTTATCTAGCTGGTCAGTTTGGCTATTGACCCTGCTGGGAGTGCAAACCTAAAACCACAGCATTCCTTGAAACTGCAGGTCGACTGATAGAACGCAAGCCCTTCCAGCATTTGATCAGGTCCTGAATCTTTCTCACTCTCTCCAGGTCCAGAATGAGATGTTGAAGCGCTGGAGGAGGTGGAAGCTAGGGAAGGATATCGAGGAGGAGTACCGACACACCCACAGCCAAACTCCCCATGCCAAGAGCGGCAGCACGGTCATGCCTTTGCCTCCAGACCGTACGGAAACCACAGAGCCCCAGGAGTCAGCCCCGCCTTCTGAGGAGAGTAGGCGGCTAGTGATCAGCTACCATCACAACGGCACAGGAGTGGACCAAGTTAGAGGGAGGGCAGGGCTATGCTTGGCCTCCGAGCGGCATGATGGCAACAGCAACTGCAGCTCTTTAACAGAGGACATTTGTTTGGAGGAGCGCCTGAACTGCACGGGCTGTCCAACTGGGGTGGACGAAAGTGACATCTGATTGCTTCCTGAGGTTCCTGATGCAACCCTGAGGTTATAAGACGAAACCATGGAGGAACGGAGAACAGAGACCCATCTAAGAGTTCAGACTATCCAATCGGAAGGTCTTTCAGGAGACTGTACAATGGCCTAGTGGAGGAAGGGTGGATCTAAAACCAAGACTGCCCTCCCGTCCTGGGCAAATTGTCTAGGCACAATCTTTGGCATGTAAAAACAAATGGTGGACATCCCATTAAGACGCATCCATCTGTGTGATTTTGTTTGGCTTTAGAGGACCAAAACCTGCTGTCTGTTGTGTTTACAACTGTTTGAGCTGCCGGTTTCCTGGTAGTTATTCAGTTTGCCCCATGTTGGCTACCACACTACTGTAAAAGAGGCCACACCACATGGGTTCCGGGTCTTTTTCTAACATGCTTCATGCAAAACATTCCACAAAGTTTGAACAGTTGAGCTGTGCCAGATGCTCATCCCCCAGGTCACCAATGACAGCCACGAGAAGCAGCAGGAAGGCGTTGCCTGAAACCTGTGTGCTGATGACAGCTGTGAGAGACCGTGAGAGGAAGTCAAGAGCCATGAGAATCAGTGGGTGGAGATTAAGAGAAGCTGTAGGAGAAAGAAGTAGGCTAGAGGCAGGAGAGGTAGCAGCAGTGGTCAACTTTATCTTCCGACCAAAAACACAAAACTCAAACCCAAGCAAAACAAAAACCACTTCTTGGTGGTCTTCTGTCTTTTCAGCTGGTCAGTCCATCCCTGTTGCTTGTCCCTACTCTCTTGCTCTCTCTTCCGTCTCCAGTCATTGTAAAGATGCCCACACCACCACAGCCAAATCAGCACTAGTTGGCTCCCATTAAAGCCTGGGCGATCACATGAACCAAACAGAAAAGACAGCCTCCATGTCCCCACCCCGCACTGAACCTCACCTTGGCCACTTAAGTGTCAAGGCTACTACAGTGGCCTTGCTGCGGAACTGGAGGCAGGGCCCAGAAGGAAGATCTTGCGGAAAAGGACTATCCTTATGCCACTGGCGGCTCTCATTGTCTTCTCACCATCTCTCGTGGCTGGTGATCTCCTCCCACCATTTCTCATGGCTGACGGCTTTCTCCCGCCGCTAATCTTAGCATAGAACATCGAATGTAATGGCTTTAAAATAAAAAAGACGTTTTGAAGTAGGGCCCTAGGGATCTAATATACTTCACTTGACCTAATCCAGTAAGTAAATATCCTTTAAGATTGTTTGGGGATTCGCGCGGAAGGGAAACGCCAAGGTCAAGTGAACAAGGTCATGTTAAAACTCATATAAAACGGGTGGATGATATCCTTATAGATACAGCAAGGAAGTCTCGGTAATCATTTCCACATGGACTAGTTTCACACAGTTCTGATCCTTCAGATTGGGTTGAATTTGGTCTGGGGTTGGAAAAGCTTCACTTTCGTTTTGTCCAATTATGATCCCAAATGGTAAAAACCACCCAGCATTTGTTTTGTGGTTCCAGTTGGTTGTTAATGTAGCTACTCGAACCGAATTGACCTATCTTTTTTATCATCAGGGTTTTTCAGCTTCTCGTTTGTAACAGTCTCCAACTCTTGGGTCTCATGACTGTGGCACAAAGCGGCGTGAGCCCAAGCCTGTCTGGGTTTTGCCTCGAGTGAGCACCTGGGAACGCTGAAAAATCTCATAATGCTGTTACATCTGATGAGCGTTTGTGAGTCTACGCACGCGTTCACGCAGACACACGCTCCATCACTCTTCTATAGCGTGCCGTTCCAGGCCACAGACTACCCGGGATGGGAGAAATGTTCTTGAGAGAATCTATACTGAGAGTTGTAAAACGTTGCCATTGTTGGCATCCGCTGGGGTCCTTCTTCCAAGTCATGAAGCCTCTGGGGCTGATTAAGGGCCTACAGTAGTGTGGCTGCTGTGTGGGAACGGCATTCCAGATACTGCAGGGAACGCTTGATGTGGAAATTCACATGCTTTGCCGTTCGTGACTATGGAGACATTTGAGTTACGATGGTTCGCGAAAAATCAAATGCACACGGTTTTCTCTTTATCCCAAATGTGGTTGGTCAGCCAAGACATGTTCGGTAGTTCTTTAGGTTCCTTATGTCATGGAATGGGAGCTAATGCACACCAATTAGCATGGTGCTAACTGCCTGCCTGGATCATTAACTACTTATCTTGGGACGCTGTCCCATAACATCAAATAGGCTAGCATATGTGGATTCCGTGAAGGATCTGCGCCATGTCCTTCTAGGGTTCCTCCTAGGACTTTTACTTTGAGTGGAACTTCTTTACACTCGCACGCCATTTACAACAATTGTTCTTGGACCATCAACTGAAAGGTTCTCCAGAGAACCAATATGAATTCCAATCTGAATCAAACACACCTGACCCGGGTAATGTAGGCCTGAGCTCTCCAGGACCGAGATTGGGCACCTCTATTTTATGGCACTTCATAACTCAGAACTCTTTATGGCATCTTTATTTAAGGTTCTACTTGTACGTTCATATTTTTCAGTTACAGAGTAACCCGGATAGACAGCCTGAACCCAAGATGTAAATGATGCATATCATATACAAACAAATAAACATGTATCAGTAATACTTTCAATGAATGAGTTATTCATATTGCATTATGAGTGCATTCATAAAGACCTATAAAGCCTTCACAATACTAGACATAAGCCTTTGTAACCCAGCATAAACATTCATTATCACACACATAATCCATTATAACACAACAGTATAAGCCCTCATAGCAGAAAGTGACATAATGCGTTATTAGATATATTGTTATATATATATTGTATTATATATATTGTTGCCCTGTTATTAGCATTATCAGTGAAACTGCTATTATCAATTTAATAACTAATGTTGTGTTTATTCACATAATGCTTTATAAGGACCCCCAGTGAGGCCACTCTCTAATGTTCCTCTTCAAAATGAAGTTTTGCACACATGACCTCTAATGAACACTCATAAGCCTTCATTACAGAGTCTTAAGTGAAGTGAGGTTACTGGTCAGCTCTATGAATGAATGCATTATGTGAATGAATGTATTAAGCTTTATGATATGGATCTCAACAATGTTACTAAGAAGAGAAAAGCCTTATACCGCCAGTTTATGGGTGTGGTTATGAACATTTATGTACAGCTATAAAGGCTTATGTCAAGCATTGTAAACCATTGTGAATGCTTTATAGATCTTTATCAATTCACTTATGTGACGGGTTATGGATACTTGATTCATAGGAAGTGTTACCCATGTATCTATTTCTGATGTCCGTTTTTCAGCATCGTTGGAGCACACTGGCTGCCCTTTACGCTGTATAAACGTTTAATAATGATAGGATCATTAGAGTCTCAATCTCTTGTCATTAACGTTCATTAAAAGCCAGAAGGTTCCTGCCCTCTCCTATAAGCTGGCAGTTTGGAAATACTTGTCCTATTTTTGGCCAGCAGTGACATTTAATTTTTAATTTAGTTGTCATATGTGTCATGTTGGTTATTTTATTCTGTTGGACAATTGTAAAATTATACACACCACATGAGCTCACCGGACAAAATATGAGTCACCTGTGACTAAAACGTACCTAACAGCGTGAAATACCTCCACCAGCACCAATAACAGCTGGGATTGGATTTGGCATGGACTGGATGTTTCTAGATGTAGCCACATCAATGTTCAGACACTCAAAGACTTACACAGTTGGGCCAGATTTGGTGGATGCCTTCCCTGGCACAATTCCGAGGAGAATTCCCTGTAGACTGGGATTTTAGCCACTGCTGGTAGACCCGTATGACCGTACGCTTCCATACACCTGCAGATTCAGCTACTTCCTTCACACTATGGTCTTTGGCACACCCAAATGCAGTCACTCCTTTTAGCCAATCATTAACATCTGCTTTGGAGCCATTTACCACACATGGAACGAGACATTCACTGCACTGTANGCAGCACCATCTGCAGGAGCCTGAAGTTACTACCCCCTTAAACACACGAGGTGACTCATTTTTAGTCCGGAGATCTTACTTGCTGGTAATATATTATTTTGTATTCAGAAGTGGGAAAATTCGGGATGGGGAACTCCTAGAAGGCACAGTACAGTCACCCATCCAAAGAGCATTGCTAGCAGCTAACCTGGAGCCTGACGACACCAAAATGTCTTGTCTGCCGAATGGCATTTGGGGTAAAAATGGTGAATTACTCTCATTATTTTTGTCTGGCCTCTCATTTAATGCTCATTACAGCACATTCCGCACCCGTGTCCCTGTTTATGATGCGTCATGTGTAAATTTGCCAAAAGTATTTATTACTGCTGCCAATGTTTCGTGTGTGTGATCGAGCCAACATTGACTCTCTTGCTTTGTTTCCTGAATGTACAGTAACGTTTATGCGGACAAGGAAAGTCTTGACTTGAGGGCTACGAGCCTATGAAGGATAAGCTAACGCTAATGCTACAGGAGTCTTATGTATATAACTATTGGAGGAAATGAAAGAACTGTTGTGTGTTTTTGTAGATGCAAATCTGAAAAGAAGAGATTATAAATGTTATACTGACTGAACGAAAGGACGCGTGTGGTTCGGCGTGATTGCTTAAACATATGGAAGTCTGGGAACTTGATGTGGTCGCTGTGGACCTCTGCGGCATAAATCACGGGGTACTTACAAGAGCAAGAGAAGAAAACGTGCACACACACACACACACACACACACACACACACACACACACACACACAAACACACACACACACACAGAAGTCTGGCTCATTGCCAGGTCTTCCAGATTTGGATAAACACTGTTCTCCACTTACACGCCCACACTGAAATCTCCACCAGCCTTTTCGGATCCACTGAACTCGTTTGCAGATTCTTAGATAGACACGGCAGGCAAATACATTGTCAGTTTTAAATTTTTTGGGCCATTTTGCCTCTATAGCGTAGCTTCTTTCAAACTGCATGCAAGGAAACTGACAAGATACATGTTTAGCTGTTTATTTGCCTGCACTTTGTTCATTCACGCCTGTAGATTTCTCATAAATGTACGCCCAGGAGAACACTGAAGTATACTTAATTTAAGAACACTTAATATACTTCCTTGAACTGACTGTACTGAAAGCGTGCTATGTCCATATACCAACTTAGTATGCTAAATAGAATCATTAGAGCTATTAAAATATACCTAAATAGAACTAATTCTAAATGAATTTAAGGGGTGTCTCAAAATGAGGACTGTACTATTTTGAGACACGTGGCTTTTATAGCTCCCTCAGTGGACACGCCCCCAGCATTTCAGAGCAGAGACTACCACTTCTTTTCACTGTTTTAAAATGTGTAATCTAATCATAATCATGATTGGGTGGTGGGTAATAATATTTTTCTGTGATGCGACAAACTTAGAACACATATTTGTCACTGCTTTATGCTGGCCTTAC
>CM067495.1:1442001-1452001 GCA_034552555.1 Semaprochilodus insignis
CACTGAGGTGTCCAGCAGCACTGCTGTGTCTGATCCACTCACACCAGCACAACACACACCAGCACACCACCACCAAGACAGTGTCACTGCAGTGCTGAGAATGATCCACCACCCACATAATACCGGTCCTGTGGGGGTCCTGATGGAGTACAGTCTGTGACTTTAGTACTACAGAGTGCATGAGCACACTTAACATAATAATATACTGAGAAGAAAAAAAAGAATTTATTTATAAAAAATATTAAAGAAAAAATATATATGGAGATGCAAGTTTTTGTTCCAACAGCAGGTATATATATATAATATTGCTGCTGTTGGAATAAAATTTGCATCTCCAACTTGATAACTTGAACAAAAAGCATGCTTTACTTTTAATGTAAGTCTATGGAACCAAACTTCTTCCATGTAACGATGGGTCATTTCTTCTGGTCCACTCATCATCTCATTTACACACAATGTGAAGGCCAACAGGCATTTTACAGTTCTGAAAAACTGAAAAACAGCAGCACCTGGTTTGACCCCGTGTCTTGACATTGTCTTGACTGTGTTGTGTTGTGTCATGTTGTGGTCTGTCTGCTGTTTGTTTAGATCCCGGCGTACTGTTTCAGTTCCCAGAGGACTTCAGTGATGAGGTTGGTAGTTAAAGAAGCTGATTTTTGATTGTGCTTTATTCCTGATTAAACTGGAAGGAAAATAGATAGAAATAAAAGAATAAAAGAGCAACACTTCTACATTATCTACACATACATTCACTACCACTCTCTCTCTCTCTCTCTCTCTCTCTCTCTCTCTCAGGAGTGTCTGCAGTCACTTCCTCGTTTCTGCTTCCCATATGACATAGAGAGGTAATACTGACTCATTCATCCTTTCTTCATCCATTCACTCATGCAGTTTCTCAGAAAAAGGAAAACCCCCGAATAATCATTACCCCTGTCATTCGTCTGAAATGGTCCATATCAAGAGATAGAAATAGTTCCCTTATATATTTTTATATTTCATCACTGTCTAGAGAAAAACAAGAATCTCCAAAATGGCTACTTTACAGGAGAGGCCAAAAACCTTATTCGACTTTAATGTAAGTCAATGGAACCGGACATCTTTCCAAACAGTTTCGGGCCATTTCTGTTGGTCCATTCATCATGAGATTTTCATTCAGTGTAAACAGCAGCTGCTGTGTTCAGATGATGCATAAATCAATTTAATATTGGTACATTTTCCAAAAACCTGCCTTTTACAGCCCATTGTGAATTCATTGTTCTGGGGTTTAGCTCCGCCCATTCACCCAGAATTCATAACCAGCGTTTCATACCAGACTGAAGCCCCAGTAGCCAAAAAGGCCTTAATGAGGCTCAAAGCCCTGAAGAAGACATTAGCTGCTACACATGAGCAGCCCATATTACATATAACAGTTCAGAAGCTACCGTGAATCCAATATGTAGATCATGTAGTTGTGAGAGTGCAAAGTTTTATTGAAGGTTTGTTGTTACAACTGATTGATTTATGGATTGATTGATTGATTGACTGACTCACTGACTGGTTGACTGATGAGCAGGGTGAGGGACGGAGTGGCTGTACAGCACTTCACCTTTGTGTTGACTGATCTGGAAGGATGCCAGCGCTTCGGTTTCTGCAGACTCACCTCCAGCTCGCAGACCTGCCTCTGCATCCTCAGGTTAGCTCACTCGAACTTGGGTCTCGAACTTGGTCCCTTTCAGGTCACAGCTCTGCGGAAATGAGTTTTTCCCTCTTCTAACATTCTGGCTGCGTCCAAAACCATGTGCTGGTGGTTGGTTTAGAGTAATGGGTAACACCTTTGCCTCAGATGCTGTAGACTTGGGTTCGGTCCTTGGGCAAGACTCCTAATGCTAGCTTCACCTTACTGCGTTACTCTGGATTAGAGCGTCTGCACAGAGCAAACATTAATCCTCTGTTTCTTGAAGTACGTGGCTTGATTATAATACATGTTTTGGGTTACTGTCCTGTAATCTCTTGACTGACTATGGGTCAGTCGCCTTTTCTCCAAATATACCTTTAGTGGTTGTGGCCAAAGAGTTCCTTTTTAAACTTAATCCACAGCACTAGTTTCCAAAATCTCTCTGGCTTATCTAAACATGGTCTGTATACCTCAGACTCTACTGCATATGTGTGAACAACACTCCACAGTGGTCTGGTGCATCACTATTCCTGTGCCAGACCGGTTGTCCTGTAGCTCTGTGACAGTGATGTGGGAGTTTTACTTTGCACACCTGACCAGTGTCGTGGTCTTCCAAAGCTTTTACAGTCTTCTCAGGCTTTGTAAGTGTGAACGATCTTTACTTCCAGATACTCAGTCAAGCACTGAATTTAAGAACAGCACCCTGAGAGGTTTGAAGGCTCATAGAATTTATTAGGCTCTGGAACTGTCAGGAACCAATTCGGATTATGTATATATATATATATTTAAAAAAAGCCATAACACAAATAACACTAGGTGTGCAACTGAAAGAATGACCAAACCTGTGCACCATATGTTTAATTTAATAATTTGTATAGTTGTAAATGTTTTAATTTACTTAGAAAGTCATCAAAGTATTTAATTTGACCAGTGTTGTTCCACATTTCGCTTGCTACTGTCTATATAACCTGCCTCCTCACTCTTTTAAGGTTTACTGTTTGGTTAGTTTGCACTCGGGCCACAAGGCTAGCTCGTTGGCTAATCTAGCTAACGAATAATGGAAGCTTATAGTTAACCCATTAGCATTGTACGAACTGCAGGCCTAAATCTCGATCAAACCATGCGGAGATGTTCATTCATCTTAATTAGTCTTGTTTATGTGGTACTGTATGACACACAGGTACTGATAAACCCGGACAGGAGAATGCCACATAGCTGAAAACAGCCATTTAGAGCCTACACCGTGTTCATACTTCAGTTCATTTCTATAGATAGCACTAAGTTTGGCCCTGCACTATACCTGGCAACCTGCAGTTCTTTTCAGACTCTTCTCAAAAGCAGGGAACTGGATGTCATTTGTAGCTTCTGCTTTGCAGTTACCTGCCCTGGTTCGAGGTCTTCTATAAACTGTTGAATAACCTGGCAGACTATGTGACAAAAGGCCAGGTGAGCGTAATTTGCCTCATATTAGCATGAGTTTTGTCATACGTTGTTTTTCTATTTTATAATAAAGAGCTCAGTAACGCGCTCCCATGATGCATTTGTATGTGCTTCACCCTTACAGACCAAAGAAATGCAAGAATTACTGACGGCACTTTATAAACACCCTGTGCCACTGGCTAACGGCTCTGTCACTCTACAGCTGGTAAGTTCTCACTGCCTAGAGGCGTTCTCATTGGTGCGTTCAGACGGCCCTCGTATACTTGAGAAAGTGCTAATTTACCACAATGAAGTTGCATTGCTAAAGCTGACTGGCGGTAAACTCTGCAAGTTCCATGTTACCCAACTTCAGCAGCTGTGTGATGTTTCAGGGAGTGCATGTTCAGTGGATTCAGCGGGTAAATTGGCAAACAGTGTGAGTTCAAAGTAGATACGTATTAATGACACTTCAGTCTCTGTATCATAATTAGACCATTCCTCGGATCTTTCAGTGGTGGAGAATCATTCTTAGTGTGTTTGGTGTGAGATGGTTTAGATGTTCTTTACGGTGGTGGTGGTGATGGGAACCAGGGGTCTCCATGTCTACAACACACATAGTGTCTAAACCAGCAGTGAACCTACACGTGTCTTCTGAGTTTAGATATGGAATGTTGGTGATGGTAGAATAGTGGAACGTCAGAGAATATGGAGTTATCTATGGGGACTATTTTGTCTCACAACACCCTGCAGCATGTATCCCTCCACCAGGAATGGACTTAAACTAGAAAAGCGCATTTCCTGAAGGAAACATAGAATGGTTGCGCAACTGTACAACAAGGCTGTGGTTGCTATGGGAGGAATGAGGGATGAATAAACAACACATAGAGGAGTGTGGGTCAGTACGCCTGTGGATTAGATTTTGGGGATTGGTCCTGAGTGAGTACATGCAGTTTGGCGGCTGTAGGTTAAAGGAAACAGTAGGGTTTGAATGGAGGTGAAAATCTATGGGACTCTATGGGAGGAATGAGGGATGAATTAATGACACGTAGAGGAGTGTGGGTCAGTACGGCTGTGGATTAGAGTTTGGGGATCTGCCCTGAGTGAGTACATGCAGTTTGGCGGCTGTAGGTTCAAGGAAACAATAGGGTTTGAATGGAGGTGAAAATGAATGGGACTCTATGAGGCGGCAAGGAGGGATGGAAAAAACGACAAATGGATGAGTGGGGGTCGAACCAACATTGAATTTGTGCCCGAGCACGAATTCAATGTTGGTCCAACCCCAACTCGTCTGTTTGTCTTTTCTCCCCATCCCTCGTTCCTCCCATTCATTTTCACCGCCTAGTGTTTCCCTTAACCTGCAGCCACCAAATTGCATGTACTCACTCAGGGCAGATCCCCAAACTGTACTCCTGTACATACTGACCTGCACTCCTCTATGTGTGGTTTATTCATCCATCGCTCCTCCCAAAGCAACCACATCCTAGCAGGAAGTGGGGACCATTGAAGCGACCCGACGTTCCACATTTCCTTCAGGAAATCCACTTTTCTAGATACAGTTTGGTGATGTAACAATTCTCTCAACTGACGTCTGAATGCACCAGAAGAACCCTTGCTATGTATAGATCACCTGCAAATAACCAATCAGGCTCCTGTGTGTTCTTCTATGAGGGAGAACAGCTACAAATTGGGAGTGAGGTGCCATTCATCTGTGGCCAGACCCCCTCCTCAGTGAGTAGAGGGTCAGGGGTGAGTCATCGACCAGCCCGAGTATGCTGGAAAACCCGGAGTGTGCTCAACTAAAAAACGACTAATCCATGTATGGTTCTAGAGTGATACTGCCTTGTATCTACACCTGCTGGCCATTTTATCTGTGCTAGACTCGTAGGACCGGATGTAATGAGGATGCCTGTAGCTGAAAGATGAGCAGAGAACCCATCACAAGACCTAAACACGTTCCGGAAGCAGCTCTGTGATAGCCCAGTCTTTGTTCTTGAGTTCATATCCAGCAGGCCTGGCTCAATCCATCCCTGAAAGCCTTCATTACCTGGATCAGGTGTGCTGGATCCTGGGTTCTAGCCAAACTCTACAGGGTGCTAGATCTTCAGGACCGAGTTTTGCTTGTGTTATTAGATGGGATGTATTCTTGTATTCTTGTTTCGCCACAATCCAGCACCTGAAGTTTTGCAGGTTGTCCCCAAATATACACTCTCATTACAAGGTCATGTCTGGCTCTGCAAGACTACCAAAGAACCCCGCCCCCCTCCCCCCGACCAGGTATCGTTTGGGTGGTGGGTTATTCTTAGCATAGTCAGTAATTGTACATCTGCAAAGACCACGTAGTATTGGGTGTTTCTGATAAAATGGCCAACAAGTGTAGGCACATGGTAGGTGCGTTTTATGCTGTTAACACATAAAAGAGTGTAATGTAAACTAACCTTAGTGAAGCCAGGCTAAACTAATCCCAGAACTAATCCAAACTGTGTGAAACTGAGCTCAGACGTAACCACTGTAATGCACTAACAGTGCTTCAGCTAAGTGTACACGACTACTTCATCTGTTCACTGGTTAGCAAGCTGAGTGCTTCTGTGTGTTCGAGTTACAGCAGCATTGAGCATCCAAGTAGTCCTGGATTCTGCCTGATCTAGATGTCATGTGCGTCCACAAGCTAGCCACCTCTGCCTGTATATTAAGGTAGTTTGTGGTTTGTAGTTTCCATGTTGAACTGACAAACCAACGCAGAGTTGGCTTGCTGACCAAAGATACTGTACAAACCAACACGGTCATGTCGGTGTTCCTGCCGTAGAATGATGTACATGATCACTAAGGGTGTAATGATTTTAATGCATCACCAAAAACAAGAACATTGGAATTAAAAACTGATAAGGTAAAGTGGGCGATGAGGGGGCGGGACTTATCATAGTACAGTGGGCAGAGAGAGGGTGGGACTTATCCTGTCAGAATAAAGTGGGCGATGAGGGGGCAGGACTTATCATAGTACAGTGGGCAGAGAGAGGGTGGGACTTATCCTGTCAGAATAAAGTGGGCGATGAGGGGGCAGGACTTATCATAGTCCAGTGGGCAGAGAGAGGGTGGGACTTATCCTGTCAGAGTAAAGTGGGTGATGAGGGGGCAGGACTTATCATAGTACAGTGGGCAGAGAGAGGGTGGGACTTATTTTATCTGAGTAAAGTGGGCGATGAGGTGGTGGGACTTCATAGTACACTGGGCGACTTACTCTAGTGGAGTAAAGTGGGCAAGGGGAGCAGGACGTATCCTATCAGAGTAACGTGGGCAAAGAGGAGTTGGGACTTATTCTAGGAAAGTGGGTAAACAGAGGCGTGACTTATCCTAGTGTAGTACAGTGGGCCAAGAGAGGGACTTATCCTATCAGAGTACAGTGGGCCAAGGGGGGTGGGACTTATCCTATCAGAGTACAGTGGGCCAAGGGGGGCGGATAGGGAGGTGCAAATACAGGATAGGAAGTGAGCAAACATGGATATGGTGTGCGCCCATTTTCTGAAAGAAAAAAAAAGTTTTTTTATTATTATTATATTTTTTAAATTCAACAAAATTCTGTTAAAACTTTCTATTTGTCTGATCCAATCCGTTCTGTGTAGAACCGAATTAGAACTCTCAGGACATTCGTGACACACAAAATGCACCTATGAAGCATGTGGGAAACTTTACACCCCTAATGGTCCCATTTCTAACCCTAGTTTACCAGGACTTCACTGCTGTGTATTTGGTGTATAATAGCTTTATGCTAACTATGCTAACCTTTGTTCTTTTTTAGATCCCATACTTTATAGCTCCTGACCCAAAAGCTTTACCATCTATACCAGAAAGTGTGAGTGTATCTGCATGTCTGTCTACTTATTTCAGAGGACTGTGTAGGATAATGTATAGTAAGACAAACTCCTTGTGTGTGGAGGGCCACTAATTCCTGATTCTGGCTCTAATGTTGCAAACAGTGTATAGAAGCTAATAGCCACTAATTAGCATCGGTGACTAATCTCTTTATAGTACTGTTAGCATTAGCGTTAGCATGTCTGCCTGAAGGTTTTCAGTACAGTCATTGTTTTTGTGTTGTGCTGGTTTGCCAGTTGTTTGCTTTTAAACTGATGATGTCTGTGCGTGTTTAGAGGAACTTGACGGAGCTCGTTGTGGCTGTAGATGTGGGGAACCTGCTGCAGCTGTATGCTAGCATGCTGTTTGAGAGACGAATCCTCATTTGCTGCAGTAAACTCAGCACGGTAAGACTATCAATAGCTTTCACCACCTCGGCCTGAGCGATTAGCCCTGAAAGGGAAAGGTCTAATAACGAACCTGAGCTGATGTGTCGGTTAGCTTGACATCAGGCCTATTAGCAATAAGCAAACATATGAAGTGTTATATTTCAAAAGTTCAATATTCATAAGTTTCAAAGTTTGAAGTTTTTAAATAAATAAATCCAATAGCTTTGCAGATGATAAACGTATGAAATGATTCCAATATGCTCTTCTGGCTTTATCAGTTAGATGTTTAGATGTGACCAGATGGTAAATTGTTATTTCGTAATTTAAATCGGATTTTAATAGTGGGGGTCAAAGGTCAAAGCAGATAGCTTGACGAAACTGAATGTAAGTAGATCATCGCAGGTCATCACCGTATATTATTTATCATTTCATATTTGTCTGTAAAATTAAAACCCAAATCGTACGTTGGTATAATATTTCAAATAAATAACCTATTTAGGATGTGATTGTATATAAATGAGCTAAAAATCTAAGTATATGATGATTCTAAACTTTTGATGTTATGACGGATTTTTCGACAAAAGCAAAATTGTCATTTTTATAATGATAATAATAACATCCACATACTAGGAGTTGCATGGCAGAGTTTTTCTTTTTTTTTTTTTTCTTTTCCCAAATATTTTTTATTGGAAAAATACAATACAATAGTTCCAATCACATGAATACAATCTGCCTATTCCACTTTTTTTTTGACATATTTGCATATGTACACAGTAAAAAAAATACAATTAAATTACAGAGTAATTTTTAAAGCCAACAGTGTTGTGACAGAAAACCGGAGACTTTCAATATCTGATCTTTGAAGCTCTGTAGACCAGCAGAGCAATGTTAAAATTAGCCTTCAGCGAATCAGAGATACAGGCCCTGAAATCGCCAGGTTCCTCATTTGTTATCTTCTCTGAGGCGTCCGTGTTGCTGGTGCCACAATCGCGTCATAAAAAAAAAAAAAAAAAAAAAAAAAAAAAAAAAAAAGAAAGTCAAAACAGACAACATAGACTAATGTGATAGTCCACATAGAAGCTGGATTAGCTTTAGCAGTCAATGTTAAATTCAAGACTCAAGAGTGTTCACTGATATATGCACAGATAAATGAGAGCAGTTGCACTGTACGATTCACTCTCTCTCCCTCTCTCTCTCTCTCTCTCTATCTATATATATATATACATACATACATATTATTAATATAGATATGTGTGTGAGTACTATACAGTCCATGTGCATCTGTTTCTAATGCAGTTAGCTGAATTTGACCTGTGTTTGTAAGTGGTAAGTGGATATCAGGTACACTGACAGTTAGTCAGTGAACTCTCTGAAACTGATCTGAAACCGATATGGAAATTCACACCCTCTGGAACTTCCTCCAGCCCAGAAGAAACACCTCATAATACGAATACAACATGGGGAAGTGCGGGGAGGGGGCCAAAGTTCAGGGCCTACTAAAGACCGAAGGTTATCATTGAGCCAGGGTTGTGCAGTCCGGACTCGTTTCTGGCTGGGCTTGTGGGAATGGTAAACAAAATGCACTGACAAAATGAATGCTTTTAATTGAAATGACTCAAATGTATCAGCTGGTTGCAGCTGAAACTGTATAGCATTTTGAGTTAGGTACATTTGTTGTGCAATTTTGTGGGTGTGCTTGGGCCCCTTCAATTCCCAGGCCCGTTGCATCCTACAGCTTATATATTTAGATTCGATTAGAGGTGATAAATAGAAGCATGGGTCTTCTGGTGGACTTTAAGAGGTTGGAACACTAAAGTTAAGCTACAGTCTACCAGTGCACTGCAAGAAATGATACCTTTACAGGTGAAATGATCTCATATCTAGTTGATATATCTTAAAATTCTCAATATTGTAAGCTAATTTCAAGATTATGTAACTTATTTATAGAAGTTTTTGCTTGGTTAAGTGATTTTAAGGTAACACTGTACATCTATTAACGATACATAAGACAGTAATAAGTGTTACTTCAGAGTCACATACACACAACTTCACAGTAAACATCAGCAAGAACCTAAAATAGCTAAAAATGGCCAATAAGGCTTAAGTAACACATTCAATTAAGTACATTGCATATTCAGTTGAAGCAGTGAAACACAAACATGCCGGGTACGAACACTCCAGGAGCAGATTAGACAAGGGATTTATAAATACACTGTTGAATGATTAATTGAGAAATTACTTAGTAAGCAGTATAAACTACTTATTAAAATTCAAAATAAAATCCATATTAGTTCCTATTTGTACCACTAATTAATTAACTACTGCAGTACTTAAATATTTAGTTATGCTAGTAACTCTCTCTTAAGCACTGTTAGTAGATGTACGCATATCGTACAGTGTTACCAATTTTGCTACGCCAAATCTTCTCACTATATTAGCAGATAATTTGACTGTGCGTTTCAAGCACGTTTCTCAACATGAGCTAAATTATCTGCCAATATAGTGGGAAAATGTGGCGTACTATAATTACTTAAAGCTAGTAAAAACATCCGGAAAATAAATAAGGTAAATAGTCTTGAAATGAGCTTACAGCAATCTGAAAATGAAGACCTTTGACATTTTAGGTGCGAAGATGCAAAAATGTATTTCTTTAGTAATTAAAATACTACTAATATACATATTAACAAATGAA
>CM067495.1:1454501-1457880 GCA_034552555.1 Semaprochilodus insignis
AATAATAAGCCGCTCAGTTCCATTTATAATGCACCGGTCGCTTCTGTTTCATTATCCATCAGTTGCTTTCGTTCTATTAAGTGTATGAAACGTCCTCTTTTGGGTATGAGTGTTGTAGGTCATGATGTCTGTTCAGTCCACCAGAACATCAGACCTTATTCTCATGTATTTATGAATATGGTTTGTATGGTGTGTGGTTTGGCCTGCCTCATGTTAAATACGTTTGTGTGTGGGTGTGTGCGGGTGTTTGTGTGTTTGTGTTTTGTTCTGGGTGTGTGTGTGTGTCTTTGTGGTGGCGTGTATGTGTCTGCTTGCAGGTCACAGCTCTGAAAGTGCGGCTGAAGCGGCAGGCTGCGTCTCCAGGTGCTGGTGTGGCTCGAGCGTTTCTAAGAGCTCAGGCTCTGCTGTTTGGAGGCTACAGAGACGCCTTGTTGTATCGGACTGTGAGTTATAGTGCACCGTCTCTCTAATTCCATCACCGTAAACTGCAGTCGCTCCAGCATGATGGTTCCTTAGGGTTCCTTTTTGTGGTTCCCGGCCTAGCTAAACTGTGGTGCCATAGACTTTGCTGCACGGTGGACACTGCAGTGGCGTGTCTGAGGTGGTGGAGGAACTTCTCAGGAGTCTACCAGGAGTATGACTCCTTCGAAAACTCTATCCCTCTGTATGGTCCTCCTCCACCTTCCCCCAGGTAGCTGCTCTGGGGGACACTTTTGTTCTTTGTGGTCAGTCCATCTCAGCTGGTGCTGAAGGTGGCAGCAATGTTGGTACTAATCTAAGAATGTTTGCTGACATGTGGTCTTGGAGAATTCTTAGCATCCCTGTGTATTGTTCTGGCTCTCAGAGTAAAACCAAAGCTGGTTTTTGAGATGCATGAAGGATGTCTATAGTGATTATCTTCTCTCCTTGCATTTGCTGTACGGCTGATTAGGAGTGCAGATCATATGCTAACAACGGCCCGCGTTTACTGTCCATCTCGGAGTAAGGCCTCATCAAGTCGAGTCATTTTATTTACAGGTCGATAACAAGCATAGGCTGATCCTAGATCAGCATCACTCTAAATAGGTTGATAAATGTGGGCCAAATAGGCCATCTGTGAGGCCCCTGGACATTTCTTGTTTCTGCAGGAACTTCAGGCTTATGCATGTACCGTAGGAGGTCTAGGACTTCCAGCCAGTATGTGTACAACCATCATTTTAGGATCGAGATCAATCTTCAGGAGCCTTTTTCCACCAGTACACCAGAAAGAGTTTGATATACGGTAGACTGATTCACCTGTGTAGTGTTGGAGAAACCCCTGGATATCATCAGTGTGTGCTTAATCTGGCATCTCCAGTGCTGTGTAACCATTTGTTCTCTCACATGCCGTCTTCCCACACGTGCCTTGTCTAGGTTCTGGAATGTAAATTGGATATTCATGGAACTTATTTGGCAATTTTGGCTTCAATTTCTGTGTCAGTGTTGTCAAACTAGTCCTAGGTTGCCCCATAGAATGAATAACTTGAGTGTGTCCCATGGTGCCTCAGCTGTAGTCTGACAAGAGAGTCTGAAGAGTCAAGGTGACGTAGGTTTTTCCAGGTTCTGGTGGTGTTGAGCCTATTTCTTCTCGGGTAGAATCAAGGCGATGATTCTATATAGAACCATGAACACCCAGAGAGCATGCCTCAGTGCTTCTCTGCATAGTGAAATGGTTCTTCGTGTGGAGAAATGAGTTGTTTGTGGTTCTATATAGACACTTTTTTCAGAATAGCACCAAAAATGGTTCTTCTGTTGTTGCTCCACATGGACCTATCAGATCTTTTCAAAATGTACGTGTGCTCATCTTAAATCAGTGGCATAAAGTATCCAACTGCAGAGCGACGACGTCAAGGCCCTGGGTCTGTGCCTATTCCACCTGTATCCACTGCTGGCTCTATATGTAGACCCAACAGCACAAACTCACAGAATGCTAATTACTGATCTCCGTCTCTCTCTGCAGCACGAGCCGGTGTCATTCAGCGAGGAGCTGTTCCTCACCCACAAATCTGCCAGCATGAGGCAGTTCCTCGAGAGCGCTGTTCACCTGCAGTTTTTCAAGCAGGTACGTGAACAGTCTTGCAGTGTGCCTGTCTACATCTATTCCCGAGCGTGACTTCTGCAACCAAAGATTTATTATGTTGATTCAAACAAAGCGAGACAATTCGGCACCAGAGCAGAGCACGTTTTTCGTTTCACGTTAGGAATGCAGTTCTCATGTTCTCCTCGCGTCTGCGGCTTTCCTGTCACAGTCTAAAGACATGCAGTCAGGCAAACTGGAGATACTACAAATTGAGTGTGTGTGTGAATGTGTGTGTCTGCCCTGTGATATGTATGTATGTGTATATATATATATATATATATATATATATATATATATATATATATATAAATGACTGTTTTTAGCTATAAAATGAAAATTTACATTAAACAATACATTAAAATTGTATATATATATACGACAAAAGGTTTAAAAAGTTAATTAAAATAACCACGGTAAACAGTGGTGGACGACTGAATGTTATTATCTGAACTATATTTCTCTGTGAAATACAATAATAATATTGAAATACAATAATAATATTGGTTAATAACAATATATTGTTTTTAGAAAACATAATAAGCTATAACACACAACATATTACACTCAATATGACACACCGTCCATACCCCAGGAGATACCCTGGTCTCTCTGGCTAGTTGGGAACATAGTGCCTCCATGGTGCCACCTAGTGTTGAACTTTTTAATTTTGAAAGTTCTCAAATATCACTCGATCTAGTACTGCATATATGTGTATGTGTGAATATGAAAAATATTTAATATTCGAATTAAATAAGTGATATTAAAACAATACAATCAATGCAATATTTTAGATTGTATATAAAAGTAGATTACTTTAGTAGCTTTAAAATATTTGAAATAGAAATTACATTTTATGGCGCAATATATTATACATAAAACAATAACTCTAGTTATATATTAATGTTAAAGGAATCGAAATATTAACCTTAAACACTTAAAACAAAATATTACAAACTGAGACTAAAAGAGGTGAGATATAACAGCAAATATACAACATTATATAAGTATATCATATTATAGATAATAATATAGTGTTATATATAGATTATGTGATCCTTATCAACATCATAATCTATGCATACCTGAATGTCTCCAGTTTATTGATGGGCGTTTGGAGATGCTGAATCAGGGAAAGGAACCGGATGACCTGTTTGAGGAGGAAATACTGCAGTGTGGAGCATCATCAGGTGTGTGTATGTATTTTATGTGTATGTGTATATATAGGTATGTATATAATAATATATGGGTGTAGATGTACATGAATGTATAGGTATGTATATA
>CM067495.1:1488295-1505158 GCA_034552555.1 Semaprochilodus insignis
TTCATGCTCAGGCTGTAAGGGCCTTCTGAACTACCTGAATCCGTCTTAACCCTTGTTTTGCTACTAATTCAACTATCACAGAGGCTTGCAAACCACCTTAGCTGGCGGATGAGTAGGGTTTCCACCGACGTTAATCAGTGTACAACAAATACCAACCGTTACAGATGACTTTCAGCCACATTCAGATATGGTCAAATAGGAATAACGGGCAAGTGAGCGTTTACGTGAACGCTTAGTTTACAAAAGAATGTTGCCTGTCTGACCCATGAGCGATCAATACTGGACTTCTAGTGGGGCTTTCCAGCTTTTCAAAGGTTGAATTTACACAACCTGATGCCTGTAGGTCCCCTCATTTACAGGAAACACTTAACCCTTCATGTGCCTGGTCTGAATTTCCTCCAACCTGTACAGAAGGACCTTGCAGATGCCCTTACCTTACTTGCAGGCTGTCCCGTACAATGCAGCTTCACAGAATCGGATTCAGAGATCATGTCCTTGGAAATATTGGCAGGAAAAAAAAGTTCTTGTAAACCATTTCCAACCCTCTAGCCCATCGAAAAAACCTAAACCAAAAGAATTAATTAAAATAAATTCAAATAATTCAAATAGCTNCAAATAGCTCATAAATAAGAACTTATTCCTACATGTCATTCGTCAGGGTTAAGGCGGTTGACGTTCTGTTGGGGGGGCCCAACAGTTTAGGTTTCACTGAAACCTAAACGTGCCAACTGTCCGCAAAGCCGTTTGACCGGGGTGCTCAAACTTATGTATGTACTAAAGCATAATAGTGCAACTTGTATTACTATGAGTTCAACAGTTGAACGAGGGGTCCGGGGGCCCACAGCCAACTCCCTCCATTTCCAGCCTATATTATTGTGATGTTGAGGCGGTAAAAGACACACGTAGGACGTCCCTCCATGGTCTTTCCCCAGCAGGGGTTTTAGAACGTCCACCACCCCAGTTAACGGACATGCCACTTCCTCTCCCAGGGCTGCATCCTCTACCTGGGTGCAATGCCACCTGCTGCATGAACCCCTCGCAGCAACAGTAGCGGCACTCCCTTAGCGGTTCTCCACCTCGTCTGCCACCCTTAGATATTGCTAACTACTGCTGACTAATGTTGCCTCAGTGGTACATGCGATATGTACCAACAGTCGTGCAGTCCTTAAGGCTACTGCACCCCAAACACTTCTCTGTCTCAGAGCGACGCAGAGGAACTCGTTCGTGTGTTTGTTACGGCAGAGTTCAGCACTGTAATGGTCCTCTTACCTGAGAGGCTCCTAAGAAAACAATCCGTCCCCTACAACTCGTACGGAACGTGGCAGCTCGGATCCTAACAGAGAGCTCGTATCGCTCCTGTTTTTGTCTGTATCTGTTAGAATGGAGTTTAAAGTTCTGCTACTGGTCTGTAAAGCTCTAAACAATCTAGAACCAGGCTCTCTGTTTATGTTCCAGCTCGTGATCTCAGATCTGCAGATACTGACCTTCAGAAAAGGCACAGAGCCTGCTAACTACTGCTAGTCTTAGCTTGAGACATTAACTCATTGGTATATGCGATATGCATCAACAGTCACACGCTCCCGTAGGCTATGGTACCCAAACACCTCAAAAGCCATAGCAATGCACATAGCCCCACCTTAGCCTGATATAACATGCTCGACAGGAGAACCTCAGTTCGAAACTTAGGGAACATTTAAGCTCCCGTGTCCCAGTAATTATGAGCAAGGTTATACGTAAGGGTCATGACCCCAAAATTCTCTCTCTCTCTCTCTCTCTCTCTGGAAATTCCTTCTTTCATAGTGGCTGTTGTTACTGTTGTGACAGCACCATCCATTGAAGTGTTGCAACTAGCTTGGATCTGGGTAAATTCTGAGGGATGAGGAGAACAGAGTGTCTCGGTGCAACTCCGTAACTGGCATGGGCGTGTCATTTACTGCAGAAGATTATTCTGGAGCGGAGAAATAGGGAGTATACTTCAGGAGTGTGTTTATCTCCCAAAGGTTTCTTATTCCCTGCTGGTGAAACTTTACTGAGACTTTGCCCCCCGTGTTCCCCCTCCCCCCGACTGCAGTGTTACATAACCACAGTGATGGGAAGAGGTGGAGGGGGCCGTCCTGTAGGTGGACCCTCAGAAGAGAGGGGTGTGTGAGACTGGTGGGTATAAAAGCTGTAGGTCTGCCCTGTGTCAAACACTTATTCGGGTACAGACAGGCAGGATGCAGGTGGACCTCCTGTGGATCACTGCTGCTCTTCTAGCTTCACCGCTGCTCACATTATGTGACCCACTGTGAGTATCAAAAGCAGAACAACATCGTTATCGTGGTTATGAGGATTCAAATGGGCTGTTTTGAATGATAATGCTGTGTCTACCTTAGTTCACGTTAAAAACTGCCTCGGGGTTAAATGCTAATCTGGGGTCGGTTTAGGTCTTTTGCGTAGCACTGAACTGGACGGGTCAGCCAGACAATTTGTAGTGAGGGGAACTGGAATGCAGTAATGTCTTCTGGGTGTGTCAGAAGCTAGAGGGCGCTGCTGAGCGGGTACACACTGAGAGGGTTTCTATGGAACTTTTGGACTTTCTAACTGTGACCTCTCTATATATATTTCTGACATATCAGAACTCAGTAGTTGTAATGCTAACCAAGCAGCACTATGTAGCATAAATGCTATCCAATCAGCACTCGGTAGCAGCAATGCCAACCAATCAGAACTCAGTAGTTGTAATCCTAACCAATCAGCTCTCAGTAGATGTAATGTTAGCCAGTCATCACTCAGTAGCACTAATACCAACCACTCAGCACTCTGTAGCAGTAATGAAATCCAATCAGCACTCAGTATCAGTAATACTAACCAATCAGCACTCAGTAGTAGTAATGCCAGCCAATCAGCACTCAGTAGTTGAAATGCTAACCAATCGTCACCCAGTAATATTAAGGCTAACCAATCAGCACTCAGTAGCAGTAACACTATCCCATCAAAACTCAGTAGCAGCAATGCCAACCAATCAGAACTCAGTAGTTGTAATGCTAACCAATCAGCTCTCAGTAGACGTAATGTTAACCAATCAGCACTCAGTATCAGTAATACTAACCAATCAGCACTCAGTAGTAGTAATCTCAACTAGTCAGCACTCAGCAATAGTAATGTCAGCCAATCAACACTCAGTAGCAGCAATGCCAAGCAATCAGAACTCAGTAGTTGTAACGCTAACCAATCAAAACTCAGTAGTTGTAACGCTAACCAATCAGCTCTCAGTAGATGTAATGTTAACCAGTCATCACTCAGTAGCAGTAATACCAACCACGCAGCACTCTGAAGCAGTAATGCTATCCAATCAGCACTCAGTAGCAGTGATGCCAAACAATCAGAACTCAGTAGTTGCAATACTCATGAAATGTCATATAGTTACATGTGTTTTGTTTTGACCCTGAAAAAAATGTGAAAATCTCTTTTAATATACAGACGAACACATACACGTACAATTACAACAAACTGTTTACATTCGCCAGCAACATCCTGTCCGCCCCCAACATGCTGAGGGTGGGCAGCTCCGAGAACGTGTTCGTGGAGGCCCAGGATTACGCTGGCGGAGATCTACAAGTGAGAATCGTCGTAAGGAATCATCCGCAGAAAACCCGAGAGCTGGAATCTAAATCGGTGGTCCTCAACGCTGCAAACAACTACCAGTCGGTCGTACCTATTAAGGTCAGTGATGTTTGCCTGCAGGTCAAAAAGGAATGGTATTGATTTTTAGCCTCCAGACATTTCGGAGTTTGGAAATAAACAGATCCCAAACTGAGCCCAAGTGGAAGGTTCACATGTGCTGCAAGTCCAGATTCTGTGACTGAAAGTGTGTCATCAATAATATGTGGAGGAAGACGACGGTGTCATTTATGGTGGTGGCGAACGGACTGTTAATTAAATTTTTAATCAAATTGACACGCTTTTCTAATAAAGTTGAACAAGTCGTTTCATGTTTGATGTCTGAGGTCTCCCAGCGTTCCAGTGGTGTCGGAAACTGGAAAATACCAGTTTGTGCACCGACTAAGTCTTATTTACAGCTGGTAAACTCGGGATCGTAGATTGCACACAAGCTTACAAGTTGTGATGTGTAAAGGGACCATTCATTCTTTACACGAATGACAACTGTGCAGGACATGTAGTCTCCGGACCTCTGTGGTCCATCTGTGGTGGTCCATCTAACATATACAACCTTCCGATGAGTACCCAAACGCAGCATCAGTTCACTACTGTAGCAATAAGGCTGATGGAGCTAGCTAGTAATGGGAGTTTATATGCCACTGATTAGCATCACGCTAACTGGCTACCTAAATCATCACACGCAACTCAAAGCCTGTGGAGTTGTTCTGTAATCTCAAACGGACTTGCCCACCTAGGTTCTGACACTGTTTGACATACTGGCATCTATAAATATGGTCTAAAGCAAGGGCAAAATGAAGACGATTAGCATCGTGCTAACCACATGCCATACAGTGTCAGAAACCACAAAAGCAAGTATATCAGATACTAGCCTATAAGCTTCTATTACTTGCTAGTTGTATTTTGACTCATAGCTGCAGTACAAACATATCTGGTACAATAAAAATGTGTTAATTTAGTTTCTCGCAAAAGTATCTCAATGTAAGTGAAGCTGAGAAATAAGCTGGCCATTGTTTTTGCGGTCCAGATTCCAGAAAACAAGGAAGTCTTCAGCGATGACCCCTTAGAGAAGCAGTACGTGTACCTAGAGGCACACTTTCCCTCCAGTGTGCTGGAGAAGGTGGTCATGGTCTCCTTCCAGTCAGGTTACATATTCATCCAGACCGACAAGAGCATCTACACGCCCAGCAGTACAGGTACAGCACTCTGACGGCCTGTATGGCCGAACCTCAATGCAGTTGCAAAAGGCAGCGATACTGAAAGTGTGGTGTCCAGTGGAACTTTCTGCCTTGGCCCGTGTGCGTTGAGATCTTGACCTGTTCCATCCCTCTTCAGTTCAATACAGGATCTTCTCAGTGACCCCCGATCTGCAGCCGCTTGACCAGAGTGGAATCTCTGTCGAAGTTCTGGTAAGTACTCAAATACAAACTGTTTTTGCATTCTTTGAGCGAAGCCACAGACGAACCTTTGACTGCCTAAGGAAAACAAAGGTGGCCATCTTGGAAAACAAAGTCTCCTTAAAACCCACCTCTGCCGTCTTTATGATGGTCACCAGTGCTTCCGTATTTGGGATTTGTACTTGGGACTTTTCTAAAGGACAGATTTAGGAAGAACGTTTAGGAGATATTGATGAATGAGACCCAGTGGTCGATGCTAGAGCGTAAAGAACCTTCACCTAATTGTAAAGGTTCTGAGCCAGTTCATAATGTTATACTAATGAATGGTTGGGGAATATGATGTTTCATCATGTTCATGGAAAGAATCAAGTCTACAAATATTAAGTCATGGAAGAGGACCCTGCTTTAAACCCCTCCCTCTTCCAATCAAACACCCTATAATGTCACATCCTCACCTTCGGTTCCTGAAGTTTTTGCAATAGGCTTTGAGATGCCAGTTCACCACGAGCTCCTCTACCAAACTGCTCCACCAAAGCCCTGTGCACTATGGCTAACTCCGATACCCAAATGCTAGACCATCTGACCAGCCCCTCGTTCTGGATCCAACTCCTCCCTGGCCCATAAGCAAAAACCTGTATCGGGTTCTCTACTCCAGCTGCTACAGTAGTACATTTTGGGTGTATGGCCCAAGCACGACTGTCCCCCATCCCCAATTCCCCAGCCCAAGCACACTTCCGTCATCTCTCTAAGGGTCATTGTTACCTTAATCTGCTGAAACTCTGAGCACTTACTGCTCTGTTTCCTCGGAGCCATACAGGATTTGAATTCTCCAAAGGTCAGGAATGCTCCTTGGCTCGTTGGACCACCCCTTGGTAGCCCAGCTTTGACCAATGAGTCTTCACCAGCTTAAATATTCCCATTCCACCTTATATCGTGCAGAGGTTCCCTATACTACCATGTTTGTTCAATGGGACCATCGCATCATTGACATCATGTTTGAGTTCCATGCTTGAAGAGATGGGCTCTGGTACGGGTCAGTCGGACTCGGGCACAGTATACATCTAGTGTGATCGCTAACCATGCCTGAGCCCATCTCTTCAAGCAGACCCGATTTGGTGTACTGTGCCCAGGCATGGTTCAGAGTGATCACGCTACTCAGACAAACTGGACTTTGGGGAACAAACATGCTTAGGCATGGGTCAGGTGTGGATCGCCTAATATGAGCACCACTCTGCACTGCCTTGATGGGGTGTTAATGGCAGTTGTCGTCCGTGTGCATGTAGTCCTGCATGGGGCAGCCATCTGCCGGTGGTGCTGGCCCTAACAGGATGACTCACGGAGGCCGTCACTGCTTGCTGAACGTCCAGAACCATGGCTGTTGGGTCAGTCAGCTTCAGCGATAAGGCCCGTCCTTGTCAAACCTAGCCACCGAGTTTCGTTCCTGACGGTTGACTCCTTCTGGGTGCAGCTGTTTGTGCAGGGCTTATTTTCAATGATGCGTGTATGTAAGTTGAAATAGACGTGGGACGCTGAGCATTTGCTTGGGCCGTATATCATGAATAACGTGCTGCGAATTAATTTGTAATTCTACCTTTCTGTTTTTCAAGAATCCTCAAGGAATCGCAATTCACAGGGACACAGTCTTCCCTAAACAAGGAAGTCTGACTGGGAAGTATGATATCCCTGAGCTTGCCAGGTAAGCCCCCTGACAGTACATGATAGTGTATATATATATATATGCGTCTTGATACAGACATCATGTTTTGGGAGACTTACCTGTTAGTCTGAGTCTGAAGATGACTTTTTTTTTATTGTGGCATGTGGTTTTCCCAAGCCCTGGAATATGGACTGTAGCGACACGCTACAAGAACACCCCTCAGAAGAACTTCACTGCTGAATTTGAAGTGAAGGAATACGGTGAGATCCTCATATCCAGATTACTCATCAGACATGCCTGCTGTGTCTCTACACACATACTGATGTATGGCTTACTTTGTAGTCCTGCCAACGTTTGAGGTCACCTTAACACCATCCAAGTCCTTCTTCTACGTGGATGATCAGGACCTTCAAGTGGACATCACTGCCAAGTAAGAGGACTATGAACTTCCTGAAACATGGCAGCTTGATTGAACCTTTCAAGCATGTGATATGCGGAATAGACAATGACTAACCGTGATCAGGAAACCATAAAGAGAAATAGTGTAGATATATATGATATATGATATATAGATATATATGATATATGATATATATGATATATGTGTAGACAGAGATGAGATAGAATGTAACCAGTGTGAATTACTTGAAGGTATCTGTTTGGGAACAAAGTGGAGGGAAGCGCGTATGTGGTGTTTGGTGTGATGCAAGGCGACAGCAAGACCAGTCTGGCAGCGTCTTTAAGAAGAGTCACGGTGAGCTCTACAGAGTTTCAAACACCATCAGAGGATCTACCACACATGCAGTTTCAGCAGATTTGAGCGCCTACCATTTCTCACATCCCATAATGTCTTTCCGTTTGTAGACCCTTTTTAAAGGAAAGCTAGTTTCTTTTCTTCATGTTATTTTATCCTGTTCTATTTGTAGATCAGGGATGGAGCGGGACGTGCCACGCTGACTAAAGACATGATCGAGAAAACGTTCAAAAATATCGCACAGCTGGTTGGAAGCTCTTTGTACATTGCTGTCAGTGTTTTAACAGATACAGGTAAGAGCATCTGGGTTTGTGGTCCATGTGCACTTGTCCATTGGCATTCACTGATTGATGCTGTAAGCCTTTCTGAACAAACAAGGTCATTCCCGTGATTACCGTGTTTATGCTCCAATAGAAGTCTTTCTGTTTCAGGTAGTGAAATGGTGGAAGCTCAGCGGAGAGGCATTCAGATCGTGACGTCACCGTATACCATCCACTTCAAAAGAACGCCCAAATTCTTCAAACCTGGGATGCCTTTTGATGTCACGGTATGAAATTTTTGATGGCCACTTTATTAGAAACACCAAACTTGTACTTCCACTCACTGGCCACTTTATTAGAAACACCTACCTTGTACTTACACTCACTGGCCACTTTAGTAGAAACACAAAACTTGTACTTACACTCACTGGCCACTGTATTAGAAACACCAACCTTGTACTTCCACTCACTGGCCACTTTAGTAAAAACACCAAACTTGTACTTCCACTCACTGGCCACTTTAGTAGAAACACCAAACTTGTACTTCCACGCAATGGCCACTTTATTAGAAACACCAACCTTGTACTTCCACTCACTGGCCACTTTAGTAGAAACACCAAACTTGTACTTACACTCACTGGCCACTTTATTAGAAACACCAAACTTGTTCTTCCACTCACTGGCACTCTATTAGAAACATCAGTGTTCATGTCCCCTCACTGGCCACTTTATTGGAAACACCTACCTTGTACTTCCACTCACTGGCCACTTTATTAGAAACACCAACCTTGTACTTCCACTCACTGGCCACTTTATTAGAAACACCAACCTTGTACTTCCACTCACTGGCCACTTTATTAATGTTTATGTCCACTAACTGGCCACTTTATTGGAAACACCTACATTTATGTCCACGTATTGGTCACCTTACATTTACTTCACTTTACTTTATTTTATACGGAGGCTGAAATGGTGACTTATGATCTTATGAACTTAAATATATAAAACAATAGTTTGCAACACAAATCTAATCAGGACTTATCATCTGAATAGGTTTATGTAACAAATCCAGACCAGACACCTGCTGAAAGCGTGGATGTCATCGTGAACCCTGGAGGCGAGCGGGGTCGAACCAAGGCCAACGGCATGGCAAAGGTCACAGTCAACACGCAGGCGGGAGCCAGGAGTGTACAGATTATTGTAAGTCTTGTGTTATTTGGGTTTAGCAAAATCGAACTAGTCATCGACTTGTGTTTTAAAGGCATGACTAAAAATAGTGAAACAACAAAAGGAGATCCTCTGTATCGGGGTCATATGACGGTTTATGTCTGAGATATAGAGCAACCAGTGAACATAGAGAACAGTGTTCTAAAGCTGTAAATTATAATGCAAACACAAGAGCGCAAAGCTGTTCGCTTCACCCGCCGTACCACATTGCACACCTCTCATCTCGGATCTCGGGTAACGCAGATGTGTGCTCCAAACACTTTTCCAAGGACAGCACAGTGAGGTCGCTCAGCTGTTCTTACAACATCTGTGTTAGCTAATGTAGACATGTCGTCACGATCACAACATGCCATACTAGTATCACCACCTCGACTTGCTTATCTGCTCCATTTAAGCACTGCTCTCACAACACTTCCCAAATTCCTTCCACCACAGCCTTTTCTTTTTTCTTGCCGGAAGGTTTTCAGAATAGCGACCATGTGATATAAGCGCATTGGCAGGTTTAGTTGGTGTGTTGGAGGATCAAACTCACCAAACTACTAGATTCTGACCCTCAGTTCCCTCAGTCAACCGCGAGCTCTACAGTGCCCTCTGGTGGAGCACAGAGTTCAGGCCTCTCAGTTCTCAAATAAGCTCACCAGACAATAAAAATGAGTCCCCTGTGACTGAAACTACCTAACAGCGTGTAACACCTCCAGGAGCACCAATAACAGCTGTGACTGGATTTGGCATGGCCTGGACAAGTTTCTGGATGTAGGCCACATCAGTGTTCAGACACTCTTGTGTCAAAGAATTGCACAGTTGGGCCAGATTTGGTTGATGCCTTCCCTGGCGTTGTCACTTGATGTTCCAGGACCCATTTCCGTGTAATTGAAACCCCCCCAGAACATCACAGAGGTGACTTATTTGTTGTCCGAGGAGCTTACCAGAATGAAACAGAGGCTAAATTGCTTATTAAAAATGGTTTATTTTTAGACTTTTTTTTTTTAGCTTGTATGGCTATCCAAATATTTGGCAATTCTCACTCTTCATTGTTTTCAACTACGGTTCTGGTGTCTCACAGGTAAAAACCAACGACCCAGCCATATCAAACAACAGGCAGGATGAAAAGCAAATGACGGCCCAAGCCTACACTCCTAAAGGAGGCTCCAACAATTACCTTCACGTTGGCATTGACGCTGAAGAACTGAAAATTGGTGATAATATAAGGATCAATCTGAACTTCGGCGCCAGCCCTGGTGTCCGAAACCAAGACTTCACTTACCTGGTTGGTACTCCTTCAGAACACACGTGCATACACACCTGAGGATTTAGGGGTACAATTAGGAATCACTTGTCATATTAATGATCATTGCTGTTAACTTACTAACACACAGTGTCTCATAAAACCATCCAACCACCACACTGCAACTGAGAAGCACTCTGGATATTAACATAATTATAAAATCATTCCAAAGGCTGGATAGCTTTCCCAATCCTGCCAGAATCGTCTACAGTTCCGTTCAGCTTTCTGGACAGATTTACGACTCCATCTTATTTAAACTTGCTCAGAACCAGCATCACTTGTCTATGCTGTCTATGATCAATTATCATCTGTTCTTCTTCTCTCAGATTCTCAGTAAAGGACAGATTGTCCAAGCCAACAGGTTTAAGAGGCAAGGACAGGCTCTTGTGACTCTAACTGTACCGGTCACCAAGGACATGCTGCCTTCGTTCCGTGTGGTGGCGTATTACCATGTGGGAGCGTCCGAGGTCGTGGCTGACTCGCTCTGGGTTGATGTGAAGGACACGTGTATGGGAACGGTAGGTCATCTGCTGAATCTGCCTCAGACTAAGAAGTTACTGAGTTGTACTGACAGGATCAGACATGCTATTAACAGGCACTGATGAAGGAAGGAAGACTTTGGGGCAATGATGGAGATCAGCGGTTGCTATTGAGTGCTTGGAGGGCAGTAAGAACAGCCACAATACAGTGACAGCAGTGATCCAGCCCCAACGTAAGCTACCGCGTAATCAGATCAGCGCTGTTTCCACGTCAAATCGAATGAATGGAGATACGTTAAGTAAGCCCTCTGAAACTACAGAGGGTCCCCGTAGCCAGTTACAGCCATACTTCTTAACATTTTGGATTAGTTGACTGATTCAACTACTCATTTCCATTGTACGAATTACAACCCGACGTTCAGGGGGTCCCATGTGTAGTAGCGTCGGCTGCACACTAACGCACTCGCTGTATCGGTGCTGATATCAGCTTTAATGGCAACACTGACCTCTCTTGGGACAACTGGCTGAGTTTTCAGACTGACAAGTATGTTGTTAGGCGATGAAGAACCAACTGGGTGAACCAATGTGCTATAGCACCAACCCAAGGCAGGTCCGTGCTGCAGTTCTAGTTTGCCTAGAAAGACAGAAGCGGACCGATTGTGAGTGAAGCAGCTAAACAGTGACAGCAAGAGGTAAACTGGAGGGTTTAAAAAACGAGGCTAACATAAAATCAGAAGGCTTGGCTGCTTTACTTTATAGCAATCAGAACTTTCCTAAATCGAGCTTGTAGTCGGTATCTGTCAGTTACTTACTCAATTTAGAACGTACGGTGACCAACTACAACTTAGAAGTAGAACTCATTTCATACAGGCATCCAACCTACGTATCATAGCAGTACTGCAATAGTAGTCTTCCACAGGTATTCCTCAGAACCCCTGAAAGCTGTATATTAGAAGGAATCTTTCAAACCAGTTCCGTTACCTTCTGGACCTTTCTGAATACCGACCTGTTTCGTGTTCGTCTTTTAAATCTAGCTGAAAGTGGAGGTAAAAGATGCCAAGAGGGCGTATGAACCTGGGGAGCGGTTTGGCCTCAAAATTACTGGAGATCCAGGTGCCAAGGTTGGTCTTGTAGCTGTGGACAAGGGTGTCTTTGTCCTTAACAAGAACAGACTCACACAGGACAAGGTAAGTGGCTTCCAGCAGAACTAATGATCATCTATGATAGTGTGTAGCTTATGGCATGTTTGGACCTCTAATTGTCTCAGTGGTTGTTTACTTTCCCCATCAACAGATCTGGAACATCATTGAGAAGCATGACACCGGCTGTACGGCTGGCAGTGGTAAAGACAGTATGGGGGTTTTCTACGACGCAGGCCTGCTGTTTCAGTCCGACAAAGCCGGAGGCACCGACTCTAGAACAAGTACAGTAGATGTTTTGCTTTTCCAAACCAGTAATGTGAGGATGGTGTAATGTAGAATGGTAAACACGATCGGACGTCGTTTCTTCATTGGTCTGTCAAAATGGTAACAACGATAGACTGCTATTGGTTTAGTTGTGGGCCCTTGTGGGACTTTGAAGGTGAAAATTCTGGACATTTTTTATTTATTTCTTTATTTTTTGGTTTTGTACAGCCGTTGACTGTCCCACTCCACCCAAGAGAAGACGCAGAGCTGACACTGTCGTTCAGATCACCAACATGCTGAGTAAGAATCTGGACCTAAAGCACTGATATTGTACTGGAGCCGATCTAAATCTTGATTTGATCCTGATTTAATGGAACGTACCTAAACCCTAGATCTTCTACAGAGAACTGTGGATCTTCAGTTCCGTCCTTGCTGTCCCAGCACTGATCTCTTTGTCCTCTTTGATGTAGTTCGAAAATACACTGGCGAGCTAAAGCAATGTTGTGCCGACGGACTGAAGCGGAATAAGTTGGGCTACACCTGTGAACGGAGAGCTATGTTCATCATCGATGGTGCAGAATGTATGCAAGCCTTCCTGCACTGCTGCAAGGAGATGCAGACACGCAGGCAGGAGGACGCAGTAGAGGAAATGGTGCTGGCTCGAAGTAAGATCCGACTTTCCTCGGGTTTTCCTGTGTTTCCCCGTTTCCTTCTCGTTCATCTGCTTGTTAAACCGTTTATACGTGTATGCCTGTCGTAGGTGAGGAAGATGACGATTTTTACGTGAGCTCAGATGAAATTACCTCACGTACACAGTTCCCTGAGAGCTGGCTTTGGGAGGACAAGGTGATGCCAAGCTGCCAAGCAGGCCAATGGTAAATGCAACGGGGGAATTTCCAGCCAACTAGGGCTCATCAAACTTTGAACCAAAGGTGGGTCAGATTGGACGGTACAGGACACTAATTAGTGCTTTCCTCTCTTCCTCCAGTGCTACAACAACCCTCAACATGGACAACAACTATCTGAAGGACTCCATCACTACCTGGCAGATCCTAGCCATCAGTCTGTCCAAGACCCACGGTCAGTGTCCAGCATCCACTGTTCTCATAGTTGACCATCTAAACATGACCTCTTGAGAAAGTTAGACAACATGAACGGAATTAGAATTAGAATCTAGAACCACAGAGGAATTTGAGTACCACATTTAACTTGTCTGTGAAGCGGAACACCCACATATACACACACTAGAGGGCAGTGAGCACAATTGCCTATCTACGGCAGCCAGGGAGCAGTCGTGGGGGGGGTTAGGTGGGTTTGCTCAAGGGCCCTTCATTCGTGTGCTGTCAAATCCTCCAGGTCACAGGGCTAGTTCCCTAACCTGGAGTCCACGACTGCCCCAATAACCGGAGATAATATACCACATTAACTCTCAACTTTTTACGACTTGACGAGGATTTGGGCCCTGCAATAACCACGGATGACGCTTGGCTGTTGATGTACCAATATATATACCAATTCTCTCTCGCTCTTCTTCTCTCCGCAGGTATCTGTGTGGCCGATCCTTATGAAATGATAGTTAGAAAGGACTTCTTCCTGGACCTAAAGCTGCCCTACTCAGCAGTGCGCAACGAGCAATTGGAAATCAAGGCCATCCTGCACAACTACTCGGATAAGAAACATAAGGTACGCTTCTTAAGCCTGTGTAAGTGCGAAAGCATAGACACTGATAGACACTGGTACATATTTCGGTAGCACTTTACAGATCAGTAATAAGTAGGTAATGATATGGTCATTCTACAGTAACAAACTGTACTCAATCATTAATTAAACGCCAATTTCCTAGTTATTACTAAGTAATAAATCAGAAACTGTAGTGAGTGTTAACAAGGCCGTTATAGAACGGTAAAATAATGGTAACGAGTTGTACCTACCTAAAAATGACCTGCTTATTTTATAGTTATTTCTGTCTAATAAGTGAACAGTTGTAGTGGTAACAAGGCAGCAATGGAATGGTAACACAATGGGAACAACTGTCCTAAATATTATACACACATCTTCTAGTCATTAATAAATATAAATATGGTCAGTGTATCAGTATTTAGTAATACAGTGATAAGAAAAAAAGCGGTAACAAGGTTCATTGACCTAAATGACCTTCTTATTTAATAGTTCCTAATGAATAATAACTGAGTACATGTATATATGATTAGTTAAAGTTATTAACCTAAAATTAGTGAAGTGGTTCTGCTGTATGTACCTGGTATCAGGGCTGTAAAATACTAATTCACTTGTTTATTACTGACCTGTTATGTATTTAAATGGTCAGATAGTCAGTCAGTGTGAGTTACAGGCAGTAATTACAGTGAAACTAAACGGTATTAGAGCCGTAAAATACAAACTCACTGATTTCCTTCTTGTTTCTTGCTTACTACACGTCCCATCAGCTCATAACATCAGTTCAACATGGTCTTGTGCTTCACATGTAGGTCCACCTATAGAGTATTGTTACCCAGGAGGTAAATCGATCCTGTTCCATTACTGCCTTGTTACCACTACAATTGTTCACTGATTACACGTACAGAACTATAAAATAATCAGGTCGTTTTTAAGTAAGTACACCTTGCTACCGTTATTTTACCATTTTATAACGGCCTTGTTAACACTCACTACAGTTTCTGATTTATCATTTAGTAATAACTAGGAAATTGCCGTTTAATTAATGATTAAAAACAAATTGTTACCGTAAAATTACCATATCATTACCTACTTTATTACCGATCTGTAAAGTGCTAGCCATACTTCTATGCATTATTAGAATCTAGCCCCATGCATTATTAAGAACATTCCAAACAGAGTACTTGTTGATTACTGTCAAATGCAGTGAACAGATTATATAACAAAGGTCTTTTTAAAACTGATTTTCGGCGTATCCAGATCTGGACACCTCGCCGCTCAAATTTCAACAGTGTCTTTTGCATCACTTGCAAAGTGCCAAACTACAAAAAGGATGTCGAGTCCCGAGTGACTAAAGTGCTGCACTGTGACTGACGCCTACCTCATAACCACAGCGACCCATGCAGATAGGCTGGTGATGTCTGGACACACAAATCTGATCTTATCACTTGCCATTATCAATGTGGACAGTCACCTCTACAGATCTGATTTGAGTAACACGTGCCTGCAGTCTGAGCACAGCCTAAGTGCTTGGCTTATACAGCTCTGAAGAAATTTAAGAGACCCCCTCAAAATGATCAGTTTCTCTAGTTGTACAGTTTCTGGGTTTGTGTTGGACCAAAATGAGCAGTTCTGTTTTATTCTATACACTACTGGAAACACGTCTCCCAAATTCCAGATCAGATATTGTATTTAGATCTGTTTATTTAGAAAATCACTAATGACCCTCCAGAAGCCTGTTTACTGAACCATGCTCGCTGTGCATTTCACCCCAGCCACCACTCGCCAGTCTCTCTGTAGGTCACTTGAGATCATCTTACTGTGGTTAAGGGACATTGGAATGAGGTGGTGCTCATCACGGTCAGTAGAGAGTGGTTTTGGCCCTCTGCCAGTCTGTAGCTGTGTTGTCCTGTGTGTTTGCTGCTTGACCTTGTTCTTATGAACCAGACGCTCACTGTATCCGCCAGTAAAGCTAGAACCCAACCTTCTGTTCCTCACTAAGAACCTGCTGTACATGTGGAGATGCTGATTTAAGAAGAAACTGGAGTGGGCTCTTATATATTTCCAGAGCTGTATGTGAGCTTTCTCATAAGAGCTGGCACTCATTTCACCGAAAATGTCTTTTGACGAGGCTATATATACACGTTTTCTCCACCAGGTGCGTGTGGAATTCACAGAGACAGAGCATGTTTGCAGCTCGGCCAGCAGGAAGGGCAAGTTCCGTACCACAGTTAATGTCGAGGCCAAGTCCTCCAGATCCATATCATACATCATAATCCCCATGGAGCTGGGAAACCACTGGATTGAGGTGAAGGCTGCGGCGTTTGACTCAACACTTACTGACGGAATAAGGAAGGCCCTGAAGGTGGTGGTAAGTGTCAGATGAAGAGTGTTTCATAGAACGCTGTTCAGCATGATGCAGGGCAGAAGGCTGAATTGATGTTATTGGCCAGGTGGATCTGCAGTACAGGAATTCTCTCATATGTGCACAGTAATGTACACCAAAGTAGACGTTCCAAATAAAGTTAGATACTCAAACTGAAACATAAAAAAACAACAAAGAAATATCAAATCTCTTCATTCCATTGTCTTTCTCTTTCGCTCAGTCTGAAGGCGTGTTAACAACAGTTGAGGAGAAGAATGTGGAGCTCAACCCCTCTAAAGTTCCTGGTGCGTATTTCAGTCATTTTCTCTATATTGGCCTTTACATGTTAGCCCCAGGTCCCCATATTAACGTTATCCACTCAAAATGATGATCAGTAATCAGGTTCATCAATACATTTGGCTTACTCCATCTTTGTCTTTCTGCCTTGCTGGGAAAAGGTGGAGTGCAAGTCGAGCAAGTGAGGAGTGAAATACCAGAAGGCCAGATTCCAAACACTCCTGCACACACATACATCACCGTGTCAGGTAAGGGTAATGAGACCATTGTTCTGCCCATGATCCATTCTCAGTCTGTGCCAGATAGATAGATAGATAGATAGATAGATAGATAGATACTTTATAGATAGATAGATAGATAGATAGATAGATAGATAGATAGATAGATACTTTATAGATAGAT
>CM067495.1:1505658-1524365 GCA_034552555.1 Semaprochilodus insignis
GGTATGACGTTAGGATGGAGACGATTACTGCCTTATCCAACCTGATCTTTGCCAGTATTTACTCTCACTAAATATCTCTGCATTTGCATCTAACCCCCGTGGCCGAATGTTACAGGTTGGGTTTGGGAACAAGATCCCTGCTAAACAGCATCTAAACAGGAACATGTGCAAGGAATATGGGTTGGGCATTTCAAAGTCCAAAATTGGAAGAGCTGTACACAACGATCCTGAGGTCACGTGGGATGTCTGACACTATCAGACAGAAAAGATGTCCTAAGCATCCCAAATAGTGATGTCAAAAGAAGAATGTGTTTCTGGATCAGTGGAAACTAGTGATTATGTGGAAACTAGTGATTATGTGGAAGGCTAAAAATGAGGTTGTCCTATTTCTGAATGGACACTAGAGGACCATGACACTTTAGCTGAAGGATTCTTGTTTGCTTTCCTTCAGGTCAGGAGGTGAGTCAGGCAATCGAACAGGTCATCAGCGGTGACTTCATGGGGCGTTTCATCAGGCAACCTTCTGGCTCTGGAGAGGAGACGATCATCTTAATGACCCTGCCCGTCATTGCTGTACACTACCTGGATACCACCAAGCAGTGGGAGGGAGTTGGGGTGCATCGCCGTGCAGAAGCTGTCAAACTCATCCAGTCAGGTGAAAACCCTTCCCCAGCACTTCAGTGACCTTAGTATAATATTCTATTTTGGGTTTTGTAGGGATATGAGATGCATTGGCTACAAAATCTCTGTGCTGGATTAACTTGGTAGCAATAAATGACCAGCAACAGCAGATATTTTGCCTGTACAAAGTTTTTTTAAGTTGTAACAAACAGCATCAGTGATTTTTCATCTTTACTGGTACTGCACTGAGCTAATCCAGTTAAACAGGATTTTTTTACAGGAATGAAAATTGTTTGCACTATATATGAAATGCTATTTACAGCAATGACGCAGAGCAATGTAAGCAATGAAAACTTAAAAGCAATCACTAGTAAATTCTGCATTATGGAAACACATACTATGTTTAACCTGATGAACTTTACCTAACTATATATATACACTGCTCAAAAAAATTAAAGGAACACTTTTTAATCAGAGTATAGCATCAACTCAGTTCAACTTCTGGGATATTGATCTGGTCAGTTAAGTAGTAGGGGGGGTTGTTAATCAGTTTCAGCTGCTTTGGTGTTAATGAAATTAACAGCAGGTGCACTAGAGGAGCAACAATGAGACGACCCCCAGAACAGGAATGGTTTAAAAGGTGGAGGTCATTGACATTTTCTCCCTCCTCATCTTTTCCGACTGATTTGTCACTAGTTTTGCAGTTGGCTTGGGTCAGCGTCACTACTAGTACCATGGTGCGTCACCTGGACCCTACAGAGGTTGCACAGGTAGTCCAACTCCTGCAGGATGGCACATCAATACGTGCCATTGCCAGAAGGTTTGCTGTGTCTCCCGGCACAGTCTTAAGAGCATGGTGGAGATTCCAGGAGACAGGCAGTTACTCTAGGAGAGCTGGACAAGGCCGTAGAAGGTCCTTAACCCCTCAGCCGGACCGGTATCTGCTCCTTTGTGCAAGGAGGAACAGGACGAACACAGAGCCCTACAAAATGAACTCCAGCAGGCCACTGTTGTGAATGTGTCTGACCAAACAATCAGAAGCAGGCTTCTTGAGGGTGGTCTGAGGGCCCGACGTCCTGTAGTGGGCCCTGTGCTCACTGCAAGCACCGTAGAGGTCGATTGGCATTTGCCATAGAACACTGGAATTGGCAGATCCGCCACTGGCACCCTGTGCTTTTCACAGATGAGAGCAGGTTTCACCTGAGCACATGTGACGGACGTGACAGGGTCTGGAGACACCGTGGAGAACGTTATGCCTCCTGCAACATCATTCAGCATGACCGGTTTGGTGGTGGGTCAGTGATGGTCCCATTGTCAGACCCTACGCTGGTGCAGTGGGTCCTGGGTTCCGCCTGGTGCACGACAATGCCTGGCCTCATGTGGTGAGAGTATGCAGGCATTTCTTGGAAGATGAAGGAATTGATACCAATGACTGGCTCCCCCGCTTGCCTGACCTAAATCCAATAGAACACCTCTGGGACATTATGTTTCGGTCCATCCGACGCCACCAGGTTGCACTTCAGACTGTCCAGGAGCTCAGTGATGCCCTTGTCCAGATCTGGGAGGAGATCCCCCGGGGCACCATCCGTCGTCTCATTAGGAGCATGCCCAGACGTTGTCAGGCATCTATACAAGCACGTGGAGGCCATACAAACTACTGAGTACCATTCTGAGTTTCTGCAATGGAATTGTGGTTAAATGGACTCCCCTGCTGCATCATTTTTTCGCATCGATTGTAAGGGTGTCTTTGAATTCAACCCTCTGTAGGGTGATCATTTTCATTTCCATCAAACGATGTGGCATCCTTTCGTTCCTAACACATTACCCAGTCCGTATGAGGAAAGACATTCTGCATGATTTTTTCCCCATTGAGATCTGATGTGTTTTCAAAGTGTTCCTTAATTTTTTTTGAGCTATATATATAAATGGCTGAGTTGGTGCTGATATTTCAAGGAATTCAGCTAGGGGGTCTCTAATGTTCTGGTTTCCTTTTTTTAAAATTGATAATACAAACATTGCTGGTATATGTGAGACATAGTAAGCTGATGCTAGCCAGCTGGTAAAAAACAAAAACTGTGGATCTTGATTGGGAATGTAGCATTAGCTAGCGTTAACAGTGGCTTTTAGCTTGGTTAATTCTGCATCCCTCCACAGTTCAGGTAGCGTTTTAGCAGGTGACGATGGCGGAGCACCTCTGATGCTCACTTTGTAGATGTTACTACATAGCAACTGAAATCTTTTTTGTCCAGCCTCACTTTCAGCCACAGTTATTTCTCAGTTTATGAAAGCGACTGAAGTTAGCTTCTTTTTCAGTTATTCTGGTCACCCTAAAACAGTGCTGCAGTAACATCCGGGCTCATTGAGGGATCAGAATGTAACAGCTGCTCTGATTATGGTGGACCAATATATTTAAGAAGGAAGCCAAATTCTTTTTTTTTTCTTTTTTTTTTTCCCCTTTGTTCCTTTTGCATCTCCTGATTAATATCTTTTAAAAGTTTATAAAACTGATTTAAAAAAAATCAAATGCTAAATATGAAACCAAATCATATGGAAATTAAATTATGGTGATTCCACAAAACTCTTGAGAATCTGAAGATGGGTATCTTTGTGTTGAAGAAATAATTCTTCCATGCCACTCAGACTGATGCTTCTCTTTCTGCTCTTAGGTTATGAACGAGAGCTGGCTTTCCGTAAACAGGATGGATCCTTTGCTCCATCGGTGCAACGACCCAGCAGCACATGGTAAACAGATGCATGCAGGGGAACCACTGCCTCTGTCTTCTGTGAATGTTTCTGCCCTATTCCTCCATCCTCATCACTAATATATAATTCAGAGTCCATTTTCCCTGTTTGTCTCCGTCTGTTGGAAAAGGCTGACAGCGTATGTAGCAAAAGTCTTCGCCATGGCCAGTGACCTCATTGCCATAGATGAGAACGTCCTCTGCAGTGCCCTCAAATGGCTGATTCAGAATAAACAGACAGCAGACGGGATGTTTAAAGAAGATGCACCTGTGATTCATGGAGAGATGGTGGTAAGTTTAATGTCTGTTTAATTTATCGTATTTATTGTTTCTAGTTTTAATTTTTGGATGGAATGACAATAAAAGCCCCTTGACTTGACTTGAAGTCGACATTAGCCTTTTCTTTCGGCCGAACGCGTCTTCATGAATGGTGTCTCCTAACTCTCACATCTGTTGGTTCATGTGGTCCAGGGTTTTAGTAAAGGCCTTTGTGTGATTCCAGTTTGACGTGCGAGGAAAGGATGCTGACGCATCTCTGACGGCATTTGTCCTGATTGCCATGCAAGAGAGAAGTGAACAGTGTAACAAGTTGGTCCCTGTAAGTCATACTGGATATGTGGTAATCAATCTGCTATAGTCAAAAAGGAAAAAGCTAATGAACTCCAACATTGTTCTGATTCTCTATTTCGTTTCATTCACCTTAGAATCTTCCAGGGAGTATGGGGAAAGCCATTGAGTATCTGGAACGTAAAATTCCCACTTTGACCAATCCTTATGCTGTTGCTATGACCTCCTATGCCATGGCCAATGATGGCAAGTTCAACAAAGATCTCCTGATGAAGCATTCCTCTGGAGGTTGGTGAAGCTTTACGTAACATGTGTATAGACTGAACATGAAGCATTGAAAAGAATCAATATTAAATAATCAAGCATTTTTTCCTATTATGAACAGACGGTGCATATTGGGAGGTTTCCGGAGGACACCACTTCACCCTGGAAGCCACAGCCTGTGCCCTGCTGGCTCTGGTGAAGGCGAGGGAGTTTGACGCTGCAGGGAAGGTCGTGCACTGGCTCAACAGGCAGACCAGCCCTTACGGAAGTAGCGGCACCACACAGGTAGATCACAGTCGTCCACTCAGACCTAAACATTTTTAAAGAGAAAAAGCACATGGTACACACAAGGTAACAAGGTAACTTTGTGCTTCTGTGGAGAGCTCAGACTTGCACATGTTGTATGTGACTACTGTGTCCCTGTAGCCAGGAGTCCAAGACAGCAGAATTATCCCTTTCTCTGTAGGATGGCCCTCTCACTCCCGACCATCATGTGGCGTGAAGCTGGCCAACTTGAGAATCTGTTGGCTGATGTAACAGAATTGGCAGTTAGTGTTCTCTTCCAAGTGTGCTGTTCTCTGCAGTGATGTTGTGTTAGCTGCAGTTCTAAACGATGTGGTGGCTCTTCACATGATTTTGAAGAATAAAGAATTTGCTAGCCTTTAGCTCCGAGCACTGGTAGTAAGCACTGGTAGTATTGAGTGGTTGTGGGACACGACATGACTAACCATGAGAGAACATCGGGTTAAAATGTCTCTAATAATTTACAAAAACGGTCCCGGGCTTTAATTCTGTAGTTTAAGCCATATTTGTTCCTTCTTCCGCTGCCTGCTCAGAGACTTGTAGTGAATTATGACACCACATGTGAAATATCAATGAACTGATACAGACAGTGTGATGCATTTTGTCTAACCAGACTCACCTTCAACCGAATCCGTGGCACAAGTGCCTGAACATAAAATAAATGAGCCTTGTGTGGAGCAATTCCATTGCGATAGGAAAATACCACAAGCTTCAACTTTCAGATCTCTGGGTCTTTTCCTGGTGAATCTCAATCAACGATATGCATAGTGTATAATCGTACTAATTAAATTATATACTGAACTGTACTGAACACCAGAGATACAGTGCTGTGGCTAATAGCTAACCTCTTATTAATCTGACTTTAAGAAAACTGAAAGTGTCCTAACAAAAACTTACTAAGAACTAAATTTAACTGAATAGATGAGTTTACTCGATAAGTCTGTGGTCTCGTCCATTTACTGTTTTATTGTACTTATTTCAGCGGTTAAAGGAGGAAAGTAAACTGTGACTTGACTTTTGTTTTTGTTACACAGGCAACTATCATGGTTTTCCAATCTGTGGCTGAGTACTATAAGCAAATGAAGAGAGTTCAAAGTTTAGAGGATACAACCCTGGAGGTGGAGGTGTCTGTGAGTGGACGAAAGAGACCCCAAAAATGGATTTTCGTGAAGGACACATCACACCTCACACATTCAGACAAGGTTAAATGTGCTTTTTGTTTTAAAACCAGCATTAACCACATCATTTCCTCTTTTGTCTTTGATTGTTATAGCATCACTGTCTAATAAAAAACATGTATCTCCATTTTTGTCGATTGTTAAATTCATGAAAAAATGTTCATGATGAATGGACCAACAGAAATGGCCCAAAACTGCTGGGAACTGCTTGGAACTGCTTCCATTGAGTTGCATCAGAATGAAATTGACTTTTTGCCCTCTCCTGTGACGTTGATATTTTGGAGATTTTTATTTTTATTTATTTATTTATTTTTGGACAGTGATGATACTTTGGTTTTGTTCAGATTGGAAAATGTTGATTTGACATGACTCTGAATGCACATGATACTTTTATTTTTTTAATCATGAAATTACTGAGACGGAATGAAACCCTTTATGTCTGTGCATCAATAGGTTCAGATCCAGCAGGAAGTTAATGTTACTGCCAAGGGAAGTGGCGTGGGCTCTCTCAAAGTGAGTATTAATACATACTGCATAAATTATAATGTCACACAGTCATCAAAAATAATCATAAGTCTCTGAAGATTCTGTATTTATAGTAATGTGTTTATTCATAATAAATGTCCCTCTTCTAGGTAACAACACTGTACTACGCTAGACCCACTGAGAAGACCAGCGACTGCCGACATTTTAATCTTTCTGTTAAGATGGAAAAACGTCATGGTAAGGTCACCATGACCCAAAAACATATATATAATTATTTATTTTTTAATTGTGGTACAGAACCAATCAGCTCTTCTTTCTGTCTAGCATCATATCCAGGAGCTATAGAAAGTTACCTGCTCACCATTGAAACCCAGTGAGTATATCACTACATGGATAAATATTTACTGCATCTGTTTTGTGTTCAGCAAACATGACAATTTAGATTATGTATTCATTGACTGCATGTTTTAGGACCATCATAGTGTAGGAACAAAATACTGTGTTTCTTATTTATTTTCAAAGATATCAGAGTGAAACCAGAGACGCCACCATGTCTATTTTGGATATCGGCCTGCTGACAGGATTTATGGTGGATGAACATGATCTCAGCGATGTAAGGAAATAAACAGCAGATGATACATCATTAACATCTCAAAACCTTATAGGAACAGAAGAGAGAGCTTATTATTCCAGAAACTAATAACAATGAAATGTAATTTAACAGTAGACTTAATAATATTCTACTTAAATATAATATTCTGGATGTAATGATTTTAGATGCAGTATTATTTTCTCTTTGTATGTCAAAAATTTAGCTTGATTCACTCATTCAAATGCTGGAGCACACTCGCTATTTTTTAAATTATATAAATGTACACTGTCATGCCTCAAGTCATAGGATAGCAGTACGTACATTGATTCTGAAGTGGCGTCACCTCAAGGAGCACCTTGGGAACGCCCACACCTGTGTAAGTTGTGAGGTGTTATGTTGTGAGTGAGGTTAAACACGTGTCAGCGTTTTCATAGCAAGGCAATGTGAATTATCAGAGTTTGAATGAGTGATAGTTTTGACATTCCTCCATTTACAGCATCACGTGTACCAGGAATACGGTAGAGAATACGTGAGATTGTTAACTGGACCCTAGAAGGGCTGGCAACATTGACCGGTGCCCACTATGTTTTACTGCTTGGTGACCATTTGCAGCCCTTCATGGACTACCTATACCCCCAGAATGATGGGACATTTCAGCAGGATAATGTCACGTGCCATTATCCTGAAGCATTCTGGAGAGTTCCATTGAATGGTGTGACCTGCTCCATCGAGCATTTACGGTATGTAGTGGAGAGGTCCGTTCGCACCTGAAGTCCTGCAAAATATCCTACAAATAACGAGCTGTGGGTGGCTATCCGTACGACATGGCTAAACATCCCCCCAGATGTCTTCTGTTCACTCATGGAATGCCACATCGAGTTGCATCGGGCTAACGGGGAGTCCTAAACAATCCTAGTCCCTGTCTCATGACTTTTGGCACGTCAGTGTTTATATTTCCACTAATTTTGTTTATTTTAACAGATCAGTAAATTGTGTTTAAAACTGTGCAGAGTCTAGTATTAAGGAAAAGGTGAAGGTTAAACAGTTTCTAAATTGTAAAAACTTGTAAATTGTCTAAAACCTCATTTCCATTAAGTCTGTACAAGCTTTAGTATGACTGTAGTTAATCCCACACGTGAACAGTAATAAATTAACACTTGTGTTTTGTTCTTTTGTTCACAACAGCTAACCACCGGGAGCGACAGGTATATCCAGAAGTTTGAGATGGATAAACAGCTTTCAGAACGAGGCTCCCTCATCCTCTATCTAGATAAGGTGCATATGAAGACCACTCATCAACAGACTCATTTTTTGAGATTGTTTTGTAATTAGGTTACCGTTGGTCCTTTGGTTCCACCATAAGCATGTCCAAGGTACTATGAATAACGAGTGAATGTCTACATGTTCTTTTCTAAAATGTCCTATTTTATATTAATTGGGCACATGCAGGTATGTGCACAGGTAGGCCCTCAGAATATACAGGTACTGTCTTGGTCAGCATGTTAAATCATCATTCTTCAAAAGCCATTTAAAGAAAACTATTTCATTGACTCAGTCTTTCCCTGCAAATAGTGCACATCCTTTATTGTTAAGGAACTTCTCTAATGTACACTCATCATCAAAATGAAGATAAAGCTTACCAGGAACAATAAATGGTGATAAATTTAGACTGATATGATCAATATTGTTGAGTTACACATACAGAAGTAGTGTCTCTCAGTATGGCGTCAGGCGGCCATGTTTGCTAACCCAACATGCCAGACGTCTCGGCATGGAGCTGTAGAGGTTCCTAATGGTGTCCTGTGATAATCCATTCCATGCAGCTTGAATATTCTCACACAGTTCCTGCAGATAAGGGCAGTCATCGTACGGCCTGCGTGTATGTTGTCCTGCATTGTGCAGCCGTCTGCCAAAGGTGCTGGGGCTAACAGGAGGCATCACTGCTAATTGAATGTCCACAGTTGTGGCTGTTGGGTCATTCTGCTCATGTCAGACAATTGGTCGGTTCTCTCTTTCTGTGGTTCGTGTAGGTCTCCCAGATCCTTCGTGTTGCTGGTGCGTGCCTTCTTCTATCTCCTGCTGTCAGTTGCGTGCTGTGGTAGTATCCGCACTACCGGTATGGCACGTAGTACGTCAGTAAGACCATCCTGCTTCCAGGAGCCCTATGATACAACCCCCTCTTGAGCTCGTCTGCTCAAATTGCTTTCGAACTCTTTTCTGAGGTATACTGCGCTTGCAAAGGATGCTACCAACACAACAGCACGAGTCCGAATGGAAATCATGCGCAACAAGACGACCATAGTCAGTACAGCGATAAGACCCGTCCTTGCTTACGTCACGTGTGCGGTCGAGCGTGAAGCTTGAATCACTCGCATGTCTCACGATGTCAAACCCACCCACCAAGTTTCATTCCTATCTGTTGATTCCTTCTGGGTGCAACTATTTAGTCGTGATGAGTATATATTGCAGAAAAAAAAAACATTTTGCAGATGTTAAAGTTTAGAGTATTAAGCACCCAGGCAGGCCTGAGAAAGGGTGGCTCTGCAGCTTCAGCTTGTTGTTGAGCAGTGCGTTGTCATATTTTTACCTTGTTTTTATTCAGATGTTGCTGCACACATAATGGAAAAAACTTTGCCAGTAATATGCCATCATTTTTACACTGTGTTAAAGTGGTACTGTAAACTTTGGAAGTATATCGGTGTGTGAGTATGTAAAATGTCTTTGCTGGTCCTCACCAGGTATCTCGTGGGGAGACAGACAGGCTTGCTTTCAAAGTGCATAAGATGTTTGAAGTGGCTATGCTTCAACCTGCTCCCATCACTGTGTATGAATACTACTCTCCAGGTAAGCACACACAATTATGCATGCATGCCATTTCACTGTAGGGGGTCCTGCAAACCAGTTGAGTGGCCAGCTAGCAAGCATTATGTCCCAGACAGGGTTACTGTAACCTGCTTGTGGGGACCTGTGGGTGTAGTTAAAATCCATCAGGGTAACTTAATACGACACAACAGTCAGATTATTTACTAACCATCTAACAATCAGCCGAAACACTGCCTAATGTAAACCCCACACTGAACAGCGTGCAGTACCCTGAAAATCAAAACCTTTTAATCAAGGACCACACATGGCAGCCACCAGTCAGCAATCTCCTGCACTGCTGTTCCTCATTTCTTCATTACAGCTTTACTTTAAACCCAGAATCAGACCACTAAACGTCATGATCGCTGTTTGAAACTGACAGTGACAAGAGAGAATTAGCAGGTGGAATTAAACCTGCTTGTGGTTTGTGGATATGTAGGCTGCAGACACAAACACTGCCACACATTACAGTACAGGTTCTGGATAACTGATGATCTGCTGACACAATTTAGGAGGATAAAACCTGTCTGACAGAGTAAAAGTCTAAACCTGATAAAGAGCATGCTCTGGCCACTCTGCAGTTTGTCAAACTGCTATGTCACGTTGAGACCACAGAAATCCATGATATGACATGGCTTAGAATTTCAACAGAGAAAGTCCGTCAGATCTCAGCTAATGTTAGACTAGTCTTCTTCAGCTCCCCAAAGAGAGCTGTTTTAAGGTAGGTAGCCAAGCATGATTAATGATGACGAATAATGTACTTCAATAATATGGTATAGTTTGTAAAGCATTTTCTAAAATTGACCTTGATGTTCATCAGCACTCTCACTGCAAGCACTCTAGAGCAGCACTCTGCAGAGTATCCAGTCTGAGTTGGTCATTGATTTTTCTGGGGTTTTCCTGGCCCTGACTTTTCCCTTCTTTCTATCAGTGCTGCCTAAACACAGTGACTCTATTCGAAGTGCTGTACTACATAGTACTCGCGTACTAAATCTGCCTAAAAGTAGTATGTAGTATGTGAACTGAAGATCTGTAGTGCACTGAAGATATCCGGATGGTGTTCTACTCCAGTCAGGGTTTCTAGTATACAGGGGGAGCTGTCTTCATGGTGTACCGCATCCCATCATGCACCGCGGCCTCTCGGCCTGCTTCAGCCAGAGGAAGTAGCAGTGGGTAACACTGTGGAGCAAAACGCAGGCAACTCCGCGTATAAATGTGGGTGTAGTGATTGTAGTGGGGTATGTGTTCATCAGAATGAGCCTCAGAAAGTTAAAATATACAGGTCTGAAGATTAACAAAAGATGAACTCGCTTTAGAGGATCAGATTTAGAGTCGAGGGTAGCTAACAGCTAGGCTAAACGTATTTCAGGTGAACTGAGCAGCGTTAGCAGCAGCAGCTAGCTCTAAACAGTGGATACAGTAATAACAGCTCTGAGGTAAATGTGAGGTAACTAGTCATGTGACTGTATTAGTATACTACACTGTAGGTCAGAACTTGTTACTGTACTGTGTACTACACACGGGGGCGTATACAGTGTGCAGTACATACTACTGTAGTGTGCAGTGTGCGGTATAGTAGTGTGAGCTTTCAAATACATAAGTACATAGTATTTATCATTTCGATAATTTTCGAGATATATTATTTTTTACATTTTATTTATTTTCTGGTCAGAAATCTGGATAGGACCTGACTTTTACCTTTACCCCTTAATAAACACACTCCCACAGCAGTAAATATTCTTGTTTTCACAGGGGGCCGCTGTGTGAAGTTCTACCACCCTATAAAGAAATATGAAACTCTGAACAAACTGACCGACAAGCAGGGTCTGTCCTACTGCGCTGAAGGTACAGACTTTCTCACCTGTACTTTTACATGACATTTCACATTCAGCAAAACTTCATAATAACACAGTTTATATTTCTTATTTATTGTTAACTCATTCATCTGACATAATTCGTTTGTCATTTCAGGTAACTGAATCACTTATTTACACTGATTTAAATGTTGTATTCTCACTGTAAGTCTGAACACTCAATATCGTCTGATACAGAAAACTGCAGCATCCAAAAGAAACAGAAAATCGAAGAAAGAGATCGGAATGTACAGCCTTGTGAAGTTGGCTTGGATTACGGTAAACACTTAGAGCGAACAGGAACACACAGAGTGTTTCTCCACACTCACATCCATCGTTCATGTGATAGATTTGAAGAAGGCATCAGTTGTTTGTAATATGTGTGATAACAGAAGGAATGAAGGTTCTTCTTATGTTTGTCTTTTACAGTTTACAAAGTCAAACTTATGACCACTCAACTAAGCCCATTCACCGACTTCTATACCATGAAGATTGTACAGGTTCTGAAAGAAGGTATGACTTCTCCTTATCTGATTATTATTAGTTGAGGTGACCATCCGTCACGTTCCTAGTTTAACACTGTACACTGTCCAACATGAATATATGGACATGCGTGTCAGTGAAGGATACATTCTTCAAACCGGCTGTGTAGACGGTGGATCTCAATCATGTACGGACTAGTTTGGAATCGAGTTGATTCTTGATTCTCAAATACCTGGAGAACCGACCATTTTTGGGATCAATTCCCGAGCCTAGTGAGCAATACAGTTTTACATTCTCCATATGTTCTTTCAAGTCTACAGTACGTTTAATAGGACTGATAGTACCTACACTAATGTTTACCTATTTTTGTGTAGGCTCTGATCCAAAAGTGGACGGGCAAGTGAGAAGCTTCATGGGTCACGCTAACTGCAGAGAATATTATGGATTTGAGGAAGGCAAGGAGTACCTCATCATGGGCCATGATGGAGACCTAACAATGAGTAACGGAAGGTATTGTTTTTGCATTTGTGTGTAATTGTCTTCCTATGTTGGGATTTGATTTCGTCATGTGTATGTGTAATACATCTCTAAGGACTCCATAGGTGTTGGTTAAGGATAGTGATATTCTCCATACGGTGTCGATCAGAGCACAAGATGACTCATAGTTACTGACTTATTTAGTAACACACCAGCACAGTACAGAAGCCCTCCAAGGCTGACAGGTGAGAGCTGTATGATGTGTGGTCTATAACACAACAGCAAACTAATTATCAGTAGAATCACATAACCACATATTCAAGTGAAATGGCTTATTACTGGGAGTATAATATATCTCCCTTCACCTGGTTGCTATTGCACATATGCTTAGTCAACAGTTAGACAATGAAGCAATACTACAATGCACGGGTAACAAATTACTTGCTCCATTTGGTTTACAGTGCAAGCAGCCTTCCATACAAAATCTCATCAGGAGCAGTTAAACTAGCATTAGCTAAAAGAGTTAAATGGTAATCTAATTAACTTAGCCTCTGTACAACATTACCAAATCAATTCACACATAACTCAGGCCACCTGAATGCCAGGAAATCCAATTAGAGCTCCGACAGCGTGTCTCTTGCTACAAATATTCTGTACTGCCTGCATAGCTTCATCTGCTCAGTAGTGCTGCTGCATGCTTCTGCCACAAGAGGGCACCCGCCCAGCAACCTACAGCTTTCCAACATAGCTGCCTTGGACGCTGGACCATTTAGATAGAGGGATCAGACCAGAACCGAGATCATGTGTACACAAGTATATTTTTGCCAAACTTCAAAAAATTGGCAGCAAACATCACAGCTAAGTGTTGTATACACTTCCTATTGTAAGCAATGTTGTTTTCATGTAACTGTGTGATTACGTTTTGAATTATAATTATCTAACTGATTGTATTCCCGTTTGATATACATTCAGTATCGACAGGTTGAGTCTCCTACTTTCCGTTAAACACAACAAATACATTACAAAAGCATAGGAGGCCACAAAAAAGGTTCTAATTATAAAAAAATGTCTCTTCTTGTCCTCACAAATAAAACTGTGGCATGCCCACTGTCTCTGCAGTACCTGGTGTACATATACATCTGTTTGCCTGTTTTCCTCTCTTCTAACTCTCTTATTGGCTACTGTCTGAATGACTCATTCAATTCTCGATTAGAATCAATCTTAAGAGTTATGATCATAACCATCTTAAGGGCTCTCCTCTCCTAGAGGTATTTGTTTATTGTTTGATATATTTATAGAAGTGTGTGTGTGTGTGTGTGTGTGTGTGTGTGTGTATTTTGAATGGTGTAACTCAGGGGTAAGGAGCTCCAGTCCTGGAGGGTTAGATTCCACAGTTTGGTGATTTTCCTGCTCAAGCTCAATCTGATTCAGACAGAGTTACTCACCAGGTTTGGTTGGTGTGCTAAAGCAGGAACATCACCACACTGTGCTGGACTCCTGGTGTAAGGTATTCTGTTTACAGTGTGGTGTTAATGGTTGGTGTGCAGGTCATCATTGTTGTGATATCTGTTATCAGGCTGCAGTATATCCTGGGTGAGAGGACGTGGATTGAATACTGGCCCACAAGCCAAGAAGGTCAAACACCAGAACACAGAGAAAAATACCAGGGTGTTACTGGATTTGCTCAGAATCTCATTAGCTTTGGCTGCACTACATAAACATCAGGGATAGTGTCTTTTAATACATCATTATTTTCAACTCAATATTCCACAATTTAGCTTTTACTATCATCATTTATTCAAATAAGCTTTCATTTTTTAATTTGATAGTGGGTGAAAAATCATAGGCCTTCTGTCTGTCTCTGCATAAATCACTCTTATGTAATCACTTGGTACGTGCTTGTCATTTTATGACTGTTATCTGGCTCTTACTGCACACAAAATTAAAAAGTTCATGAAGTTACAGGATTGCCTCATGCTTTATTATATTCATACAGTTATTTTGTTGGTTTTGTGTTTTCACATCTATGGACTGAACTGAAGGCCTGGATCTAATAATTCAGTTTAATATTGCTGTACACTGCAGTGTACTTCCATACTACACTAATCTAGTATCTAGCCCGACGCCATACTGAGAGACACTACCTCTGTATGTGGAGCTCAATAAATATTGATCATATCAGTCTAAATGTATCATATTGTTCCTGGTAACTTTTATCTTCCTTCCCAATAGCACTGCAATCCCACACCTCCTTCTGGGTGCAGCTGTTCTTTAGATGATGGGTGTAATAATAACTCTAATATTTCACATACTGTGTACATGCTTGCTTTGTAATAACACCTGTAGTTGGTCAGTGTTCTTGAAGTGATGATTCACTGTCTGCTCAGTTTGCTCTCTAGCGCTGTATGTACTGAGAAGAATTTAAGCCCTGGTTAGGTCTCCCTGAATGTGGGGACACTGGGACGCTGACTACGGAATTAGGTGAGACATGGATCCTTTCTGTGAAGATTTAAACTCTGTGACCAGGATGCTATAAACATTTCAGTTAGTAGAAAATTGATAATGAATGATGAACTGAGGTTAAATGTCTTGTTTGACCTGAACACAGGTTTTATTGTGTGAAAACTTTTTTTAAAGGTGAAGAGCCAGGTAAGTAAACATACAGCACTCGTTCTCCATTTTAAACCTTTCTGAAAGTCATGCTGGAGACGTGAGGCTATTTCTGCTCAGGGAGTGTAGTGGACAGTCGGTGCTCACAGGTTCTAATGCTACTGTGTCATGGATTGTTAAATCAGTAGCATTGAGTGGAGCCAGCCAGTGGCGCGAGAAGCGACTCCCGCAGTCATTGCGTAGTGGTATTGAGGAAAAGCATTTTAGAAATCAAAAGCAAATCAGTGTCAAAGTGATCGATTATGTCAATTAATGCGGCACCCCCAAACCAGTTAACTACAAGGTTAAGTCTCAAAATAAGCTTCACAATATCCATTTTTAACATTTCACATATGTAGGGGGGGTCAGAAATGGGGTCTTACTGCGAGTTAGCCTGTATTCAACGTGCTAGCACCATTCCCTGAGCTAGGGCTAACAGGTTCAGAGAAAGCCAGATGTTGTCTCAGGCAGTGCTCATCAGCCCATTTGAACTGAACTGTGTTTCTAGCCCTTTCCGAGCTGGATTATTACCTGGGAAGGTGCTGTAATGTGTGATTGCTGATGACCTCTGTGTTTTGAATCCTTTACTAATCTGTTAATGTCCATAATTTTTACAAGTCTATTAAGCAGTGATCATGGAATGAAATCGCTCATGTAAGCTGCCCCGTAACAGTAGTCCTGCTCAAATCGATATCTCACTAATGTAGTAATAAACCCGGCTGAAAGGAAACTGGGTTGCGTTGGGTTGGGTTCTCATTTACCAGCTTCTTGTTCAAAAAAATCTCCTTCAAACGTGATGTACAGGAGTGAACTCCTCTCACAAACAGTCTGACAGCACTAGTTTAGGGGAACATATGGTTAGAATATTATCAAACACTGAACTGATATTTGTTATTACTGAAATTAAATAATGTTATTAATAAAGGAGCATAGAGAGCCTCTGAATTCTGATGGTTTATTTAGGATTAATGTCAGAATTTCTGTTATAATTTGTTTACATTTATCGTTGTTGAAAATCACAAGCTTTAAAGTGTGAGTATCGGTATCGGGATATTAGCCTTGGCAACACGAATGGAAAATAAGTGGTATCGTCCATCCCTAATGGCGCATGGATACTTAAGGTGAGTAAGTAGTGCCGGTAGGTGTCGTTTCAGACTGTGTTAAAATACGTTGCGTTATAATATAGAGCTCCGTGTGTCCTGTCAGTCTCTGCAAGGCCGCCAACACCCTGCTTAGCATTTATGTTTGCTGTTTTAAAGGTCAGTAACCCACAAAAAGACATCCTTTATTCAGACTTCATATCGGTTAGAAGGTGTTTCAAAGGTTCGTTATCTGCTGAGAGTGCCGTATGTTCGGTGTATTTTCGTACTGACTGTGTTGGCTAATGGTTAGCATTAATGTTTAGCTGCTCTCCATTAAGAGGTTGAAGTTGGTTCCTTATTCGCCAGTTTCTTGTTCGCTTTTCCCGTTCCACCTTAAATGGTGCAGCAGTTACATTAAATCGCCTGTAGATGGCGCGTTTTAACACAGCAAATGCTGTTTGTGAATAAGATCAGGAGTAAATCCACTTAATAAAAAGGAAAAAAATACACAGTGACAGTCAAAGCTTAAAATATGTACAGTGTCAAAGTTTTACAAAGATATGTCCTCAATCCACGCATGCTTAGATTTAAAGCATATATTTAAAATTAAGAATAACAAAATAGTAACTAAAGAGAGAGGGCATATTGTACTTTTGTTGTATTTCATAGGACTTTATCTCCTGATGCTCAAAACGTCTCAAAAATCTGACAGTCAAGTTTAACTCACTCACTAACTGACTATCAAATTCCTGAAGAAGAATTTTTACTGTAGGATTTTTTTTTATAATCCTCCTGTGAACATGGCATGTTAGGCGATAGACTGTGTTGTGCATATTGTAATCATGTCATATTTCGTAGGACTTTATCTCCTGATCATGAAAACGTCTTAAAAATCTGACAGTCAGGTTTTACTCACCAACTAACTATCAAATTCCTGAAGAAGGAGAATTTTTACTGTAGAATTTTTTTATAGTCATCCTGTTAACTTGGCATGTTTGACAATAGATTGTATCGGACACACTGAACTTTTGTGGTAGTTCATAGGACTTTATCTCCTGACCCTCAAAACGTCAAAAATCTGACTGTCAAGTTTCAGTCACTAATTGTCTGATTTTTGAAATTCCTGAAGTAGGAGAATTTTTACTGTAAATTTTTTTTCTAATCCTCCTGTGAACACGGCATGTTAGGCGATAGAATGTGCAAGGCATATTGTACTTTGGTCATATTTCATAGGACTTTATCTTCTGATCCTCAAAACCTCTCAAAAATCTGACATTCAGGCTTCAGTCAATAACTAACTGACTATCAAATTCCTGAAGAAGGAGAATTTTTACTGTAGAATTTTTCTATTATCATCCTGTGAACATGGCATGTTAGGCGATAGAATGTATTGGATACACTGTACTTTTGTGGACTTCATAGCACTTTATCTCGTTATGCTGAAAACGTCTCAAAAACCGACAGTCAAGTTTTGGTCTTTAACTGACTATCAAATTCTTGAAGAAGACTTTTTACTGTATAATTCTTCCATAATCATCCAGTGAACATGGCATGGTAGGTGATAAAATGTGTGGGCGTATTGTACTTTNACTTCTCAAAAATCTGACATTAGGTTTCACTCACTGACTAACCGACTATTAAAATCCTGAAGAAGAAAAACATTTACTGCAGAATTTTTCAGTAATCATCCTGTGAACATAATATGTATGAATTTGTTGGCGTATTGTACTATGTCTTAATTTCAAGGGCTTCATCAGTTTCACACCGTTTCTTATTTATTATAACCAAAAGTACATGAGGCTCAAGAATTCAGATTATGTAAATTGCATTTTCTGCTGTATCATCTACCTACTTTTAAAGCAGGTTATAGAAATTTGAATTTTATTGCAGAAGTTTTTATTTTGACCCTGTGATCATAGCAAGTAAGGGTATTTTAAGAGTATTTTAAGCAAGTTAGAATTATTTGCTAAGTCTGTATCTGCTCATTGTCAGTATTTAACAGTTATATATCATTTTTACACTGTGAACATTGTATGTGAGTCTTTGAAGTGCAAGCAAATCTGTAGTGTGTTATCTGATTTTAAAACTTTTTTTAATGATTTGATTATTTGTCAAACAGGTGATGCCCAAATATGTACTCATTAACACATTTTCAACGCTTGCACATTTTTTATGCACTTTCTGTTTTTCCCTTTCTGTCCTGCCTCAGTAGTCTCCAAAATCTTACTCTGACCTTAATCGTTTAGCCCGCTATCAAAACCATACCAGAAGGATTTCTTATTCCTTCTACTGTAAACGTGAAAAATTTATTAATTAATTTTTCCCCAAGATCTCGTATTGCTGATGGGAGATTTGGACCACTGTGCAAAGTCTTCTCCAGCACATCCCAAAGATTCTCAATGGGGTTCAGGTCTGGACTGTGGTGGCCAATCCATGCGTGAAAATGATGTCTCATGCACCCTGATACGCTCTTTCACAATTTGAGCCCGATGAATCCTGGCGTTGTCATCATGGAATATGCCTGTGCCATCAGGGAAATCATCTTATCC
>CM067495.1:1524865-1568925 GCA_034552555.1 Semaprochilodus insignis
CCATCATAAGCAAGTGCTTTGAGAAGCTGGTTAGAGACTTCATCTGCTCCTCACTACCTGCCACCCTGGACCCACTGCAGTTCGCCTACCGACAAAACAGATCCACTGATGATGCAATAGCCCTGACACTGCACACTGCCCTCTCCCATCTGGACAAAAAGAACACATATGTGAGAATGCTGTTTGTGGACTATAGCTCAGCATTCAACACCATCGTCCCCTCGAGACTCGACATCAAGCTTCGGGATCTGGGTCTGAACAGTTCTCTGTGTAGCTGGACATCTGAGTGCCGAACAGTGTTGGAAACAAAATTTAATGAAATCAAAAATTCTACCAGCCATTTAAAGTTTTTACTAGCCACCATCTGATAACTGCCAAATAGCAAATGCAGTACTTGCCTACAGAGCCATTCGTGATTTTGACAGATGACTTGTGCACTTTTATTAAGTGCGTTCAGCTTTTCATGCTAGGCTGTTTTCTGGTAGGAGAGTCCCCTCATTGTGGCTTTTTTCTCCAAAGCCAGCATTCCTTGAACAATGCATTTCACCTCCTTGTGACAACCTTGATAGCCTCCAAAATCAAGGTTTTTTTTTGTGCCCACAATAAAGCTGTTAGTTTTTCTACTGGCCGGAACGTGCTGCCGACAATGGCCAAACATTTGGGGAGCCAAACATTGACTGGTTGCTCTCATCAAAAACTAGCCATATGCATGAATGAAACTTGTTTTCTTAACAGCCTCAAAGGACCCATATCATGGAATTAGATGTAGTATGTATTGTTAGTTTCCAAATAGACTGTTCACACAGAGGTCATTGGCATACACTTATCATCAAAAGAACAGCTGCACCCAGAAGGAGGTGTGGGATTGCGGTGCTGTTGGGAAGGAAGATAAAGGTTACCAGGAACAATAACTGATGATAAATTTAGACTGATATGATCAATATTTATTGAGCTACACATACAGAAGTCTGTCTCTCAGTATGGCGTCGGGCTGCCAAGTTAGCTAACGCAACATGCCAGACGTATCGGCTTGGAGCTGTAGAGGTTCCTAATGGTGCCCTTTGATAATCCATCCCATGCAGCTTGAATATCCTCACACAGTTCCTGCAGATGGTGCGGTAGGGGTGGAGGTGGAGTGACACCAGGTCTTCTGAACGTGTGGCGCATGACAACGAACCGTTCATCTTGGCGCTGACCACGCTGCCTCCACACACGGATTCGTTGGTCGTCTCCACCAAGACAAAAGCGGGTCTCGTCACTGAAGATGACCCGCTGCCATTCTGAGTCACTCCATGACAGTCTGGCACGACACCATTGCAGTCTTTGGTGATGTTGACGTGGTGTTAAGGGCAGTCATCGTAGCGGTATGCATGAATGTTGTCCTGTGTGGTGCAGCCGTCTGCCAATGGTGCTGGCACTAGCAGGATGACTCATGGAGGGCATCATTGCTTGCTGAATGTCCACAGTCCTGGCTGTTGGGCCTGATTAGGCAAAAGATGGTCATGTAAAATGAATCATGCCACTTTTGATGCTTAAATATTTTAAAAGGAATATCGGAAAGCTTTCTTTCCAGAGAAGTGTACTCTGTAGACCTTTTAATGTTAATACCAGATCTCACAGTCTTCTACTTTTTCTCTTTTAGGTTCATACTGTCAGCTCCCCAGATACTGAAGGTGGGCACAGAAGATCGGGTGTTTGTGGAAGTTCAGGACTACAAAGGCCAAAAACCCGTAAATGTAGCTATCAGGGTGATGAACTTTCCCAGCCAAGACAGAGATCTCGTCTCCAAACTTGTGACACTGAAGCCTGAAGAAAATTTTCAAGCTCTTGTTGATATAAATGTGAGTCTTAACATTTCCGTTCAGTTGATGAATAAGATGCAACAGCTTCAGAAAAGCAGTGTGTTAACTACAGCATTTATTGGCGCAAGTCCTAATCATCTGCTGTCCCCTTGGACATGCCGTACCGTAGACTGCTCGTTCAAATGATGATGCATTTCTTCACAGTGACCAATTCCAAAATTATTGATGAAGAGCATGTTTTTTTGTAGATCCCCATTCTCAGGGATGTTTTTGACAGGGACACAGAGAAGCGACACTACGTTTACCTGAAAGCCACCTTTGATGACATTAATGGACCTCAATCCATGGAAAAAATCGTCATGGTCTCCTTCCAGTCGGGTTATATATTTATACAGACAGACAAGACGATCTATACTCCTGATAGTACAGGTGAGACACTGTTACTTTCACTTAGGGCTGGGCGATATGGCCAAAAATGTTATCACAATTTTATATCAGCCGATATTGATAATTATCATGCTAAACATCGAATCATTATTATTATTATTGTTATTTTTTTTTTATTTAAAAGCTTATTTTTGCTGCTAAGTGGAAGTTGAACAAACCAGATAGTGGGTTTAAACTTGTGTTTATGGTCAGAACATGACAAACACTTAACAGACAGTGGAACATTTCACAGAGCTGTCATGAGAGTGTGAGAAAGCTTGTTTGCCAGGTTAGCTTTTCTAATAACCACAATGAAAACAGATTATTTGTAGCTGTCTAGTGAGCAGCGCTAGGCTATCAGGTGTGAAACTGCTTCAGGACGGAACAGTAAACATTAGCTGGGTCAGTGCATCAGTGTTGGATCACATGGCATCACTTCTATAACTCCCACCACATCCATGTCAGAGTGTATCCTATGTTGGTTTATCGTCCAGCCCTCCTTTCAGTTGTCCTGCAGTTACTGAAACCATTGTAACCATTAAATGATTCAGAAGTCCTTGATGTTGTAAACATAGTTACGTATATACACCGTTGTGTACAATGCTGTGGGTTTTCTCTCCAGTACGATACAGAGCATTCCCCTTGAACGCGGAGGCAAAGGCTGTAGAGCGTCCTTTTGTGGTAGACATTGTGGTAAGTGTTTATAAAAGTTATACCATCATTCAAAAGTGGCTATATAACCATCATATTAAATGACCATCAGTCATAACTGACTATATTTTTTTGTAACGATAAAGATACTTTTATCTGGTGTGTTGCACATTTTCAGCAGCAGCTAGATCTCAGCATGTGGCGTTCCCTGCTATTAAAAGAAACAACGTTTTGCACAAGTCGCGGTGCTTCATTTCCAGTTCCGCACACGAGCCGCACACCCTTCACACTAGAGGTCCCTAGCAAATTAACACAATAAGAGAAATGCTAGGAACACACAGCCCCAAAACCAACATGTAAAAGCATCTCTTGAACATGCTACAATCCGTACATCTTCTTCAGTTCTGTTGGCCTGTGGCATCTCAGCTGGTGTCAGGATCAAAGAACTAGGCACAACGCTAGCAGAGCCAAAGTACCAAGAGCCAGAAGGCTTATACAGCAACAAAGCACGGTACAGCAACGCACGAGGGTAATACCAGGTCATAGACGAAAAGGAAAAGCAGGGGTCGAAATCCGGAAAGGCGACAGATAAAACAGGAGACAGATAAAACAGAGCAGAAGATCAGAGCTGTAAGGAGAACAGAAGCTGGGTCGGAAACCGGAGATCAGATCAATTGAGCAGACAAGCCAAAGGGATGAAGCGAGAGAGAGCAAGTTGAAAAATACAAACAAGGTCAAAAGCCAAATAGTCAGAGAATGCAGAAGAGAAACGCTCGGAACTGCAACTAAGAGTTGGCAAAACTTCGCACTGTGTGTGTGGTTAATAAATAGTGCTATCAGCTGACAGCAATCAGTAGTCCGGTGAGCTAGACCGGAGATTGGCGGGGCGCGAGCATGTGGGTGTGACGTTTGGGAACTGGAGTCCGGAGGAGCAGTGGAGTCAGGCAGACCCACGGGCGTGACCGCTGGCTTCTTTCTGCGTGAGGGAACCAGAAAGTGTTTCATCAAAGCTGTGTTAAGCCGCAATTTCTAAAATATTCCAAATTAGAAGATTTGTTTTGTTTAGTACTTTTAGCCACTGCATAATCCCATATGTGTTACTTCATGGTCTGTGTTTTACAGTTATGGTAAAAGGTGGAAAATAACTGTATTAAAAAATCAGGGTTCTGTAAATAGGTGTGTCTAGGTGTGGTAGCATACATACAATAGAATTAACCACTGATTCAGTAAGCTAATAATGACTGTGTTTACTACGATTTACAGACACCAGAAGGCATCATCATTAAAAGCGACCAGTATACTCAACAGAAGAGCCAGGAGTATAAACTGGGTAATCCCGTCAGGTTAGTTTTGTTGTACAGCTATGTCACAGTCTTGAAAGTGAGTGTTTGATTGGTCATTGTAATTTCCTAAACTCTGTATGTCAGTCTACCTGGTTGCACAGCTACATGTTACAGTAAACACAGAACAGAGTGGTTTATAGTGCTAATTCCATTAAGGAATCAGTCACGTTTTGTGTGAACACAAGATTTTAAAGGGATTGCTACTGGATTGAACCAAAATCCCGAGACTCAAAGTGCCCCACATGAGCTGAAGCCTTTTCTTATCTCAATGAGAGAGCACGTTCCTCTGTGTTAAGTCTCTGAGTGTGCAGTCTAGGTGAATTCATGCCATTAACTTTGTTTCAAACTGTAGATTCTGATGGTGGTTATATTAGCTACAGTATGAAATTCCAAGCGGAAGTAGTGCAACACATGAATGACAAAACAAAGAATATGTGGTGAAGAGCCCCGTTCATTTCAGCGATGATTAGCATGTTCCGGTTCTGATCCTCTAATGGCTATTATAGGTGCTTTTGACGCTGTGCTGGGGTGAGCATGGACACTCTGTCCAGCTTGTGACTGTGCTGCCTCATTCGCAGCAGACTGTGAGGCACTTGCTGTGTTACAGCACTTTACTCCATCATTACAAATACTCCTTTACTTGTGCCATAGTAGCTCCTCTGTCGGTTCAGTTCAGACAGCATAGCTGACACTCAGCCGCCAGTTTGTGGATCGTTCCTCCTCGGACCACTGTCATTAGGTACTCACCACTTCTGACTGGGAGCACAGACTTTGTCTTTTGGCTGTATTTGATTCGTCCCTTGTCTGTTGAATATATTCTAGATCTAGACAAGTGGGCTTAAGAAGATTAACAGCATTACTCCCTGTTATCTGTGAGTAGTCGTAATATTTCTGCTCATCGGCGTATACATGTAAGGTTTTAGGGTGTTTTCACACCTGAAAGTCCTAAGGTTCAAGTTCATGTTACACAATCTCTCTCTCTGTCTCTCTCTCTGTCTCTTTCTTTCTCATATCCTCTTAGGAGGTAGAGAAATAATTCATTATTAGAGAAATAATTCATATTTCAGTATTTCATCTCCTTCTCTCCTTGTGTACTACCATGGCCCATTTTTACTGGTCTTCGATTGTAGCTATCCTCTAAAGTTCCTCTAATTGCTCCAGAAGTCCAAACAATCCAAAAATTGTTATTTCTTCCTTGCATACAAAATGAACAACGGTTCAGTTTGACCCTGACCAAGACCACCTCTTTTGGTTGGGGGAAAAAATGTTGGTTCTTTGGTCCAGCCTGTGGTCCAAGGCGACTTGCACGACTGCTATTTTGGTTCAGACCAAACTGTTATCACTGCCGTCAGGGATGCCTTTTTCTCTAACCAGTGCAGAAATTGGTGAATTGCGTTCTTTCTGCATCACATGAAATGGAAGAATTGTCCATTTAATGTGTTATTTGATACTGCCTTGATTGATCTTCTGTTTTTGAAGCCCTGGAGTTTGGAAGATTGTAGCAAGCTTTAAGGACAGTCCCGACAAGAATTTCACTGCAGAGTTTGAAGTCAGAGAGTACGGTAAGATTCAAGTCTTTAACATGAGACCCATAGAATGCATTTATTCAGTTGGCTTCCTATTCACCAGCATGTTTTGTGAATATTAAATTCCACCTTAAATAGTGCCTCAGATACATTCCGGCACCTGAACATGATGTAGCGTTTACAGTTACGATGCTGGCGAATAGGAAGCAACTTAAGCCTTGTTTAAAGATAACATCAGCCATACCCACTGCCAGTTCAGCTCCTTAAAAACAGTGGGAAAATTTACCTTGCTGTTGCTCCGTTGTCCAGCAGTCTCAGCTGGTGTATGTAAATGCTGGGGGTGTCAATGTTAATGTGTCCGTTTGCCATCATTCTTTGTAAATGTAGGATTCGAATTTAAAGGAAAAACACCAGTGTTTGAGGTTCATGGCTGGTTAGTTTCATATACTGAACTCTATTTATTTAAGTATGACTATGTAAATACAGTTTTCTATTCTATGGCACCTTTTAAATAAATAGTTGAATTAAAGCTAATAAAATTAAATTACATGAACAGGTGTGCTCGTCTAGTTAAGTGTTTAAATATTAAAGCAAGATCTATATATTAGCAAAACATTAAATTATGTAAATATTATATATTTCTTTCTGAAAGTCGTACCTCCACTCCACAGTGCTGCCCAGTTTTGAAGTAAGTCTGACGCCTGACGAATCTTTCTTCCTCGTGGATCGTGAAACCTACTCTGTTGCTATTAAGGCCAAGTAAGAGTTGACTCACATGCATTATCTCATGATTCATGATTCATCTCATGATACAGTGACTTTAATAACTTCAAGTCTGAGATGGAATTACAGATACATTTCTCTTTTTGCCCACATCCAAAATCAGATTGCTTCATAACATGCAGAAGTACAAACTTGTCAAATTTAAACACACAAATTTAAACACAGAGCAGTCATTATTCATAGCAGTCTTCAGTGTCTTATTGTCTCTTTTATGTCTATCTCAGGGCCCTTATTTTATTCTATCGTATGTCTTGCGTCAGTCTACTTTAAGTTATTGTTTATTACATTGAATATACTTGTGTTCTTGTTTTAGTTGTAATCTATTTATCATTAAATGTTTATTTGCTACACCTTGGGACAGAGAGTAACACAGTTTCAGTCCTCTGTATGTCTTGTACATATTGAAGTATTGACAATAAAACCATTTGACTTGACTATTTGACCAGTCCCTATAGGGTTTATTCCTAGCTGTTTCAGTTTTTATCAGTTGCTACATCAAATAATTTGGAAATGAGCTCTCCTCTTTAGTGGCTTCCTGAAATTCTACACTTTAATTGTATAACTGTTGCTACAGTAACATTGACCTGACAAATCCACTTAAAATTCAGTCTAGAAAATAAATGGCCTTGAGAGAGTTGCAGATATTAATTTGTAAGTAAATTCACTTAGACAAGCTTTCATCCATTCATCTTCTGAGTTGCTTATCCTCCTGGTTGGCGGGGGGTTGCTGGAGCCTATCCCAGCACTCATTGGGCCGAAGGCGTGAACCACTCTGGACAGACATTTATAATGGCGTATTTATAAGTTTATATTATATGCTTATTTTTCCTAATAAATTAAAAGCAAATAAGTTTAAACTGTACACTAAGGTTGGAAGAATGTGTATTTTCACGCAGTTTGATCAGGGTGTTCAAAGTTTTGCATGCCACTGTAATTGCCTCTATAATCATTTGCAGTTTTTTTGTGGCTAATATATTATTCTTCTGCTATGTTTATGATTTTGACCCTCTTACTTATTATGTTTAATATTCTACTGCTTTTTAGGTATTTGTTTGGCCAAGAGGTTGAAGGTACTGCTTTTGCAGTATTTGGCGTCTACCATAAAGGCCAAAAGATGAGCCTTCGGAGTTCCCTTGCCAGAGTGCCCGTAAGCCTATAGACACTTATACAAACACATGAACTAACCTATATACATATATCTTTAGAAGTGCAGAGGTAATGTTGATGTTTTGCTAGCCACTCCCATTTATGTGACATGGCTGCTTAGTATAGTGACTTAGGGATGGCTTTCATTCATTTTTCTTCTGCATTCATTTTTTAAAATCAAGAAAAAAACATGCAAAGGTGGATGATTTGCCAAATATATTTTAATCAAATTGAATGTTAAAATAACTCCTGTTCCACTTACATAGACGAATGTGGTGTAGATACAGTATTTAGAAACTGAATATGTATTCCCAGCATGCTTTTTGTAACTGCAGCTAATAAAGGTTAATCTATAGTTTAGAAACGAGCTCTACTGTGATGTGCACATGCTCAAAATGTCATGCTTCTCGTATGAACCCTGTAGATTGCTAAAGGAAAAGGTACAGCAGAGCTCAAAAAAGAACACATTCTTTCAGCCTTTCCAAACATTGAAGAACTTGTTGGGAGCACGCTGTATATATCTGTGAGCATTCTTACTGAAAGTGGTAAGTAGAGTGGGCCCTATTAGCAGCTCTTTGTTCGCATATTGGTGTGACTGCTCAAATATATATAAGTTTTAGGGTAAAATTACTGGCAAAGAATACGTAACCGTCATCCATTACAGCAATGAAAATGCTTTAGGTATCTCTGAAACAGTGTTTAAATCCTTAACAGAGCAAGAAGGCAATAAGGAAAATATGACCACACTTGGTAGATATACCAGCAGTCATAATAAACATTCAGGTGTTACCATAAAACAATATGTAATTCAGAAATTAGAACAGTGCATTTAGATTGTCAATGGTCAGTCTTTAAACTTGAGTGCAGTTTGACATGAGAAGCTTCCAGTACTAATAACTTAATATGATTTATTAATATAAATATTAGTGTGTATTAATGTTATTTCACATTATTACATTAATTACATATTAGGACTCATGTTTTGGAAAACTTATATTCACGATGGTATAGACACTCTTCCCCCACCACTATTACTTTTACATGTATTTTGTTTTCATAAAAGTCGGCACTCTGTGTAAAATGCAGTCATTTGAAAATCTCAGAGACACATATTTTATTCACAGTAGAACACAGAATACAGGTGTAGAGCATTGTCCTATTTTATGAAAATTATTTAGAACTTGATGGCAGCAACACATCTCAAAAATGTCAGGACAGGGGAAACAAACCAGCATTTTAGTCTCTCAGAAGCAAAGGTGGGCAGAGGTTCACCAGTCTGCAAAAAACTGTCTAAAAATTGTGAAATCATTTCAGAAAAATGTCTCCTTCCATAAAAAAATGTTCCTCTCCATAAACTTTTTAATTTCTGCTGTTATAGAAAGGATGAATAAAACTTTTGTAAAAGATTGAAACTCTTTGTATTGCCATTAAATGAAACCGTTACAACATATTACATTAAATTTGACTTTACACACTAGGCCTGAGGTTAGGAAGTATGGTGCTCTTGTTATTACTAAGCAGTGGAACTCTTTGTGTTTCAGGAAGTGAAATGGTGGAAGCTGAAAGAAGAGGACTTCATATTGTGAAAGCACCCTATACCATTCACTTCACCAGAACCCCCAAATTCTTTAAACCTGGAATGCCCTTCGATTTTAGGGTACAGAAGCATCATCACCTTCATTTATTTGACCTGTATAATATTGAGGTCCCGCAGAAAAAGTGCAGCAAATATCCACTCTGATTTTCAAAAACTTCTGGTTTGTCAAGGGGAAACTCTTCAGGGAGCCTTAGAGACTTGTAAGCTCACCAGACCAAAAATCAGACACCTTGTGTGTTTAAGGTGGTAGTAACTTCAGGCTCCTGCAGATAATGCAGAATAATGATTGAGCTATAAATACCTGTGGGGTGTGAGTGACGGGATCCATAGACTGAGAAGAGGTGGTACGGTGCAGTGAGTATCTCGTTCCATGTGTGGAAAATGGCTCCAAAGCAGATGTTAATGATTGGCTAAAAGGAGGGACTACATTTGGGTGGGACTACAGTCCATGTCAAATCCAATCCCAGCTATTATTATGCTTGTGCAGGTATTATATGCTATTAGGTATGTTTTAGTCACAGATGACAAATTTTTTGTTTGGTGAGCTTAGATGTATTAACTGCTTGCTTTGATTAACATATGATTTGATAAAACAAGTACAAAGCTGAAAAAAAGGAAACTATCCAAAAATTCTAAAGTGGGCATATATGGCAAAGTGAGGTGCAAAAGTCTAAGACCTCATATAACATCTCGATTTTTTTTCCTTTTAATCTGCAAATTTACAACAAAATGTTTTAGAAGTAAAATTGTCACTGCACTATTCTTCATTCTTCAAACTGAAACAAAATTGGTGACACTGACATGTTAAGGTTTTTGCACAAAAAGACATGTTTTATTAGTCTTTTCTGTTAAAACCTGTGTTTAGAGAACTCGAAGGGCTATTTAATCTATGAACTGGCATTAAAGCAAAAGGTGGAAATGCCAAATGCTGAGAAATTCTGAAGTTCATGTTCAGATTTCAGAAGCTCTACGTCCACTCACATTGTTATGCTAAAATTCTCTATATTATTCTTTGTATTAAATTAGACCCAAAGGTAGACCCAAATAGAACCATTTTTACTAGTGGTCTGGATCTTCTGGAACCCACTGTCCCGCCTATCATTCTCTTTTGGCATTTTTGGGTTAAGGATTCCTTTAATAGTTCACACGCTCTTGTCATATTCAAAAGGTGTATGTAACGAACCCTGATGAGACGCCAGCAGAAGGTGTTGAGATACAGGTGACTCCGGGGGATCTGCAGGCAAAGACAGATAAGAACGGGATTGCCAAGATCGTCATCAACACCCAGAAAGAAGCCTCCAGTCTGGATATCACTGTAAGCCTCATTTTTATATTTTCTGATGTCTTGGCTTTCTGTGACGCACTGTCTCGCCACTGCTACCTCACACACAGCGTTAAAGGCTTGAAGGTTTCAAATTTGAACTGAACTGAGCAAACACAGATGGGAGGCTCCCAAACAGGTGCACTGTATGATAAATTGACCTTTTTTGACATTGCAAAGCCTTAACTTAGCAACCTTAGTTACTGTTTCTGTGTGTCGAACATTCTGTCAATAATCAAAAATGTTAGTAATAAAAACGATATACATACAGCTCTGGAAATAAGAGAGCACTCCGGTTTCTTCTTAAATCAGCATCTCCACATGTACAGCAGGTTCTTAGTGAGGAACAGAAGGTTGGGTTCTAGCTTTACTGATACAGTGAGCGTCTGGTTCATAAGAACAAGGTCAAGCAGCAAACACACAGGACAACACAGCTACAGACTGGCAGAGGGCCAAAACCACTCTCTACTGACTGTGATGAGTGCCACCTCATTCTAATGTCACTTGACCACCGTAAGATGACCTCAAGTGACCTACAGAGAGACTGGCGAGCGGTGGCTGGGGTGAAATGCACAGCGAGCATGGTTCAAAAAACAGACTTCTGGAGGGTCATTAGTGATTTTCTAAATAAACAGATCTAAATACAATATCTGATCTGGAATTTGGGAGACGTGTTTCCAGTAGTGTATAGAATAAAACAGAACTGCTCATTTTGGTCCAACACAAACCCAGAAACTGTACAACTAGAGGAACTGATCATTTTGAGGTGGTCTCTTATGTGGACACTCCACAGTGGAGTGTTGGTTGTTCTATTAGAATGCTAAAGGCTACACGTCTGTCAAAGGCGCTGCGATATGTTTATAGGCAGACAAAGTGACTACTCGCGAGGTTCAGGCATGTTATGGCCGAACCCAAAAAGTTTGGCATTGCCGAGTAGAATGGCTAGCCGAATATGTCGCTTCTTACTGCCCCCTCCTTCCCAACAAATAAAAACTAAACACTAGTGTGAAAGAGTGACAGATGAACAAATGATTTTTATTCCTCTCAGGTCGGTGATCACGCCAGCACTATCAGATATGTGGAATAAAAACAAAGACACGTTGAGCTTTGCTTCTTTCGAAAGTGCTTGCTTCAGATGTTTGTTAGTGTTAGTTAGTGTTTGTTAATGTTGGTGCTAGGTTTTGGTCAATGTTGGTAGACCAAGCAAAGACAGAGAGAGGATAACATACATTTGAAATGAAGATCATGTTCATGCGTGTGTATAAAATTATACAAAATGTATTCAAATATTTATCCTAATATCCTCATAAACCTGCTGACTCTACAGGCTGACTGAGCGGTAGGGGAGGGCAGTACCTCTGATTTTCCATTCTGTTCTATATCAAGTAATGGCAAGGTGCTAAAACTAAAACTAGTTCTGTGATAGTAATAAATAAAGTTATTATTCCAATTTGTCGCACAAAGATCTACAGTGTTTTCAAACCTGGTCTACATTTTTGGCTCCAACCTACCTCACAATGCTGTGGGATGAAGGGCTTCGTTTTGAGGATGAGTTTTGGAGTCCTTGTTTGGAAATATCAATGAAAGTTTAAAGCCTGTAGCATGCTGTTTAGACCAGTCCTGTTAGCAGCGGCAGGCCATATGGTTTGTTTAGCTGCTCCGTCAAATTCACACGATGAGCGACACTGTCCCAGGATGAAACGCATTTAATTTTTTTCATTCTTTGCTTAAATATTGTAGTGACAGACTGTCTGTTTCCTCAAAGGTACGTACAATTCCGGAAAATCTGTCGGAAGTAAACAAGATGACGGCGCATGCCTACAAGCCTAAAGAAGGTTCCCAGAACTACCTGCACATAGACATAACTACTGGATTATTGACAGTCGGGAATCAACTCAACCTCAAGCTGAATCTAGGCAGTGAATTGGGAAATCAAGACTTTACTGTTATGGTGTGTATTTACATCCTCAAACGCAACACAATCAAGCATCAAATATTGCTGCGGCAGGGCTACAGTTCAGGGGTATTGTTCAGATTTTGCCATGGCTGCTTAAAGCGAATGCATTATTGTTGTTATTATTTATTGTTTATGATTTATTTATTTTGCACTTCTTTTTGAACTAGGTTCTAAGTAAAGGACGGATTATAAAAATACTCCGACAGCAGAAGTCAGGTAGTTCGGTGATAGCCGTGCCGCTCGATGTCACTAAAGAAATGCTCCCCTCTTTCCGTGTGGTGGCTTATTACCATGTGGGTGCCGATGAGGTCGTGGCTGACTCAATCTGGGTTGATGTGGAGGACACATGCATGGGATCGGTAGGTAAATCTCTAACCCAGGTTTGTCAGTATACAAGCTCATGAGATTTTTTTTTTTTTTTTTTTTGCTTTAATGTTTAAAAGTAAATACTTGGTAACAAATTTGCAGATGTAATGAATTACATTTGTGTTCAGATTAACTGCCACATAAACAGGTAAGAGGCTGCGTGTGTTTATTTGTTTGTTTTCTCCATCCTGTCCAGTCATGGTTACTCTTGTTATTGTTCTAAAACTCCAAAGTTAGTAGTTATTGACTCGGGGCACAGCATTTTCATTTTAGGCACTTCTAATTTCTATTCTTATCTAGCTCATTTAAAGAGGGTTCAAGTGAAAGTCATGAACAAAGCATTAGAATAAGTACTAGTTAGCGTGAATATGGTAAAACTGATCAGATAAACACCAAAGATATTTTTAAAGGTCTCTTTAGTAAAGGCAGTGACTCTATATAGAACCATGAACACTCAAAGAATCATTTACATTGATTGATGGAGAATGTGTTGCACATGGTTCTGTTATAGCCCCAAAATACACAGTCAAGTCACATTATTATGACCACTTGCTACTTTCGATGGCAGCAGTGCGTAGCTCATGAAGGAAGTCATGTTTTTATACCCGAATTGGGTATGAATCCATCTCTGCAGATCACGTACACCCATACATGCTGATGGCCTTCCCTGGGGCAGATGGGATCTTCTAGCAAGGCAGTCTGACATGCCACACGGCTAGGAATGACCAAGACTTCCAAGTACTACCCTGGCTACGGTAATTCCCCAGACTCTAACCCAATTGAGCATCTGTGGGACCACCTCCATCTTTGTGGTCGCTCTATGGATCCTCCCCCACGCTCCCTCTAGCAGCTGTGGGCTGCACTGCAGTCAGCATTGCTCCAGATACCTGTGACAACCTACCAGGACCTTTCTGAGTCACTCCCAGCCCATCTAGCTGCTGTCCATGCTGCACACGGCGGTTACTCTGGATATTAGGTCATAATAATGTGACTCGACTGTGTAGGTTCCTCTGTTGCGAAAAGCTTGACATTGTAGCAGCCATTTTGTTGTATAGAGAGCCATTTTCAAAAACATTCCATGTAGAACCGAATAGTAAGTGTATGTAATAAACATCTGCCAACTGTAAAAACTTCCTTCTGGAACTTCATAGTCTTATACATAAAGCTGTGCAGTGATCACCTACACCTACAGTCAGATACATTTCAGGAACTCAGTAGTTCTTAGAACTTAGTAGTTCATGAATTAGTGACACAGTTTGACTGTCTCGTCAAATTAGGAAGACATCAGCATGTGTGAGGCTCTACTAACTGTGTTCTTTCTTTCTGATACACAAAGCTCAGTGTTACTGTAGATGATGAAAAGGCAGCGTACAATCCAAGAAATCCCATTAACCTGAAAATCACTGGCGATCCTGGGTCAAAGGTCGGCCTGGTAGCTGTGGATAAGGGTGTCTACGTCCTCAACAACAAGAACAGACTCACCCAGACCAAGGTCAGTGATTACCAGCTAACGATATTTCATTATATATATATATAAATTGCTGTCCCGCGTTTTCACTTCCCTACTGAAACACAAGAGGTTTTAGTAGGCAGAGCCTTATTTTAGAAACACCCCTGCATTTTAGAGCAGGACGTCAGACTGCATTCCTGTCCCTCATGCCACATAGCAAGTGGTTAGATTATGAATTTAGGGAAATGTCTGAAAATGAGACTTCACACATTAAGAATAGTCTCTACCGAAACATACTTTTTTTGTGTTTTACTAAAATCTGATGATTTTTTTGTGTTTACAACTTCATTAGGTACACCTCCTTTTATCTACACTCATTGTCCACTATATTAGTTCCACTGCCCATATAGGAGTTACAGACTGTAGTCCATCTGTTTCTCTGTATACTTTATTACCCTGTTCTTCAACGGTCAGGACCCCCACAGGACCACCACAGAGCAGGTATTATGTGGGTGGTGGATCATTCTCAGCACTGTAGTGACACTGACGTGGTGGTGGTGTGTTAGTGTGTGTTGTGCTGGTGTGAGTGGATCAGACACAGCAGTGCTGCTGGAGTGTTTAAACACTGTGTCCACTCACTGTCCACTCTATTAGACACTCCTACCTTGCTGGTCCACCTTGTAGATGTACAGTCAGGGACCAATGGCTCATCTGCTGCTGCACAGTGCAGTGCTGGTGATCCACTAGCCCTTCATCAGACACAGGGCGCTGCCCACAGGACGCTGCCCACAGGACGCTGCCCACAGGACGCTGCTGTTTTGGCAGGTGGACTATTCTCAGTCCAGCAGTGACACTGAGCAGAACTGCTGTGTCTGATCCACTCACACCAGCACAACACGCACTAACACACCAACACGTCAGTGTCACTGCAGCGCTGAGAATGATCCACCACCCGCATAATACCTGCTCTGTGGTGGTCCTGTGGGGGTCCTGACCATTGAAGAACGGGGTAATACAGTATACAGAGAAACAGATGGACTACAGTCTGTAACAGGGTGCTCCTATACATTTATACATGTATATACACACTCACACACCCACTGTGCTTTCTTGTATCTTGTTCCTGCTGACAGATCTGGGACACCATAGAGATGCATGACCTAGCCTGCACAGCTGGCAGCGGTAAAGACAGTATGGGGGTTTTCTATGATGCAGGACTCCTGTTCATGTCTAATTCAGGAGGAAGCACCCCTGAAAGAAGAGGTGTGCCAAGTCACACACTGATTCTGATTTGTTGACATAGTTAACTATGCATTTGTTTGTGCTTGAGTAACATTTATAATGCTATTTAAACTTCACTTTGGTTTAATTGTAAGAGAAGAAGGCAGAACATAATAGTCCAGTCAAACCAAGCTTTGTCAGGTTTGTTGGACATCCTTTCAGGATAGAGTAGCAGCACTTATGGTGGTAAATATCTGGACTCATTGGATTACCTGCAGGTTAATGTTATTCATTTTCTTGTTCTGTTTTTCTTTCCCTTTGTGAAGATTTCTCTTGTTCTTCTGAACCAAAAAGAAAACGACGTGACCTCACCAAAGCACAACTCAAAAAGACCCTGGGTCAGTAAAACTCTGGAATACGGCCTTACACAGTAATCTCAGACATTGGGAAGAGCACAGCAGCATGCAGCTTAGTTCTTTCCTGCTCTAAACTGGCCAACTCGACTGATACACTGACCTGATCATTTTGAAGAAAATGTTCCTAAAAATGTTTCCTGTTTTAGTTTTCGGCATTCTGGATTTTGGAGTGTGCCTCTTAAAAATCTCAGTTTGAAGGGCCATGTAGCCCTGACGCTTCACACCTACCCCTCCGTATCAACGACAATCGGGACATCCCTACCCCTAGACGTGAACGCACAAAACGGAGGGCTAGGGCTAAGTGCTAGGGGCAAGGGGTGAAATGGGATTGGGCCTTAATCTGTATCTTAGATCGGGGGGGGGTGTTTAGACTGTAGGTTAGCTCCAGCTATAAATATTTTTTCCAAGTTGAATACACAAAAGGTGTATTGGACTAGACACTCTGGACAAGATGTCTGTCTTAAGTTTTCTCAAAATGCAGTTCACTGATTTGTTAAGTGTTACATGTTCTTAAATTCAAATTTAAGTGGTCTTAGATTTTAAGACACAGACATGGACTTTTTTTGTGACCCAGTTGTCATATTATATGGATGGGTGATATGTCTGGAAGGCCCTTTGTAGTAGGGCTGGACCAGGCACGTTGTAAGTAGTTGCGTTTCTATAAACAGGAGAAATGTTTATTCCGGTCCGTTTTAGGTTAATTTGTGCCAGGACTTTTATGAATAGTCTGAAAACGGGTGGAGTGGTGAGTTTTCTTTAGTCACAGTGCAGTTTTCTTTTATTGCTAAACCCCAAAACTGAAAATGGAATACCTACCCAATTAACGAATATCGGAATAGTTGAATATCCTCCATTTACAATGCTGTAATTGTTCAATATAAGGCTTAATCCCTACATTGGAATATTATTGAAACATCGTCCGCTAAATGCTTTATACTCTTAAAAAATACGGTTTAATTCTTCTGAAGTAAAGTCGTTGGTCTATTGTGTTATTTATGGGTTAACTGTCAATCTGAAGAACATATTCATCATGCAAAGAACCATTTAAGCATGCCTTTAGTAAAGGAATTGTTGCCGTTAATAACGAACCCCTGAGGAACCATCTTTTTGTAAGTGTAAACGTCATAGTTGGGAGTTGGGAAATCTGTCAAGACACAATTGACAGATGATGAAGTTACAAAAAGGGTTCTTTGGAGCGATGCCACTGTATAACCACTTCGGGGTCAACCTTTCAGCCAGTGAAGTATATTGTAAATGAGATGAAATAACACTGGTTTACTTGTGTAGTGGAGAGTTACAGTGAGAACCTGAAGCGCTGCTGCTTGGATGGAGTGGTGGAAAACTTTCTCGGTTACACCTGCGAACGCAGAGCCGAGTACATTCAGGATGGAGATGAATGCCGCGACGCTTTCCTAAACTGCTGCAAACAACTGGCCCAGGTAAAAGGCGAGTCACTTCAGGAGGAGCTGCACTTTTCCAGAAGTAAGGACCAACTGCAATTACAGACAGACCACCTTCATTTATTTCATTCCAGTAAAGTGGCCAGTAAGTGCTAGTGATTTCTCATAATCAGTAAAAAAAAAAAAAATAAATAAAAAAAAAACAAAGAAACGTATCAAATTTTTTAGTGAGTCTGTTTGTCTTTATTACAGCTATTAGAGCATTTTTAGGAGACTTTGATGAAAAATAGAGAATGTGTACTTAATAGCTATTTTGACTGGAGATTAAATAAATGATTGGGTGGTCTCTAAATTTTGCATAGTACCGTGATTATTTATACACCTGTCAAAAAAAAGAATAGCTGCACCCAGAAGGAGGTGTGGGATTGCAGTGCTGTTGGGAAGGAGGATAAAGATTACCAGGAACAATAAATGATGATAAATTTAGATTGATATGATCAATATTTATTGAGCTACACATACAGAAGTCTTTCTCTCAGTATGGGGTCGGGCCGCCATGTTTGCTAACCCAACATGCCAGACATCTCAGCATGGAGCTGTAGAGGTTCCTAATGGAGTCCTGTGATAATCCATCCCATGCAGCTTGAACATTCTCACACAGTTCCTGCAGATGGTGCTGTAGGGGTGGAGGTGGAGTGACACCAGGCCTTCTGGACACATGACAACAAATCGTCTTGGTGCTGACCACGGTGCCTCCACACACAGACTCGTCACTGAAGATGACCCGCTGCCATTCTGAGTCACTCCATGACAGTCTGGCACGACATTGCAGTCTATGGTGACGGTGACGTGGTGTTAAGGACAGTCGCCGTAACGGTCTGTGTGCATGTAGTCCTGCGTGGTGCAGCCGTCTGCCAATGGTACTGCACTAAAAGGATGAATCATGGAGGGCATCTCTGCTTGCTGAAAGTCCACAATCCTGGCTGTTGGGTCAGTCAGGTACAGCAATAAGGCCCGCCCTTGGTTATGCCACATGTGCGGTCGAGTGTGAAACTTGAATTATTGACATGTCTCAGAATGTCAAACCTACCCACCGAGTTTCACTCCTGTTGGTTGATTCCTTCTGGGTGCAACTCTACCTCAGTACAGTACTGATTACAGTGATTGTAGTATGTGGTAATTGTTTATTTGTGTGAAAAATATAGAGACACTGTTCTAAACATGAATAATATTATGGTACTGTATAAATGTTTCTCTTTCTTCAAGGCGAAGAAGAAGAGGATGATGATGAAATGTTTGATGAAGATACAACACGTTCATACTTTCCCGAGAGCTGGATGTGGATGGATTTAGAGTTTCTGGACTGTAAAGAAAAAAAGGAATGGTAAGTAGGAGATTTTATGATACAAATCTTGGCAGAAAATAAAATGGCCAACAAAGTCATTTTTACGCTTAAAAGCTTTTAGCTTAAAACTCATTATAATAGTACAGCAATATGGGCACTGATGCATAAATCTACAGTCTGCTTTGTTAAAATAATGGAACACCATTTTCTGAAATCCTAGTTTTATGTTGTTACAGTATCAGAATATACCGGTCACTTCTCAGGGCATATTGTCAAACTCAACTGCAAAACAACCCAGTTTAAACTCATTTTGTAGAGTCGTGAGCAACACGTTCACCTTCCACGCGGATTTTATTTCCTATCCCAAACAAGCACACCACACTATACTCAAGGCTCGAGATTCCTAGTGCTGTATTCCCCTACTTGAATATAATTAACATAATTAAATTAGATCATCTGCCAAATGCTAGAAATGTAAAATTATATACACTCATTATCAAAAAAATAGCTGCACCCAGAAGGAATCAACCGAATGATGATTTGATGAAATTTAGTGGGTAGGTTTGACATTGAGACATTGGCCGTGCATGTGAGGTAAGCACAGGTCACCCTGTTATGCACGCTCGTGCCGTTGTGTGGGTAGCATCCTTTGCAAGCGAAGTTTACATTTACATTTAGGGCTTTTAGCAGACACTCTTATGCAGAGCGACTTACAAACGTGCTTAGTGTTCTGTCGGATAATGTTTCCCAGCTAGTATAAGAAGATTAGGAGTCTAAAACTCACCCTGAGCTCAGACACTGGCCGAACAAGGGCCAGTGCTGCTATAATACACAGACATTACCTCAGAGAAGAGTTCGTAAGCAGTTCGAGCAGGTGGAGAGGGGTCACATCATATGGCTCCAGAATGTGGGATGGTCTTATGAACGTATTGTGCACCGCACCGGTGCAAATATTACAATAGCACGCTGTTGGTGGTAGTAAAAAGAAGATGGCACACACCAATGACATGAAGGATCTGAGAGACCTACACGAACCACAGAGAGGGAGAACTGACGGATTGTCCAACATGTGTGGAGTGACCCAACAATCAGTACTGCAGACGTTTAGCGAGCAGTGATGCCCTCCAAGTCTCATCCTGTTAGTGCCAGCACCGTTGGCAGACAGCTGCAAGACGCAGGACTACATGCACGCAGGCTGCCCTTAACACCACGACTGTCCTTAACACCACGTCAACGTCCTCAAAGACTGAAATGGTGTTGTGCCAGACCGTCACGGAATGTCATGGTGTCTCTCCACCTCCTCCCCTACAGCACAATCAGCAGGAACTGTGTGAGGATATTCAAGCGGCATGGGATGGATTATCACAGGACACCATTAAGAACCTCTACAATGCTGAGACACCTGGCGTGATGCATTAGCATGGCAGCCTGACGCCATACTGAGAGACACTACTTTATGTATGTGTAGCTCAATAAATATTGCCCATATTATACTGTTTTACTAGTAGTATAACTAGTAGTAACTATGTTAATATATACTGTATATACTGAATAATCTCATACTACTGTTGTACTATTCCTTCCGAATAGCTTTGTCCCTTCTGGGTGCAACTGTATTTCTGACGATGAGTGTATGTTCGCTCATTTAGCCTTCAGCAATATGAGCTTACCCACTGATGCTTTTCGAGCAAGGCAAAATACAGGGCAACAATTAGAGGACAGCTCATTTGCATATACAGCAACACAGACTGATGAGGAGATAAACAGAAGTTGGTAAAATGAGTCATTTCTGTTACTATGAATGCTGTTTTGTGGAAATCAAGAGAAAAAAAATACATAGAAGAAAAATGTCAGATGTAGGCACTTGGACTAAACCCGGAGTCTGGCATTCAAAGAAAGACTGTTGTTTGTATCCAGTGCAAACGCCACAATGCAGATATTGCCAGAGTCCATCACCACTTGGGTCATCACTGCCATCAGCATGTCTAAAGACTATGGTGAGTGTGTCTAACAGTGGCAGATCTGTGTTTATTCATTGGCTTAAGTATGAATTGCAGCAGTGTACAGACCAATCATGTTTGTTTTAAGATAATTCAGATTTCTTGCATCTAAATTTGTAGATTTTTTCTTCTTGTATTAGTTTTATTTATAGGTCACAATCTAAATGTAATTATTTGGGTTCCAATGAACCAAATAATACTTAAATAGAAATTATTATTATTATTACATTTAAATTCTATTTAAAAAGAGGTTTTTGTTTGTTTGGGTTTTTTTTGCTTAAATTTATAAGACGAACTCCAACCAAAAGCACCACGGAAAACAACAGTATTTGTATAAAGTAATTCTGGTCTAAGCTCAGAGACATGAAACAAAAACAACACACCCCAGTTAATTAGAATGAAATCATTGTTTGTGGTGTTTCAACTGCTACAGGTGAAATGTCTTTTAACGAAGTGTTTTTCTGTCTTTCTAAGGTATTTGTGTGGCAGAGCCGAAGGAGTTTATAGTTAAGAAGCTTTTATTTATTGACCTGAAGTTGCCTTATTCGGCTGTAGTCAACGAGCAAATAGAAATCAAGGCGATCATTCACAACTTGGACAGCTCTCCAATCAAGAAGGTTGTTTATTCGATTGCTTGTAGAATTTTTTTAATTTACAAAGTAAAAGTGCTGAAAGGAGTTCTTTAGAGCATACCATAAACAAATCATTTTTGCTTTCTTAAAGTGATATATGCATGTGTGTGTGTGTGTGTGTGTGTGTGTGTGTGTGTGTGTGTGTATAATTTTTTTTTTATTAATTTCAAAATTTTGGAAAATGTCTGAAAATCAGTAATGATTGTGGTCATTTCAGCCTCTGTAGCGCCCCCTCTGTTTATCTCTGCTGTAGGCTCACATAGCGTAGATTACTACTGGAATACTGTACATATCTGTGTCAGACTATGAAGCGGTAGTCCTAGTACTGTATTAACAGGGTGTGTGAGGCAATTTGAAGGGACTCAAACTACAGTCGAGTACTTATCATTGTCCTACTTACGATGGTGGCAGCACATACCTCATGAAGGAAGTCACGTTTTCGTGGCATTCTCTGGGCCCTCTCATCTATGTGGAAGACACAGATCTCAACCGATGTGGGTATGAATCCATCCTTGCAGATCGCGAACACCCATACATGCTGATTGTCTTCCCTGGGATCTTCCAGCAAACAATGCGACACGTCATACGGCTAGAAATGTCCGACACTGGTTGGAAGAGCATGACCAGGACTTGCAAGTACTACCCTGGCCCCCTAATTCCCCAGACTTGAACCCACCTGATCATCTGTGGGACCCCCTCCAACACCTCATTGTGTTTGCTCTATGGATCCTCCCCCACGCTCCCTCTAGCAGCTGTGGGATGCACAGCAGTCAGCATGGCTCCAGACACCTGTGACAACCTGCCAGGACCTTACTGAGTCACTCCCAGCCCGTCTAGCTGCTGTCCATCCTCCATAAAGTGGTTACTCTGGTCATAATAATGTGACATGACTGTGTACATAATAACCAACAATGACTATGCTGGCCTCCCTCTTGTGCCAAAGTGGTTATCCAGCTAGCCCAAACAATCGAGAATCCCCAGAAAAGACTCATAGACCGGACTGTGGCGTTGTCACAGTACTTTACTGAAGATGTCACGACTGTGAAACTGTAATACAAAACATCCACAAATACAGTTTCTTTAGATGGAGTTACACAAACAGAACAATCATCACAAAGAATGAGGTAAGTACAGAAAACGTTGATATGCACAAAAGAGAAAACACCTCAAATGAATCAAAACAACATCTGAGCTAAATGGCTGCATTATGTCTCATACATAGATGGATTATTTCGATGTGAAAGTGATTGTAACACACAATCCTCCTCATGAAACATAAAAACTTACAGATATGGTCTTCTGCGGCTTCACTACCAAAATAAAGTCTTTCCACAGCTCAACACGCGACGAAAAAGGTCTCCAGCACGAGCCATGTGCTCTCCTAACCCAAAACAGGAAGTGAAACTTAACTAAATAGGAGTTGAGACTGAATTTGCTCTTTCTTCCACAGGGGGGCAGTATAGCGTTAGACAGCTTGGCATTCAGAGGCCATGACAATGACCATTTGACCCAAGAATTGGGTGGGCGGTTGCAGGCTTCCCACAGATTTAACTCTAATCAGTACGTTACCTGATGTTCTGTGTAAGCTGCGTAAGATCTGACCACTGCAGTAAAGCCTGCAGCACTGAGCTAGCAGTGGCGAACATTTGCATTCCCACGCTGGATTTAATGTTCTCATACTCTCCTACCGTACATGATGAGTTTGGTTGTGTTGGTCAGATAAGCACGTGTGTGGATTCCATCAGCTAGGATTGGGCCACGGTGACAGTGAAGGTGACACTTTTCCTGATAAATGCTCCAAATGGGCACCTTCCATTTGGGTCTAGTTTTCAGAAACGAGAGGGGGCATTAGTACTCTTTAAGGAACTGCCTGTATTGAGGACTTTTTAGAAGAATCCTCCCTTTATTTTTATGAGTGTACGGTACGTACTGTGTATGTCAAAATGTTGCACCGAGCTGGCTGCAGATCCAGCACCATATTAAGCCCGTCAGGACTTACTCTCTATGAAATCCTACATTCCATGCAGGCTATTGTGGAGCTGAAGGAGACTGACACTGTATGCAGTTTGGCCAGCTATAAGAAGAAGTATCGCACTACCGTGGACATAGCTGCCACATCATCACGAGCTGTTCCCTTCGTCATGATCCCGCTGGACCCGGGCCAGCATGACATCGAGGTGAAGGTCAGGAACCCTGACGGAGGGTCAGACGGTGTGCGGAAAAAGCTGAACGTAGTGGTGAGCTACTTATTGTTGGTTTATTTGCTGGCACATCAAAACAGAATCCAAAATGAACAGGGAAAAAAAGGAAAAGCAGAAAGGATATTTGTACAAAGTTCCCCTAAGCTGCTGAATATTTAAAGGCAAGTAAAACATAGGCCAACTTCAAAAAGGAGAAAGCAGTAAATCATGCCGACATGCTAATTAATTTAATTCCAGTTTCAATTAACTAATTTAACCTAGGAAAGCAGCAGCCCACTTCCAGCCAGTTTTATCTCTGAGGATTTTTGCTCCCGCACCTGCCCTCTCTCACCTGCTCCCCATCCCAACTAATCATCCCTAGGTGTTTGTGGAGCATTATCCACCAGACTGCTAATCGTCCTAACGCGTTCTCAGTTCCCGTAAGAGTCCTTGTGTTTCATTTTTTGTGTCAGATTGAACATCTTCTGGACTTTTTGTTGTTTTTTGAGAAACTTCTGGGCGTTGTGATTTTTGGAATTTCTGTTTTGTTTTTTTTTGTCAACTTCTGGGCTTTGCACTTTTGGACCTTTTTGTGTTTTCATGTTTTTTGGCATTCTTGATGTCTTCTGTTTAATAAATCCTACCTAAATGGATCCCCTCTCTGTTTCTGAGCTCCCCTCATTACACCTGCAGAACATGACTTCCTCCCTTAATGATTTAGCATAATATTTCAAAGGTAAAACTGCACAGTTTGTAAGACAAAGCGCTCTCAGAAATTTATAAGGAGGTGAATGTGAAATATTGTCAGGATTAACACACATAAATCGACACACGCCAAGCTAAAAATCAGTTGAGACTTATTAGACAGATTGGTAATAAAGCACAACAGCATGGGCCCAGGCAAGCGTTATGGAGGGGACAAGGCAGGGAGAGTAACCAGAGAGGCAGGCAGGGGTCGAGAACCAGAGAGCGGGAGATACAGGCAGACAGATCCAAAGGAGTAAGACAAAAGTGTAAACCAGTAAACAAATGGGGAATACAAAACCAGAAGGGCAAAACAAACCAGCAATCAGATCAAAGGGGAGAACAGAGAGAGTGAGAGTCAGGACCAGAGAAGATAAACAGGGAAGAGAGAACGCTCAGTATACAAACTGGATTTAGCAATACTTCGTAGAGTGTATGTGTGTCTGAGGGGTTTATATGCTAGTGGTGAAATGAGATGCAAGTGCATCTGGTGATACAAGTAATATTGAGTTTTGTTCACGCTCATGTAGGCATGTGCCAAAATCAAAATTTAGTATCATGATAAAACCGCCTTCCTTTTATGGTGGTTTATAATATTATCACAATAAAAATAACAGAATAGTGGTAATGTTTATCAGTACGATTTGTTCTGTTGATTCTAAAAATTACAGTGCATTTATGCCTTTCAATAGGCTACAGGACAGTGAACTGTAACATTACTACATTACAGCTTAACCATGCACGGTGTAGGTTTCAAGTTCTCAGTTTTCACCAGAACTCAGGTTTATATTTAGGTGAGGCTAGTCATTCTCTAAGTTGGGAGATTAGGGAAATTTATTTGCCAGTTGTGTGTTGCACACAGAGGAACATGTCTTCTGTATTTAACCCATCTGTGAAGAAACACACACACACAAACACACACAGTGGGCACACTTGCCCAGAGCGGCACCATGGTAGCAGTTAGGTGTTAGGTGCTATGCTCAAGGGCACTTCAGTCGTTCCTGTAGGTTCAGGGAATCAAACCACCCTCCGGTTTCAAGGCTGGTTCCCTAACCTCCAGCCCACAAGTGTTTCAGTGTAGTTCCTTCTCTAAAACTGGATCCACTATAACCTTACCATAAACATCCATCACTGTGTTGACTATACTGATGACAGAGATGTTATGTGCAAGGCAGAGAGAACATGCACACCTTTTGCCATATTCTTTTGAATAAACGCAAATCTACATAAAGTTTGACTTATTTAAACACAAACCTGTCGTCGGGCACAGGCCAGGGTGCACAGCTCTAGTTAGCGAGAGCTTTGTTGTACAGGTAACAGTATCGTTAGAACAATGGAACTGTTACAACAGCGTTATGGTGTTCAAATGGGATTGCAAGCTGACTTCAAGTGTGCCGAATAACAGACTTATTCAGGATACGATGTAATCATTTTTAACAATAAGAACATTTCCCTGTTGCAACTGCATTGATTCATGTTCTCTTTTTTTGTGGTGACTGAGACAGAGCCAGGGTGTTCTGAAGTCTACTGGAGAGCGTACTCTGATTCTAGAGCCTTTAAAACATGGTGAGTGAATGAAAGACCTCAACCTGCAGTAACAAATGCAACAGGTGTGGAGATGGCTGTAAATGCCTACAGGAAGTGATTGAGGACTCGGTACCCTCTTATTTAATACACACATACCTCTAACTATTAGCCGGTAATGACATAAAAATATTCAAAAAAGTCTTTTATAGTTATGAAATCCACCCTCTTTTTATCCCCACCTTATTTCCTGTTCCAAAGGGTGTCTAGACCTTTTTTATAGTTGATTTTCAGTACATTTCATTAAGCAAATAAATACTAATCAAACATTAACATGTGTATTTGCAAAATTACTGTCACTTGGAAAACCAGCACAACATGTCATTAGACTGGGGTGTGCAAACTTTTGCATACACATGTGCATGCTGTGTGTAAATGTTCTTTTTGCATTTAACAGGTGGATCGCAAAGAGAAGTTTTCAATAGGCCCCTCCTGGAGAATCAGATGCTAGGCACAGAAGCCTACACGTACATAGCTGTAAGAGGTAATACACCTGCTGAGTTAGTATAATAAAAATAACAGTAGTAATTCTCTAAAGCCAAGGGGGTTTAACACTGATAGAAAAACACACAGTCAGCAAGAAACATGCAGAGCTGCACAGTGTAGATTTTGTATTTGTAGATTGTTTTTGCACCCTGATACTGATTTGCATAACTTTCTTTACAGTAGATTGGAAAAATCGTTAGAGCATTCGAGAAAAGCTCCAAAGACAAACTTGGCAGTTTAAGATGGCTTCCACAAATTTATTCAGACACAATTATCTGTAGTTGTCTGCATAAGTATATTTTGGAAATAGCAGAAAAAGGAGCATGTCTTTCTTAAAATGAAACATTTCATTGTCGCATTCTGTTTATTTATTATTCAGAGCTTAAAGTTTAATATTTTTACTGCTTACTTCAAATATCTCATCACATTTTACAGTGTTGTACTGAGATTTCAGACAGGTGAAAATCAGAGCTTTTACTTCTTTCTACATGGTTTAACTGAACTAAAGTGCTGACTCACTGGTGCCTTCTGAAACACTGACATGGTTGGAAGGCCAGATGCTGCCTCATTGGTGCCCTGTGGCTTAAGTGCACTCTTTGTCGCATTGGGCAGTGCATTGGCATCGCACGGTTGCAGCCACGAGTGGGGCAAAGAAAGTCCTCTGCCAATGGCCAGCATTCCCTGAGGCCACTTCTCTTTCGTTGCAAACCTGACCCGTTATTCAGAGAGCGAAGACTAGGTGCAGGGTCAGGTGTGAGCAAAAAAAGAGGCGGGCAATTCAGGCCTGTTTTTGTGAGTGATAGGGCGGAAGGCTACGTAGAACCAAAACCGCATGGCAGGAAACAGGAACAGCCACAGTACTAGGGACCACCACATCAGTCTCAGGTAAGAAAGCATCAGGACATTAGGAAAGAAATCAGGACTGATTGAAAAGTGAGGGATGCCGTTCTGGTGTTTACACCCTAGCTGAAGGGTGTAGCTCACTCTCATCCCGACTCGTCCTCATCAGGTTATACATAGCAGGGTTTGGCAAGCTACGGAATGCTTAGCGTCCCTGTAGTTGTGAGCCTCAGTAAAGCAGTTTGACTTTGTCCAGTCAAGTCAAATTATTTATGTAGCACCGTATACAACAGATGTTGTCACAAAGCAGCTTTACAGATAATCCGGGTCCAAGCCCCAAACGAGCAAGGCAAAGGAGACAGTGGCAAGGGAAAAACTTCCTCAGAGGAACCAAGACTCAACAGGGGAACCCATCCTCTTCAGGTCAACACTGGATAGCAAGACAAACACAAAAGCTTCCTTCGTTTAAAACAATGATGAACATATGACCAGTTCTGTTTAGCTCCTAGCCAGCCAAGCAGGTGAAGTGGAGAGTCAGGGAGTTGAGTGAGTCACCCAGATTGGGAAGCTAAATGTGGGATCAACATGTAAAAAACAAGATACAGCACTTATTTATCACAAGACAGTCCAGCCTCAGTCCCTCCCCCAGTTGTCTGGGAGAGTCGATTTTTTAGTTATCAAAGTTTTATACAAACACGCTTCCAAGAAGTTGGTGTAAATGCAACAATGTGTAAATTATGCAATCCCTGTATGTCATTAAAACAAGACAAAGACATCATTTTAAATGTTACTGTTCTTTGAAAAAGATATGCCCATTTCAAATTTGAAGCAGTCTCGAGACAGGAGAAACAAAAGTTGGCACAGGTGCAACGAAGGACTGGTGAAGTTATGTAATGCTTAACAAACAGCTGGTGGAACGTCTCATAGCTAATAAGGTTAACTGGCAACAGGTCAGTAACATGAATGGGTATCAAAAGTGTCCTTCAGAAGTGAAGATGGAGAGGGGTCAACACTGTGAAAGACTGTGCCTGCACATAGTGCAACAGTTCAAGAAGAATGTTTCTCAACACATGACAATAGAATAAATTATCATTAAACTATTGAGAGGATCCAGAGGACCTTTGTATGCAAGGGACTAGGCCCAAAACCAGCATTGGATGGCCGTGAGCTTCAGACCTTCAGCACTGCTTTAAAAACAGACCATCGAATGTGGATACAGTTTGTCGCGGTGAAGTTAAAATTCATCCGTGCAAAGAAGAAACCAGATATACGCAGAACCAGAAACGCTGCCTCTTTCTCTGGACCCAACCTGAAGTGAGGTGGAAGTGTTTGGAAAACTCTTTTTGGAAATCATTGACGCAGTGTCCTCCAAGCTGAAGTAGAGAGGGGCCTTGATATCAGCACACAGTTCAAAAAAGCCAGCATCCGTGATGGTAGGGGACATAGTGCACATGGCCTGGGTAATCTGCACATCATTGAGGCTCCAGTAATGCTGAACGGTGGTACATATGCGTTTTGGAGCAACATGCGCTCGATCCAGACGACGTCTTTTTCAGGGAAGGTCTTGCTCATTTCAGCAGGGCAGTGAAACGCATTCTGCCAGTGTTACAGCATCATGGCTCTGTGGTAAAAGAGTTCCGGTGCTAAACTGACCTCCCTGCAGTCCAGACTGGTCAACCACTGGAAACATTTAAAGCAAGACAAAGGAGCTGAAATCTGTCATCAAGCAAGAATCAAACATTTCACTTACAGCAGTCGTCTCCTCAGGTCCCAAACACTTACGAAGTGCTGTTTAAGGAAGAGGTGATGAACATAACAGTAGTGAACATGAGCCTGTCCCAACATTTTTTAAGTGGGTTGCTGGCATCACATTTAAAACAGGCACATATTTTTTTTAAAAACACAATATAATTTCTGTTTTCAGTATATTCTATTAAATATATGGTTTAAATGATTTGCACATCATTGCATTCTGTGTTCGTATATCTTACACTCAGTATGCCAACTTTTTGGACTGACCCTCACACAGTCAGTCTCAGCTGTTCTTCAGGATATGAGGACTTTGAATTGGCAGCTCCAGTTCTCAACTACCACAGGTAATGAAGATCCATCATGATATGGCACACACTTCTATCACAGCTTGCGTGCATGTGTGTGTGTGTGTGTGTGTGCGTGTGTGCAGGTAAACCGATATCACGGCTGGTAAATGAGGCCATCAGCGGAAGGGGTCTTGACAGTCTGATTGAGGCACCGTCGGGATGTGGAGAACAAAACTTGATGGCCATGGTTCTGCCTTTGATTGCAACACATTACCTGGACAAAACCAAGCAGTGGGAAGATATCGGAGTGGACAAACGCACTGAGGCGCTCGGACACATTACTACAGGTCAGAGAAATATTAATCCTTACTGCGTCATATGCTGTATCCTAGACTGAGACTTTGATCCAGATTAAATACACAGTAGAGTCACTTTATGACCACTTCCTATGGCGGCGGAGAGGGAAAGAAAAAAGAACCCCTTTCTGTTATACCCCTTTCCTGGTCTTTTGGTTCGTTTTTAAATATTGTCTTTTGTTTGAGCTTCCCGCCCTTTTTTCCCTCTCCTGCATAAAACCCCTCGCCCCTGTCTCGCTTCACGTGTACTGGCACATAGCGCAGCGGTAACATGTGGGGCCATCACTACGGAGGTCGGGGGTTCGATCCTCGCCTCAGCCCAGTTCTCAAACACATTTCCCCACACAGTTCACTCCCCACACACGTCGCTGCAAACGGGTTCCCTGCCCTGTACTTGGGTCCACCCCCTCAACCACACGTGACAAATATCATATGAATTTGACCTTCTAAATGTAGGTATTGCGGTATGAACTGCCTTGTGTTACAGTTTCTCTTTAGACTCAATGAGATTTCTAACAGCCATCAGTTAAGCCTGTCCAACCTGACCACAGTAGCTGTGAGGTACCTGGAGCACAAAACGTGGGACGAGATGAAGAGTGTTATAGAGTGGTTTCACAGACGTGTGTTTAAACTGCTCTGAGGTGTTTTCTGTCTCGTCTCAGGCTATACCACAGAGCTCACGTATCACAATCAAGACGGATCTTTTGCAGTTTATCCATCTAGGAAAGGCAGCACATGGTAAGTTCCTTCCTTCTGTTTTAGTGGAGGTTTTTTTTATAATCTCTCTCTCTCTCGCTCTCTCTCTCTCTCTCTGCTCTCTCTCGGTCTGTCTCTGTCTGTCTCTCTCTCTCTCTCTTTGTCTCTTTCTCTCTCTCACACACATTATATATATCTATCTATCTACATATTAATTTTGTGAATTCATTTGTATTTGTACTTTTTTTGTACTTTTAGTAATTAAATGTCATTTTAAATAGGTCATTCCACAAAACAGGTACGGGTTGTGTTTGCAACATTTGATGAGATGCATAATAATAATAATAATAATAATAATAATATACAACGTAATATTGTTGGTAAAGTGCTTTACATACAGTTGTCATCAGTCATAGAGATGAAGAAGTAGTTTTACTTCAGTGCTGAGTTAAAGAGCGACAGTTTTAAATGTTTATTAAAAGTGAGCACCTTTTTTTTTTAGGCTCATGACCAAGGTGTTTCATTACAATTTCAGTTTTCATGGAGTTAAAGCTTCATAACTGCTATTGGTCATTAAGTACAGAGAAAAAGAGACATGTACAGTAAAGAGACCTGAAATACGCTTTTAATTAAATTATTAAAAGTCGCATATTTTTATTTTAGATTTGAGTGTATGTGTGTGTGTGTGTGTGTGTGTGTGTGTGTGTGTTTTATGGACGATTAGGGTGTCTTGATACATGTTGAAAATTGGAAAGTGGAATTGGGAATCACCCAATTATAATTTAAAAGTTGATTTCAAATATGACTGGAGAAGAGATTTACATAGCAGTGGAGTGCATACAGCTGAAATGTTTAAAAACAACCTTGGAATTGAATTTCACCCGAAACATAAGCACATACTTTATTGAATGTTGTTAGTTCTGCAGTTACGCTTTTATTTCTTTTATCTCTCTCCATCTTTCCTTTTGGTGAAGGTGACTCCATATTTCTCACTGTGTATGTTCCCCTCCAGGCTAACTGCTTACGTGGTCAAAATGTTCAGTATGGCATCCAACCTGATCAGAATAGACCCAAAGGTTATCTGTAGTGCCATCAAGTGGTTGACTCTGAATGCACAGATGCCCGATGGAGTTTTCAGGGAGGTGACACAAATTTACTCCAGTGCAATGGGGGTAAGCCATGACAAAAGACAGAAGTGTTTCTATGACGTTTTGAAACAATATCAAGGTATCCATACTAGTATAATGTGTTGGACACAATTTTTTTTTCCCCTGACTAAATTAATTTGAACAAAACAAACAAAGCAAAACAAAAACCATATAGCTCTGCCGTCTTAATTTTGAGATAATTTGCATTTTATGCACATACCCATCTTTTGGGTGCTACTCAAATTTCAAAAACGCTGAAACATGTGGTTCAGTATTTTTCACAACATTTTTAAACTTTAAATTTGCTTCTGATCATCACAAAATTCAAAACAAAATATTTGAACTCTGAAAGTCAATAATTATGAGAATAACTAAAGTTACTTAACTAAAGCTTTAGTGACTCCTTTGGCAGCAACTAAAGTGTAGATTGTCTGGCTGACACCAGATTCGGGGGGTTTGGTATGGGTGCATGGTTTTGGACTGGAATGTCAAACAAGCTCAATATAGGTCTGATGGTAATATATGCAGTGTCCATACAAAATAATTCTATTTATGACAGAATTGTGCTGTTATTTTGTGCAATGTTGTAAAATGTATCCATAAAGATGAACCAAGCTCCAGTTGCATTCATTTATTATCACTCACGGCTGTAGCTTATTCTGAATGCATTCACAGCAAGTAAATGGATCATTCTACCGAGTGGGTTCAAAGTCAGAATTGAAAATGCAATTTAGACATAGACTGAAATGCTTTTGACCCAATACCTTAATTATATTTATTTTATTAAAAGAAAGTTCCGTGTTTTTCACCAAATTGTTTAATTCTGTGGTGTAGAGTAACACACTTTTGTGTGTATAGTGCATTGCAGGGTTTGACCAGAGATTTTCTTTCGTATCGTGTCTTCATACAGGGCAAAGCTACACAACTATCAATGACTGCTTTTGTACTCATCGCATTACAGGAGGGGAGTCAACATTGTCTCGACAAAGTCAGCGTAAGTACAAATATAAGGGTGTGAACGGGTAATGGAATACTCCCAGGTGCCAGTATTTCTACACTGCAGCCTTTATTTAGGAGCTCATTACACCACATCACCTGTAATCAGGAAGACAGGCTGGTATTGAGAAATATTGCTCTCTACCTTATAGTCTTTTAAATAAAGCTACCAAAACTGGCTTCTCTGGAGCGATAGGTTCTAGTGAATGTAAGAAATCATGTTTTTTAATGTTGTTAATGTTTCTTGTTTTTGTAATAAAGCCGCACATGTGGCGTAAGCGAGGATGGGCCTTATGGCTGTACCTGACTGACTATGTAAGGCTGTCCTGTAGCGCACGCTTGCCATTCTGACTCGTGCTGTTGTGTTGGTAACATCCTTTGCAAGACAAGTATACCTCAGAGAAGAGTTCAAAGCAGTTTGCGAGGCGTCACATTGTAGGGGATATTACAATAGCACGCTGTTGATGGCAGTGGATAGAAGAAGGCACACACCAGCAGCATGGGGGATCACGACGCAGGACTACATGGATGCAGACCTTTACGACGACTAACCTTAACACCACGTCAACGTTGCCAAAGACTGCAGTGGTGTCGTGCCAGACTGTCATGGAGTGAATCAGAATGGCAGCGGGTCATCTTCAGTGACGAGTCCCGCTTTTGTCTTGGTGGAGATGACCAACGAATCCGTGAGGAAATCTGCAGGAACTCTGTGAAAATATTCAAGCTGCATGGGATGGAATATTACATATGTATATAATTTTTAAGGCACAGGGAAAAAAAGGACAGCCTGCTCAATGCTATGGTGTTGGTTATGTAAAAATGAATTCTGAAGCATTTCAGTAGAGAAAACCACACAGAAAAGCTATCTCAAAAACGTTTACTTGAAACGATGGTCAGCTTCCATTTATTGACTCTTAACTGTAATTCAAATTTGCTCAATTTCAGAATCTTCAGCAAAACATGGACAGGGCAGCCGCATACATTGTGTCAGATATCGCTTCTGAAAGCGATCCTTATGCTGTGGCCATGGCATCCTATGCTCTAGCAAAGGCTGGCCAACTTGATCTTGATGTTTTGTTAAGATTTGCCTCACCCGGTAAGTGGACAGACTCATCACAGTTCTGAACAAGCATTAAGTAGGTGTAGTAGGCACAATTACAGCATGACATGTTTCAGTCAGAGGAGATTTGAGTTCAGACAGACTTCACCCTTTACGAATCAGATATCCGTAATGCACTATAAGTGCATTCGTAAAGGTCTATAAAGCGTTCACAATGTTTTACAATGCTTGACATAAGCCTTTGTAACTGTTCATACATATTCATAATCACATAGCATAACATCGCATTATAAGGCTTCATAGCACAAAAAGATATACTATGTTAAATGTGGTCTTAACATTATTCTTAAGATCCGTATCATAAAGCTTAATGCATCTATTCACATAACACATTAATTCATAGACCTGATCAATAACATCACTTTACTTAAAGTCTGTAAAGAAGGCTTATAAGTGTTCATGAGATGTCATGTGCACCTACAAGATCATTTTCATTTTGAAGATACTGAGGAACATTAGAGAGTGGAGACCTCGCTGTGGATCCATATAAAGCATTATGCAAATGAATACAACATTAGTTTCACTGATAATGTTAACAACAAAAAATATATTCATTATAATGCGTTATGTCACTTTATGTGCTACGAAGCCTTAAGCTGTTGGGTTATACCTGTTTATGTGTGTGATTTACGAAGGCTTATTTGTAGTATTATAAAGCATCATAAGGACTTTGTAGATCTTTATGAATGTACTTATAATGCTTTATAGATACCTGATTCTACAACGTCATCCTTCCCAGGAGTGACCATTCAAAAATCATTCAAAGAGCAGAGGGTTGTCTCCAGGAGATCACAAAGAACCCAAACGTAATGTCAAAGAATCCATCATCCCTACTGTGAAATATGGAGGTGGCAGTTTCATGGCTTATAGTCTTTCTTTGCTGCAGTTGGACAAATTGCCATCATTCGATTGTATTATGAGTTTTGGATTGTATTCCACAGAAGACTGGCATGCCAACTGTCTGTGAACTGAAGCTAAAAGGTTGAAGCAGAAGAAATGCCAACCGTAATGCCATCGAAAGCCTACCAACATCACTGAGTCGAAGCAGTTCCTTAATGTGTGTTAACGTGGAAGTGTGTGTTTATCACAGATGGCACTCACTGGCCAGTCAAGGGAAATCATTTGTTCACCCTGGAGGCCACTGGTTATGCTGTGCTGGCGCTTCTAACCAAAAAGGAATTGGAGAAAGCAGCACCGGTTGTGAGATGGCTAAAGACAAATCAAAGGCACACCGGTGGCTACCGCTCCACTCAGGTGAGGTACATTTGGTATGTATGCCAGTATTTGGTGGTGGACAAAGTACAGACATGAAGTGTGGTTTGTATACTTGAGTTAAAATACAAAGGTTCTTGCTTTTAAATGTACCTGAGAATCAAAAGTAAAAGTTTTGTGAGTTATTAGCTGTGTTACATTACATTACAGTTTTTATTAAGGAGACTTTTGTTGCTCCTAACGTGACATAGTCAGTACTAAGGTCAGTGTTTAAAGGCTGATTTATACCCCCAAACATGCATGGAAACATCTGCTTAGAAAGATAACAACAACAACAACAATAATAATAACAATAATAATAACAAAAATGATGATGATAATAATAATAATAACAAAAACAATAATAATAACAGTAATAACAAAATTGATAACAATAACAATAATAACAAAAATGATAATAAAAATAACAATAATAAAAATGATGATGATGATGATTATAATTATAATAATAATAATAATAATAACAATAACAAAACGATAATAATAATAACAATAATAACAAAAATGATAATAATAACAATAATAATAACAAAAACGCTGATAATAATAATGATTAATAATACTAACAACAATAATAATAATAATATATGGAAACACGCCTTTCAAAATCTAATTACAGGCTAAAAGAACAGAATAAAAGCAAAAGACACGTATACAATATAGAATAAAGATAAAACAAGAATGCATATAAAAACCATATATGAAAGACACAACTGTAGACTTTATATATAGATCACTATGGAAGAAGGCCAGATATAAAAAGGCTGAAATGTGAGTATTAACATTTTTAATGTCTTTGTTTAAAGAAACCCAGTGAAGGTTGCAGAGCATAGGTGGTATGTGTTTATACTGATATCTAAGAAGATATCCTTTTATTATCCCACATGGAGAAATTAGCATTGTTACAGTAGAATATACAGTAAACAGATACACACAGTAAGAAGTAGACAAAATTCAAGTTATACAAAATACAGAATATAAAATATAAGAACTTACACAAAATAAATACATCTCTATTAGTTATTTATATTAGTTATCATTAAATCTCTGTATGTCGCACAATAAAATAAAATATTGGAGCCAACAGTTTTTATTTCAAATAGACAGGATATGAGAATGGAAGGTAAAGCAATATCTGTAGCAAATGTAGGAGTATAGAGCTGGGTGGTGTTTGCTAACAAATCACTATTGTTACGCTTCATAAGACATCCCAGTGGAAGAAGATAAAATAATAGAAAGGGGGGGGCCTAATACTGACCCCGGGGGAACACCATGTAAAACAGGGCCAGTGGTAGATTTTAGGAGTTATGGATATAAAGTCAGGTAGGTGAAGTATATGAAGTAAACCAGTTTGTAGGTCAAGTTGTTGGTGCTCAGAGGACAGTTTATAATTGACCATATTTAAAGCTGCGCTACGATCAAATAGGATGAAGATCAGAGGGATCATTTGAAGGGCTATTTCAGTAATGTGAAAGGTTTGGATTCCTTTGAGCTTTGAGATGGGAAGCAGCTGTGAACCCTTTAGATAAAAAAGGAAGATTTAAAATGGGCTGGTAATTACTAAATGGATCAGTATTGGGCGTGTTAGGAACAGGTGTAATTCCTGCACTTTTAAGAGACTGAAGAACCTGGCCAGAGGACAGCAGTGAGCTCATGATGTCAGAAGCAAAGTCGGGGAGAAGGTTCAATTTGAGACATTAACACATTGAATTTAATTCACAGTAGTGACAGTAGATATTTCTGTTGACCTGTTAGAATGTTCCTTGGTGTTCTCTAATAATGTGATGCAGAATATTCATTCTCCTGTACATCCTCAGGCTACTGCTGTGGTATTTGAGGCTATAGCGAGGTACATGATGGAGAGACCACCACCTACTGTAGGAAGTATGAACGTCACCGTCACCTCCACTGAAAGAGGAAGCATTTTTAAAGGCTTGTTCACCAGAAACACCAGAGGCTTACAGCGTTCTGACAGGGTAAGGAGACGGCTAACAGTGCTTTATCTTTTAGCGTTAGAAATGATCAAACTGACTTTTTTTTACCCTGGCCATATTAAGCACAGTTTTTCATATCATATCAGTTGAAAGACAAAATTCTTGTTTTCCTGTAAATGTCTATGAAGATGTGATGTCTTTTACTTTGCTTCTTTCGGGATTAACTAAATATCAACCAATATTATATAATGTGACACCTCATCCTACGTTAACTCCTGTCTAAAATTCTACGTTAACTTGCATAAAAGTTTTAGAGGTACCATTTGGGAGACGCTTTATTGTGACAGTAAAATAAGACATGGAGGTTATGAAAGAGAGGCAGGCTTGAGTAGTTGCATAAGCAAGGACAGGCCCTTAACATCACGTCAACGTCGCCACAGACTGTAATGGTGTCATGCCAGACTGTCATGGAGTGACTCAGAATGGCAGTGGGTCATTTCAGTGACAAGTCCCGCTTTTGTCTTGGTGGAGACGACCAACGGATCTGTGTGCGGAGGCACCGTGGTCAGCACCAAGATGAACGGTCTATTGTCATGTCACACGTCCAAAAGGCCTGGTGTCACTCCACCTACACCCCTACCAAAACACCCCTACCAACGCCATATTGGTAGGGGTATTGGTATTGGTCTGCTTAATGTAAATGAAATAAAGCCCTACGACTTGTGTGATGTGTGCATACATACAGTATGTGTACAGTATATCTCAGGGTGAACAATATTAGATTGACTAAATCCACTAAGCTTTGATCACATTTAAAATAATATATTTTGTCATTTAATGCTCTGTTCCATTTAACAGTTCCAAGCAAAAGGAGATTTAATAGTGGTGGCTGGAGGGGAAGGAGAAGGCTCCATATCAGTAAGTTGAATGCTTAAATGCTCATTCTTTATAGAACAGTATAATAATAGCTAAAATGTTTGTGCTTCTTTTGCTCAATTTTTTAATTATTATTATTACAACGTTGCAGTCAATTTAGTTTTTTGACAGTACATCATTGTAAACCAGCAGTCAATACTGATACTGTGTGCTGATAGGTTAACTAAGCTCCCTGATACTGCAGTGAACCACAGTCAATCTATTGAACAAGCCAAATATCATAATCAATCATGCACGTAATGGAAATATACTCAGCAGTTCACCATTTCCTTTGTATCCTCCAGGTCGTCACGCTGTATTACGCCAAGCCTGATGATAACTCCACAGAGTGCAAGAACTTCGATCTGGATGTGAAATTTATCAGAAACAGAACAAGTATGTTTACACAAAATATATATATATATATATATATATATATATATATATATATATATAAAAGAATCCGATTTTATTTGTGTACAGGTAGGGAGACGTTTGCTTTTAAACAGATATAGTGACTAAGTATGGGAAGTTTTTCCCTGGAAGTTTTCCCTGGGTTAACCTTGCAGACAGTGTTCCACTCCGCACTGACAGCTTCACGCAGCTAAAAAAAACCATTCACAAATTTATTTGTTCATTAGTTGTCAGAAACGGTCGACTCTGGACTGACGTCTAGTGGAGGTATTTCCTAAAATATAAAGGTTGCAATGCAAGTATGTTGGCAGGACTGTGTTTGTGTGTGTACTATAAACACGTGTAGACGGTAGTAGGTGTGTTTGCAGGTATGCGGCATGTGCCCTCCTCAGAGGAAACTGACATACAGTGACCTCAGACGTTTGTGTGTGTGTATTTTGTACGTTGTTTTGATTTGATCATGTCAGCAGAGAACAAGGACCATCACCCAGTTGTGTTTCTGGCGTCTTTTTGTTGACGTTCTTGTTCCTGCTGTTATGCTGTGCAGTCGCTAAGTAAACTGTTCTAATGCAAGCTAGCAAGGTGGTATATGTCAGTAGTGTGGCAGTGAAGTAAACAACTCAAAGTGAGTTATACTGAGTCTATGAAATAACAGTGAGTGTTGCTGTTGATAACTCCAACAGCTAAACGTGCCAACTGCATTTTGATGCTTCATCTGCTTTTTTGCAGTTTCCTATGAGCGTGCACTGGCGAGTTACACGCTCTCCATAGAGACCAAGTAAGTAAAATATAGATTTACTTCACGTGCAAAGGCATCCAGTAATGTTAGTAGGGTAAAGGTTCTTTCATGGGCCAGCTACTGCTTTGTCATCATTAAAAGATGAGAACTACACTGAGCTCCAAAACAGTTTGGGCAGCCAATATAATAATAATTATCTTGTACTATATAACCATTTAGGGTTATGAACAAAACTGTGGGGGTAACCTTTCTGTTGTTCCTACTGCCAAACATTAAAATTTATTCAAATTAAATTTTTTGTATTACACAAGATCACAGATCAAAAAGAGAATGAGCATGAGGAAAAGCCACAAAATCAGTCAAACCACATTTAGAACAAGCATGATTTTATTTAGGAATGTCTAGTAAAGAGCTCCTCTTAGAGGGAAACGTTGAATGAAGGGTGGGCAATAAGTATGGCAATAAGTATGTCATCACAGTGTGTTTCTTGGAGCATAGAGCCAATAACACTGTTGATTTTGAAAGACTTTAGTCCTCACTGCATCCTTCCAGGTCACCTCTGTACGGTTTTACGCTCCCTAATTCTATTTTAGGTTTCTAAGCAGTGACAAAGAAGCCAGGATGACAATTCTGGACATCAGCCTGCTGACAGGATTCGTACCAGACACAAGGGATCTCCAAAAGGTATGAGATGGGTCCCCCACATCAGGGAATAGAACAAGTGAATGTTTTATTACCCAGTTAAAAATGAAGTATATATTAATGTACTAGAAATGTACTTTAATACCAGCAGGTAGATTCCAAGCACATCATTGCTTTGTGTGCTAAATACAAGCTCAAAATGTAATAATTACAAGTGTAATAATTACATGTACTTTTTTACCTCAGTAGTACTTTAGTGGACTAATAAAAGTATACCAAGTATAGATATGAATATATTTTAATGTACTAGAAATGTACTTTAATATGTACTTATGTATCTAAATGAATCTAAGAGGTGTCTCTGAATAGTACTGTAAGTACAATTAGTTCTATTTAAGTATGTGTTTGATAGCACTAATTATTATATTTAGCATAAAATACATAGTTAGTATATGAAAATAGCACACTTTCAGTACATTCATTATAAGTTGAAGGAAGTATACTAAGTAAACTTAAGTATACTTCAGTGTACGTTTTTTTCTCCTGGGTGTGAATGATTGAGAGATTGTCCTGAAATTTTCATTCATTGACTTTCTTCATGTAATATTAACGGTAGAATGTTTTGTCCTTATTCTTTCAGCTGATGGGAACGGACAAGTACATCGAAAGGTTTGAGATGAACAAACAACTTTCAGAACGTGGGTCTCTTCTCATCTACCTGAATAAGGTAATAGAGATTAATAACAAGACGTGGGAACAAATCACTGACATGTAACAAGTAAGTCTCAAGTCTCAATTCAAGTCCTGAGTCAATATACACAGGCCTCAGTTCAAGTCCTGAGTCAGTATACACAGGCCTGAATTCAAGTCTTGGGTCAGTATACACAGGCCTCAGTTCAAGTCCTGAGTCAGTATACACATGCCTCAGTTCAAGTCCTGAGTCAGTATACACAGACCTGAATTCAAGTCCTGAGTCATCAGTTTAGTCAGTATACACTGGCCTCAGTTCAAGTCCTGAGTCCGTATACACAGCCTTCAGTTCAAGTCCTGAGTCCGTATACACAGGCTTCAGTTCAAGTCCTGAGTCTGTATACACAGCCTTCAGTTCAAGTCCTGAGTCCGTATACACGGGCTTCAGTTCAAGTCCTGAGTCTGTATACACAGCCTTCAGTTCAAGTCCTGAGTCCGTATACACGGGCTTCAGTTCAGGTCCTGAGTCAGTATACACAGGCCTCAGTTCAAGTCCTGAGTCAGTATACACAGGCCTCAGTTCAAGTCCTGAGTCAGTATACACAGGCCTCAGTTCGAGTCCTGAGTCAGTATACACAGGCCTCAGTTCAGGTCCTGAGTCAGTATACACAGGCCTCAGTTCAAGTCCTGAGTCAGTATACCCAGGCCTCAGTTCAAGTCCTGAGTCAGTATACACAGGCTTCAGTTCAAGTCCTGAGTCAGTATACACAGACCTCAGTTCAAGTCCTGAGTCAGTATACACAGGCCTCAGTTCAAGTCCTGAGTCAGTATACACAGACCTCCGTTCAAGTCCTGAGTCAGTATACACAGGCCTCAGTTCAGGTCCTGAGTCAGTATACACAGGCCTCAGTTCAAGTCCTGAGTCAGTATACACAGGCCTCAGATCGTGTTTAAAACCAAGTCATCTGTGATTTTCAGCTACTACAGAACAGTACGCCAACCAGAAATATCCAGCCGAAAGACCTGACCTGAACACTGGTGACGGATTAGAACCATTCAAATTTAAAGTTACTAAAACGAATATGTAAACGTTATTGTCAAAGCATGTGAAGGAAACAGTTTTATTCATTTAGTTGTGCTGTCAAATATTAAAGGTATTTTTAAAAAATTTAATTTGATTTTAAATTTGGAGCAACTCTGTATTAACTCTGTATTACTTTTGACTCCAAAATGTTTTAATTTTTAAAAGAAAAGTTGATTTATAGTCACACTGTTTTGACCAAATTGTGTAAGAAACATATATTGCAGGTACCAAAATGTGAATGTAAAGTCTATTAGTTTCTTCCAACTGCCAAAGGTAGTAAACTGTATTGCTGTAGTTAACTGTGAGCCAGTGTTTTCTTAAATAAGAAAATAATAAAACTTAAAAATAATAATAAAAATAATATTTTTTAATATCTCAATGTATATTATTTCTTGTAATAAGGCACTTTACACTCTCTCTCTCTCTCTCTCCCCCTCTCCCCCTCTCCCTATAGGTCTCGAATGTTGTTAAAGAGAGAATTGTGTTCAGAATGCACAAGATGTTACAGGTTGCTCTCCCTCAACCAGCAGGAATCACAGTATATGAGTACTATGCTCCTGGTATGAAATCGCAGTGTCACATAAGAAAGCCCATACAGTCCATATCATATGGAAACCAAGCTGATTAAATAGCTTTATTAGATATATCCCTTCACACTGCAGTTACTAAGCTAAACAACACAGGGCATCCAATCAGAGGTCAATCAAATCATGTCAATCAAAGCTCATTTACATATCTCAGTGTTAAACTCACACTAACAAAAACAGTTTAACTATGAGGTACATGAACTCTCAGAAATGTGATACATAAACCTCAGGAAAAACAGTAAAATATAAACCCCTTAAATCTGCCACCTGTCCCACACAAACCCAGCGAACACGCTCATCACGCGTTTGTATTTCAGAGAACCGCTGTGTGAAGTTTTACGACGTAACCGAGCGAACGAGTGGAATGCTTCCCATCCTCTGCCCTACAGAAGTGTGCAACTGTGCCGAAGGTAGGTCACAGCATATTTTCAGAGTGTTTGAGGAAGAGATGGGATACGGCCAGTGTCGGAAAACAAAACCTTGCATCTCCAAGAAGGAGAAGAAAACACATGGTTCACTTGTAATGAAAGCAAATGCATGTGAAAAGATGGTTCTCCAAAACATTTTGGACTGCTCCTATTGGTCCATTCATCATGGAATGCTAAGGGTAACTAAAGTTTTCTCGTTTTTGTGCGATAGCAAGTATATGGTTTTTACCAAGTTACCGCCAGTCACTATAGATTCAGTTATACACCATCAAGAGTACTGTCAGGGTCGGTTTAGGTTACATACAGTGTAAACGTAAATATTCCCTCAAAGGCATCTTAAATGTACATTACATTCATGTTCTCCAAACGGAAAGTGTGTTTGTTATATACTTTTTTGGAAATAAAACTAAAAAGCTTGAGTCGTAGAATCAATGTTAAAAGTATAGCTGCAGTGGAATACAACTGTAGTAGGTCTGTCTTTGTTCCCTGAACAAAAAGAAATTTGCATGGTATTTTTTTTTTCTCTTAATATCTGGTTAAGCATTTAACCAGTAAGAGCCCACAGTAACGTATGCATCACAAGCCCTTAACACGCCTGGAACGTTTCTTATACAGCTTTATCCTCCACTTATATGACCTATACTGAACATCCTGGATGCAGGATTTGTGTATTTGTGAACATGTGACCTCATTTACAGAATGGCGATGTGATTGGTCAGTGCATGAGACAAAACCAGCTGATTCTAAAAGCTTGTGTTTTGCATCTATAAGGTCTATTATAAACCTATGTATCCATTCTAATGCTGTAATAACATGTTCTACATTACATAGAACCCATTTCTAGAACACAGCGATTAAAATACAAGTTTCCGGATGGTTGTTGAGACACGTGTTCCATCGGTATTCTGACCTATTAATACTCACAGAAGACCCCATGTGACCGCATTGTCACAGCAAGACTGATCTTTTATAACCCTATAACTGACCCCTCATCATTGTCCTTTAAGGGGAAATGGGCCTGGGCCTGCTGTTAATTGCACCAGTTCTGTCCAGTAAGGATTACACCAGTCTCTTCAGTGGCAGTTCATTTTAGCCCACTTTTTCATTAGCTGTGTCATTCAGGTCTGAGCAGACTGATTAATGAGCTGTTTGTTTTAATCCAAACATCCCAAAAAATCGGATTCAATCAAAAGGCTAGGAATCTTTTTAATATCGCTTGATGTAAGCATAGTGTGTACAAACGTATGTCTGAGAAAGAGAGAGAATTAGAACATGAGAGTAAAGCTATAAAAAAAATCTCTTTTTCTTTTCTTTTGAATTGTTCATCTCCTGATAGCAAACTGCCCTCAGCTGAAAAGTCCTGATGTCCCAGAGGGAGAAGAGCGCATTAAAGAAGCCTGTAACAAAAGGGATTTCGGTAGGTACTCTTTTATTGTGTGTTAATACACATCATCAGAGAGAGATCAGATTCCTCTGTACTAAATAAAGATAAAAGAAGACTTGATTTAAACATGAAGTACATGTATATGTCTGTTCTTACATTTCACTCTCATTGCTTTGTGTCTATTTTTGTTGTTGTGTTTAGCTTATAAGGTGACTCTGAAAGACGTTAAGCGCTCTCGGTCCACGTACAGCTACACCTTCACCATAGTAGAAGTTATTAAAGCGGGTAAGTACATCAGATACATCAGTAGATCGTCACTTGCAGCTGTTCACACACTGCAGATTCATACTGGATTACAATCACTCCACAGTTATTACTGTCAGACTGTAAACACTACACA